>JAYESA010000034.1:0-600000 GCA_036927795.1 Iris macrosiphon | reverse complement strand
GATGAAGTACTGCATTATGTGATATGTCTATAGGATTGTGTGATCACGCAGATGATACTTCGGAACCCGGACAATGGTATTGCCAGCTAAGGACCTCAGGCGAGTACATTCTCTGATAGTTTCCATTATGTTGATTATCTCTATAACTCTTGTTGTATAGCGTACATGACTCTAACACTATTGTTTACACGAGTTGGCATCATTGAGACCTGTCACGAGGAGTCGTGATTGGAATCCATCGTGCTAGCTGGAGAAAAGGGGAAATATTAGTAACTTATGTGATCATACCCAACTTACATGCATCATTAGCTCACCCACACCTCACGTCGGTGCAGCCTTACCCTTACATGCCTCATCGCTGTTACATATGGTTAGCCGGATTTGTTGGGGATGATCGCTAATCAATGTAATGAGTCATATAGCCCAAGCCGATCATATGATATACTGATGTTTCACATACTTAGTTAGATGATTCTTGACATGTATCTTGGTAGATTGATCTTGCATTTCGATATGTTCTAGTTATTGTTCTTATACACACTTACATATGCGTATACTTGTAGTTCTATACCTTGCTAGATGCATATTGATGATGATGTTCCAGCATTTCCTTTATTCCAGTATCTTATTGCCAGTTATTTATATATATCTTGTATTTCTTTACACTGTGTTATAGTTTTTGTCAATATATGTGGAACTGCTGTTAGAGGTGTATTTCGTTCCAATCCTGACTGGATATTTTTTCAGAGAACCTTGAGGATTTCTGTACCACGCACTACGGACCAGGTATAGATGCAGACTACGCACCAGAGATCCTAGAGGAGACTACACCTCTAGATGAGACTTTACCTGCAGCTATCTAGATAGTATTTATGATGCTTTTGAGACTCATGGAGGTTATTTCAGTTTATGTTTAGACTCATGTTAAGTTTAAATTGGAGACTTGTGTTGGACAGCTAGACTGAGAGTTATCTTTGTGTTTGAGACATGGTGTTTAACTATGTCATTTCCTTTTATCTTTTATCGTGCCTTATAGTTGTTGTGATTGAGATTATTGTGAGATGTATATCATTGACAGGTATTTAGTTATATAGAATCACTGTGACCTAGACATCGTTCTACCGCCGATGCTGTGGCGTAGGCTGGACGTACCCACGCTCTCGTGCCCCTATACCGGGTGCGGGTCATGACAAGATCACTGCTATCTCAAGCACGGGTAGGGTACTACTAGGTCCAATTCTCTTGCTATCCTTCCACACTAGTCCTAGCATCTAAAAGAACCTATCAATCTATCCTAATAAGGTAACAATCTTCTCAGGGAATATTACACGAATTCTGTCTTCTGTCGTCTAGTCTTCGATCTTCTTCTTGAGGGAACCAACAGGCACAAGCGTTTGCCTTCCCGAATATTAGGGGATGAGAAACAATGATAACGATATTGACGAAAATTGAACGAATACAAATTGGAGGTCCAAGGGCGATAATCACATACAAAGTGAGTTTTTAAAATCGATTATGGATTGAGATCCTATTCAACAATCATAATATCTATTCCTAATTTGCAGGCTCGCTTGGCACAGTCAGGTGACCAAGACGATTTAATACGGACCTGCATGGGCCACTATAAAAACATGTCACGCCCCAGTCCCAAAATAAGTAGGACCAGGAATACGTAACAGGCCAGCTACGTATTCGACCAGACTCTGGTCTGACTCGAATACGTATAAGCTGTATAATATAAAGGGCACTATCTAGATATCCCATAAATGTAAACCTCTATGTCTCAATCCATAATGTACAGCAGTATACAAGAAAGAGCTATATGTGCAAAAGTCGGCCGCCCAATAACACACAAACTCGAATAGACTCGAGAAGAGATGAGTCTACAAAACTAGGCTACAACAGCAGATGAATAATCAATATGAATAAAGTACCATAATGCCGGTAGAAATGATATGGTACCTGGTACAATGCCCGCAAGACCTTCCACTCCATCAGCAACTCCAAATGCTCCATAATCGTCTATGCTACAAAAATGGCAGGGGACCAGGTCCTCAGAGGGACGTAACAAGGTACAAAAATACAGCATGCCAAGTAAACAGAAAGTACAAGTGCAACAACATGGTACTCTATCATAACCAAACAAGTGTGACACAGTTTAAAGACAATGTTCGACGTGTGGGTTGTCCAAAATAAAACCATAGCTCCGAACACAGAGACACATGGGGCGTACCGTAACTCCGAGCACAGAGTCACACGGGTGATACACTACTCTAGAATACAGGATCACTACATATACATATATAAGCGCGTACAGAGGAGCCCAAACGTCTAGTAACTGTCTTCCCTTCCCAAGCGGTCAACGATGGTGCGCTGAACCTGAACCTCTATCTAACAGTCTCGACACACAGAAATAGCTCAACAGACACGACCCTAAGATCGTTCTAGTCTCTGGTCATGATGTCAGTATCAGGATACAGGAATCTGGCACGATCACAGTGTATGAGTGTATCCTGGGGTGTCGATATACTCAGGTACGTACATCGAGGTGTTACGAACATCTAACATTTATTCTAAGATGTTACGACGAACGTCTGCACCCGGTTGTGACCCGGACGCAAAGTATCGAACGTAAACAAAAATACGTGCACAATGTACATAAAGAACAATAAATATCTGTAATCTGAAATACAGGGTGGCAAGGTACACTTGCCTGCTGATGACGGGGATCCGGTACCACGTCCAAGTCCCCAGGTCCTATAGTACCTAGAGATGAGATACAAACCAAAATCAATAATCTATTCCACGTCTAACAGGAATGTGACACACATCTATACCTAAGCTCAGTCTCAGCTACGACTCACAGGGATAAGACGCTAGGGGGTTGACCACAGTTGACTATCGGTACGATACGTCAAATCATCTAGTCATCTGTACCACATCATCAAACCATCCTCAAAACACAATTAACGATTATTAACCCTTCGTTTCATATCATTGTTACCAATCACAAAGTACTACCCTAAATTAACCACCTTTAATTTCCAGTCCCCAAATTACCGATTAGGGGTTTTACACTACACACTAGTCCTCAATCAATCACGTGCTTCTCAGTGTTCATCAACGTTCAAATAAATCAGAATCTTATTTCTCCCCAATTTAATCCTCATTAAATTAATTAGAATTTTACCACCATGTAATATATCCCGAACATTTATTTAAAAATCAAAACCTAAACCTCCATGAAAAACCCTTTATCATTTTTATAATTTACTTGCAAACACTAAATCTAAACCTCCATGCAAAACATTTAAAAGATCATTTTAATTCATGTAAAAGACAAACCCTAACCTACATTAACCCTAAAATACAATAAACCTCATCATCAACACACAATACACCCATAAGACATATAAACCCTAGTAAAAATAACTCACAAAACCATAAACAAGGAGAGGGGGAGTGATATACCTAGGCGAGGCGGCGTCGACCGGGGTTGGCCGGAGAACAGCGGGTGGAGGTGGCTACGGGGGTGCAATGGTCGTGGTGGAGGTGATGCAATGGTGGTGGTGGTGATGGTGATGCAATGGTGGTGCTGGAGGTGATGCAATGGTGGTGGAGATCGGCTATGGAGTCGAGGGTTGTAGCAGGCCGGAGCCCGGGGGGGGGGGGGGGCTCGACGCTGGACTGTGGTTCGTCGGAGAACCGCGGGTTGGAGGGTGCAGTGCCGGAGAGCAGTAAATATCTCGGCGCGGGTTGGGTAGTGCCGGAGAGCAGTGGAGTCGGGAGGGCTCGGGGCCGGGACAGCACCGAAGCTGCGGCGGGTTGCAGTGCCGAGCAGCGGGGTGCGCTCGACGCGGGGACAACGCCGGAGCTGCGGCGGGTTACAGTGCCGAGCACGGGGTGCGCTCGACGCGGGGACAACGATGATACTCGGCCGCAGGGGTGGCAGTGCCGAGCGCGGGGTGCGCTCGACGCGGGGACAGCGATGATACTCGGCCGCAGGGGTGGCAGTGCCGAGCTGCGGGGTTGGCCGGAGCTAGGCTGGCCGGGAAGCTGGTCGGAGAACTGGTCAGTTGGCCGAAGATGGGCTCCCCATGAAGAAGAAGAAAGGAAGAAGAAGAAAGAAGAAAATAAATATGGGAGGGGGCTAAGTTTTCTAGGTGGAGGAGGGAGGAGAGAGAGAGGAGGGGGGTTTTCAATGTGCCTAGGGATTAGGGCCTGCATTGGGGAGAGGGGGAAAGGATATTATATAGGGGGTTGTGTGGAGGATGGATGGTTGTGATGCTCCCAATTCAAATGGAGGGTTGGGATTTTACATGGAGGTAATAGGTTTCTTCTTGAAAAAATAAGGGGAGGAGATGGGTTGACTACGGTCAAAGGAGGGGTAGCCTCTCCATTTGGCCTTGGCCAATGAGGGTGTGCCACATGTTTAATTATTTGCAATTTAGCCCCTTAAGTTTGGGTAATTGTACAAACACATGAAATAATGAAACAATTGTGGGAGAATTGGTGTTTGGTGTTTTGTAGGGTGAGGGGGTATTGTGTGTTTGGCATGGACTTAATTAAATAGACATTGGGATTAAATGGGGATTAAAAATGGGATTAGTCAAAGTTGGTATCCCCGATTTAATTAGAATAAAAGTGTCCCGCGCTTTTAAATTAAATGGGGGCACTTGGGGTCTAAATTTGGAAATGACACAAAGATCAAAAATGGTGTGGGCTTGGAGTCAGTCTTGGACCCTTTAGTTGGTCCGGCTCAACGGGTTAACTTGGTGTATCAAAATTGAAGGTAACGACACAGGTGTCCGATACAGGATTAAATATGGGATTTTGGATACGGGAAGTTGTGCAATTAATTTAAGGCACAACGGATATGATTTTGAGTGACGGAAAAGTCCAGTGCCTAAATTGGCGGGTCAAGTCAAAAGTACAACAGTCCAATAGAATTTATGGGCTGATATTGGGCTCCGAATAATTCAACAATGGTAGGGCGCGCCAAGGGTTTAAATTAATAAATAACAGACATATGCAACCCTACTCAAAATCTCAAACATCTCCTGCTAAACCAAAATTTTCCATCCCATACCTGACTATCTATAGAATTAATTAAGGGGAGTTTACAACCAACACCCCTGTCAGACTTATTTATTGGCTTAGAATAGTTATTTATATTTTAATTAGTTAGTTAGAGTGATTAGGGATTTTATTAGAGTGCATTTGGAACCCCAAACTCAAACCCTATTTTGGATGACTTGATTTGGAGGGCATTTTAGTCATTTTACCTAACCCTAACCCTAACCCTAACCCTAAACCCATTTCCTACTTCTTGGCCGATTATGACCAGCACCCCCCATTTCATTCTTTATTTTATTTCCTTTCTTCTTCTTCTTCTTCTTCACTCTCCACTCTTTTCTTCTTCTTTTCTTCTTCCAAATTCAAGTAAGTTCTTCACCTCTTCTCTTCCTTCTTTTATTTCTTCCATCAATGCAAACCCTAACCCTTTTCTTTTCCCTAACCTAGATGTGTAAAGCTTAGAATTGGTGTTGGAGCTTGGGTTGGAGGCATGGAGGCTTGGTGTGGTGAATTTGGGGCTTTTTGGAGACTTTGGCCTTAGAATTCCATCTCCCAAGAGGTAAAGCCTGATTTTCCCTTGTGATTACTCTATTATAGTGTAATTAGTAGTTTAGAACCTTCTTAGACCTTAGGGCTACCCATGGGAGGAAGTTGGAGCTTGTTTGGATGTATTTGGAGACTTTGGCATAGGATTTTGTGTCAATTTTGGGTGAAATCCGAGATTGGCCCAATTTTTGGTGTTGTCCTAGGTTAGACGGACCTAGGTAGACGTGCTTGGGTGTCTTGAGGATAAGTACGTGTCCCCGTTCGGACACGTGAAATCGTGGGATTTGGGCGATTCGGGCAATTTAGGAGTTTTTCGTCGTCGTAGGTTCTACTCGCGTGCACATTTTTGCCACGGATCTAGAATCGGTGAGTTAGCTTTTTTTCTAGGTTCTAGACATCGATTAGAACTCGTGGGTAAATTTTGGGTCAATTTCGAGTAGGTTTGGTGTGCGTTTTACGAGGTTTCGTGAACCGCACTCCACGTGTTCGTCGAAATGACCGAATGGCCATTTCGACTTGGTTTCTAGGTTTCGAGGTTGAGCGCGCGTTGGTTTAGCTTTAGAAAGTGTGTGCTAGAGTTCTCGAGTTATATTTTATATATTTATATATATTTCTATGTGTTTGGGTGGTTGTGTGTGGTTGTGTGTGTTAGTGTGTTAGTGTGTGTGTTTGTGTATAAGTGTGTGTATGTATATATGTATATGAGTCTATATATATATATATATATATATATATATATATATATATATATATATATATATATATATATATATATATATATATGTGTGTGTGTGTGTGTGTGTGTGTGTGTGTGTTTATATGTATATATGAGTGTATATATATCTATTTGTGTAGGTGTTTATATATATATATATATATATATATATATGTGTGTGTGTGTGTGTGTGTGTGTGTGTGTGTGTGTGTGTGTGTGTGTGTGTGTGTATATATATATATATATATATATATATATATATATGTAGAGTGTGTTTATATATATATATATACATATGTGTGATTATATATATATATATATATATATATATATATATATATATATATATATATATGTGTGTGTGTGTGTGTGTGTGTGTGTATGTGTATAAGTGTATATATATATATATATATATATATATATATGGTTGTGTGTGTATATATACATATATGTATATATGTTTGTGTATATATATATATATCTATAAGTGAGTGTGCGTGCTTGCGTGTTTGTGTGTGTGTGTGGTGTGTCGAGGGGGAGTAGATAAGAGCAGCGGGAGCAGGGAAGAGCATGCTGCAGCAGCAAGGGGGAGCAGCGAGGAAGTAGCTGCTGTAGTGGCAGCAGCAGCCAGCTTATAAAGTGCAGCAGCAGCAGCAATCGCAGCATTGGCAGCAGCAGCGTGAGCACGTATCGCAGCGATAGCAGTGGCAGCAGCAACATGCTGAAGTAGCAGCAGTAAGCGCAAGCGCCGCAGCAACGGCATTTGCAGGCATGGCTAGCACTAGCAGTAGCATGTAGTGAGAGGGAGAGAGAGATCTATATATATGTATAGATATATATATAGATAGATAGATACATAGATTAGTATAGATATATAGATATAGTTAGAGATATTATGAGTATGGGTATATATATATATATATATATATATATATATATATATATATATATGTGTGTGTGTGTGTGTGTGTGTGTGTGTGTGTGTGTGTGTGTGTGTGTAGTTATATACATATAGATATGTAGGTATATATTCATATGTGTTTATATATATATATATATATATATATTAGCCTACATATATAGCTAGGTATATATGTATATACATAGATAGATAGCTAGTTAGTAGTGTTAGTGAGGGTTAGCGGGATATCTCAATACCTTGAGATATCAAGGTATCTCAATACCTTGAGATACTCAAGGTAAGGAGTATCGGGGCGAGGTTTTGAGCATTTGCCTAGGAATAAGTTTAGAGTAGGGTTTTTATGTATTGGTGTATATATTTACGCGTGTTAGCATATGTTTTAGTGGGTATAGGCGGGGTATATAGCGTAGGTTGAGATATCGGATACCGAGGGTATCCCGGTATCTCAAAGAGGCGAGTTTGAGGGTTTATTAGCTTAATGACCTAGTTTTGACCTAGAATTTTAGGGGCACCCTTGTTTGACCTAGAGTTGACCGTAGTTGACCCGGTTGACCTCCAAAGTCAACTTTTGACCTAGTTTTGACCTAGAGTTGACTTTTTGGACCCCGAGTTGACTTTTTGACCCAGATTTTACCGGTTTGACCCGTTTGACCTAGAACAACCCTAGAAGCTTGTTTTTAGCTATTTTATATCTGTTTAACTCGTTAGAATCCCGTTTAACCTTCCTTTTCGTAATAGGTCCTTGCGACGCCAGTTCGGATCGTCAGTTGCTCAGGACGTCAACCGAGTACATTCTCTGATAGTTTTCATTATCTGATGATTATTATGATTCAGCTTCTAGTATAGTATTCTCTGATTTTTCTAGCACAACACGGACTAGTATTTCTGGATTCATTTACTTGTGACACGTATATTTTATGTTTCTGGCCTCTATTCTGGAATCACCTACTGGCATCACATCGTGACTCACTACAGGCATCACTCATGTTTCTAGATGGACTCATACTTGATTTACGTGTCGGGTCTTGGATTCACTTAAACTAGTCGGGGCGAGGAAATACTCGAGTAGACATGTAAACATTTCCAACTGGAATTACTGGAATCACCCCCTCGTGTCTAATCTGGAATGATAGCAGCCGCACACCCAGTGTGCGGTGAGCCATACTTACCCCTAGCCGTTTACATGTCGAAACAGGTATTTCAAAGACACGAGTTCATTCTTTCTAGTCTGGACTCACTTGCATTTCTTGACTGGTCTCACTTAGTCTTTCTAGACTTGACTTATTACATGTATTCTTGCTGGACTCACTACATGTTCTTGTGCACATACTTGATCTTAGTTTAGATTTCTTGTATCTTGCAGTCATTACTATCTTGCTTCTGATTTTTATGCACCTTTACCTTTATGCACCAGTGATATGTATATATTTCTTGTTCATACTTTATTTCCTTCACCTTGCTACTTGCTACAACTGCTTTATAGTTTTTATCATTTAACTGGAACTGATGTTAGAGGTATACTTGCTCCAATCCTGACTGGATATATTTTTCAGAGGATCCGGAGGATTGGTGTTCGACGTTTTATGGACCTCAGCCTGTCGATGGTGCAGACAGGGACCTCCTAGTTTAGGAGTGATTTTCGGGTATGTAGCCGGGATCACTAGGACCTCAGTTGTTGTATTTATTAGCTTTTGGTACCGAATTTGTCCCCGATTTTGGATTGAGACCTTGTACTGTATATGATTCTGGATATTATTGTATTATTATTATTATTATTGTTGTTGTTGTTGTTGTTGTTGTTGTTTTAGTAGCAGTTGTTTAGACTTTGTAGTTGTTAGTCTTCTTTGTTATTTTATCGTGCTTAGATTCGTGATTGAGTAGTTGTGTTATCATTATCATATTGTTCCTCCGTTTGGAGTTGAGATCTTGACAAGTATATATATTGATTGCGTGAAATTGTTAGCTAGATAGTAGACCTAGACAGCGTTCTACCGCCGATGTTGTGGCGTAGGCTGGACGTACCCACGACTCATGCCCAATTTTTCGAGTGCGGGTCGTGACACATTTTTGGTGGTGGCCCATGCAGGTTTCGATTCGCAATTAGTACGATATCATGGTAGTATAATGATTTAGTTGTACTGCTACGAGCCTGCTCTAGGATATAGGATATAGGATCCACTACCAGAAAAAGTCAAATTAGCGACGTCGAAAAACTTCGCTAAATGACAAAAAAATGTCGCTAATCACGTTTAGCGACGTAATTAGCGACATTTTACAGAAGTCGGTAATCAGCACGTCGCTGAAAGGAAAAAACGTCGCTAAACATCGCTATACCGACGTTTTTTAGTGACTTAAATGTGTCACTAACTTAGCGACGTTTAGCGACGCAGAGTCACTAATTAGCGACGTAATCAAACATCGCTAATTAGCGACTTATATAGCGACGTGACAGCGACGTCTTTAATGACCTGGCAGTATTGTCATGTCAGCAATTTGCGACGTACAGCGACGTATTTAGCGACGTTTAGCGACGTCATTAGCGACGGCTATTAACGTCGCTAATAAGCGACGGCTATTAACGTCGCTAATTAGCGACGTATTTAGCGACGTGTATAAACGTCGCTAAACGTTGCTAAATACGTCGCTAATTTTACAGAAAAATTAAAAAAAAATACTGAATTGTTCCAAACTATTATTCCTACAATTTATAAATTTCTAATTAAAAATAGACCCGGAGCAACCCTCCGTTGAATTATCTGGGTTCGGCGACCCCTTCGGTGGAACACTCAACACCGGTAAATTAACATCATTTAATATGAATAAAAAGTATCACAGTCATACAATACACACAAATATTATAGACAGACCTGGAGCAACCATCTATTGAATTTTTTGCGTACGAAATAACACAAAAAATATATAAAATATCACAGTCACACAATACACAATAAATAAAAGTATCACAGTCACACAAAATGCATAATATATAAGAATCACAGTCACACAAAATGCATAATATATAAGAATCACAGTCACAAAATAGGCATAATATATAAGTATCACAATCACACAATAACCACAATAAAAGTATATGAAACATCACAGTATCAATCTCGAGGATATCCAATACGCTGGGGCACATACCAGTCCCTCAGATACTGCGCATAAACAGCGTCTATGTAATCAATCTCCGCTATGGGTGCTGGGTGACTGGAACTCCCCATCTGAGATACAGCCGCTATAGGTGCTGGGTGACTGGAACTCCCCGTCTGAGATACAGCAGGTGGTATCTCTTCCTTCTTAGCAGTAGGAGGCATCACTTCCTCCTTAACAGTAGGAGGCATCACTTCCTCCTTAACAGTAGGAGGTCTCTCTCTCTTGGGTGCCATCTGGTAAGATAGATGAAAACAAAGAATATAATTGATAACAAATATTACTTAAGACATACCCTCAGCAGCCCTGCCTATAAATTGTTTGTTGCAGCATAGTAATGATAGTAATAATAAAACTACTTGTTTGTTGCAGTATAATAATGATATGAATCATAAAACATGAGAGTAACTCTAACTAAAGGAAATACCCGAGTATCAATACTCTAACTCTCATACCCTATCTTATCTTAACTCACCTCGTAGCTTGATACTCATATGCACTTACTCCACATCACTACCCACACTAACTAAAGGAAATAAAACTTGTCCTATGCCATTTTTTGATGTATATAGTAGCGTTTAGAGTCGAACCAAAATGTCTCTAAACATATCAAAACAAGCCTACACGTTGTTAAATATCAAAGGTTAGCAATGTTGTAAACCCCCTCCCTATAATTAATATTTTATATATTTGCATACGACGTTTTAGACTTTTAGTGTGTGTGTCAGTGTCAGTGTGTGTGTCGTGTCAGTGTGTGTGTCAGTGTCTGTAACATAGTCTCCTCGTCGATCTATTGGTTAACTCGGTAACTCTCCATCCTCCTCCATTTGGCATCAACGGTTAGGTTATCCCAGTGCACATGTGCTTCGTCAAATAATACTCATCACCTTCTCAGGGACGGCCCAGAGGGTGGACGAGTTGGGCGACCGCCCCATGCTTTCAATATGATTTGTTTCTTTTAGTGAACTTATGGTCATCCACAGTCCAACATACTCATACAATAAGTAGTTCATTATAGGTCATATTGTTATTGCCGTAAAATTACTACTTCAGAAATTAAACAACCTTTACATAATGTTACTTCTATTGAGGTATAATTTTTTTTAGAAGAGTAATGTTTGATATGACTAACTAATTTATTCAACCAAAACCAAATCCTAATGACTTGGAGAATTTCTTAATGATTGGAGAACTATGATAATACCTACATATAAAAACAAAAGAGATATAAATAATTGTAATAACTATTAAGGAGTCAAGCTAATAAGTCATACCATGAAACTTTGGGAGAGCAAGTGAACAAAGTCTAAGAAAAAACAAAAAAAATTAGAGAATCAATCTGATTTTATGTCGAGAAGATCTACTATGGAGGCAATTTACTAAGAATATTAATGAAAAGATAGAGAAAACAAGAGTCTACATATGGTCTATATGACTTAAGGATCTACATTTTCTATTAACATACAAGACAAAAATCCTTATATTGAGATTACAAACGATATATACCCATGGAGAGACGGTATAATTTTCTATTACCATCAGTTTACATCAAGGATCAACATTTTGTCATTACCGATGGAGTTCCATATCAGAGTTCCATGCTGCATGTTGTTTGTTGATGACCTATTGATTGGGGTTAGAGAACAACAAGAATTGACACTACAATTTTGAACATACCCTTTGGAATCCATGAATTTAATGATTAGTATGATGAAAATAGACAATACACAATGTTTCAAAGCCATGATTTGTTTACTTGAGTTCCATTGAATTTACAAACTCATATACTATCTAAATTTTATTCATTGAAGATGTTACAAATTTACTTGAGTTATTGTGTATTGTCTTTCTTAGAATAAATTTATTTGTTCTCCTTATTCATCTAACATAAACTGTAACCCCAAATCTCATTATTATCCACTCCAAAGTCGAGTTTCCTTGCAATCAATGTTTCAAAAGGTGATGATGGTCATGGTTGATTTGTATAATTAGTTATATTATTAGGATTTTGTTATATTTGGTATCCATGATTAGTTTTATTTTGGTAACTTATTTTCTATTACAATTAGGACCAATAATTTTTATAGCCAAGGTTCGATTGAATTTACAAACTCATATACTCACCAAATTTTATTCATTCGACTTCTTATTCACCACGACCCTATCACTCGATACTCCACATCCAACCCTAACCCTAACCCCAGGTCAAAAACCCTAACCTTAACCCTAGGTCACGTATGTGTGTCGTGTCAGTGTGTGTGTCAGTGTCTGTAACGTGTGTATGTCGTGTCAGTGCCATGTGTGTCATGTGTGGGTGTGTGTGTGTGTGTGTGAGAGAGAGAGAGAGAGAGAGAGAGAGAGAGAGAGAAAGAGTTAGGGTTTACCTATAGGAGGAGGAGGGGGGAGGACGCGGCTGGAGGGGGGTCGTCGGGAGGGAGGAGGGGGCTTTGGAGGGAGGAGAGGAGCCGGAGGGGGAGGACGCGGCCGAGGGGGGTCGCCGGAGGGAGGAAGGAGGAGCCGGAGCGAGAGAGTTCGAGAGCGGGTTTGAATTTTGGGAGAGGGAGAGGGAGAGATCGAAGAAAATTGGGGAAAACAGCCCTAAGTAAAAAATTTAGCGACGATTTAGCGACGCCAATAATGATGTCGCTAATTTAGAATTTAGCGACGTATTAGCGACGACAATAATGACGTCGCTAATTTAGCAACGCCATGAACGTCGCTAATGACGTTGCTAAATGTCCAAAATATATATGTCGCTGAACGTCGTTAAATAAAACATATTAGCAACGTTTAGCGACCTAAATTGAACTTATAGCGACTAATCTTTTAAAATCTCAATAAAAGTCGCTAAACGTCGCTAAATGTCGCCAATTAGCGACGTCTAGCGACGTTTTTACATGGAGTCGCTAAATTAGCGATGTTTTTACCTGGAGTCGCTAAAAAACGTCGCTAATCCCGCTTATTCTAGTAGTGATCTAGGATGAGAGTATACTCAATCACGACTAGGAACAATTCCAATCTATTATTCTAAAATTACTTTTTTTTGAAATATTAGTGTCCTTCTTTGATGATATCGTATCTTGCGCCGTATTGACTTCTTTTGATCTGTGTCCATGATGCCTCCGAAGACACGATCCCATCGTACCGTCCCAGCAGTTGCCACCGAGAGGTCTGCTACCTCTCGTCCTGCTCGTATTCAGGCAGCTGCTACCGCTCCACTCACCACTCTGTGGTTGAGGGAGCATCTGTTTCTCTCGGGGATCCTCCTCCACTTATCGATCCGATGACTACCCCAGTCGTCTGGTGGTACCTCCTCCACCACCTCCTGCACCAGTAGACGCAGCGCAGTTGTTTGTATTCTTCAAGGAGATGATGGACGCGCAGCATCGTCAGGTGGATGTGATGAGGCTGGGCATTGAGAACGCCCACCAGGTGGCCATGACGGCAGTGGATAGGGTGGCACAGATTCAGCTACATGCAGATCAGGCACAGCATCCGAGGCCGAGAAGCATTATCGACTTCCAGAGGATATGGCCCAAGGAGTTCCGGGGTACAGAAGGGATCCTGTACGCGGATGACTGGATAGAGCAGATTGAGGGCATCTTCAGACTGGCACAGATTCCAGGCAGTATGTAGATAGAGGCAGCGGGCAGTCAGATGTTCGACCTTGCTTTGACGTGGTATCGCACTGATACAAGGATCGCGGCACCAGGGCTTACTTGGGAGGCTTTCAAGAGACTTTTTAAGAAAAAGTTTTTCCCAGATGTGGCGCTCAGTGCTTTGGAGAGCCAGTTCGAGGCACTCGTCCAGGAGAGCATGCTAGTGGACGAGTACGCAGCAGAGTTTTGCCATCTGGGCAGATTTGTAGAGGGCTTGAGTGAGGCAACAAAGGCGAGGAAGTTTCACAAGGGCTTGGTCATGGCAGTCAAGTCTTTGACTAGGAGCGACCGCGAGGCGACTTTCGAGCAGATCGTAGGGGACGCTCAGAGAGCAGAGGATAACTTTGAGCTCAAGTCCAAGAGAGGTAGGGATGATTCAGGTAGTGCGAGTGGTAGTGCGGGACAGGCTAAGCGTCCCTATGTGCAGAAGACAACACAGCAGGGTCAGGATCAGAGAGTGCCCACTTGTGCCTACTGCAGAAAGGCAGGACACACTTGGGATGTTTGTAGGAGGATGCTGAAGGTGTATTTATTCTATGGATCCGCTGCTCACCAGATACGAGATTGCCCCACTACACCTCCATTGGGTGGAGCATAGGATCGGAGAGTTGGAGCTAGGCTACCTGTGGCACAACATCATGCCCCGCACCAGCAGAGAAAGATATCCCAGCAGGGCAGGGCTTATGCGTTGATGGTCGAGGAGGCCGATGCTACGGGTGTCGGGTTAGCAGGTTTGTCTCTTTGTTCTTCTTCCTGTCCTTTTTTATTCCTTGTGGTGTGCTTCATTAGTACCTGTTAGACTTTTCTTTGTGCTGTGGTAGATAGTGTAGTGACCCTGATTGAGACTGTGATAACACGACCAGTAGGACCATGATCTTGCATGTTGTTTAGGTAGAATTTCTTGACTGTGATTGTTGGGGGTTTGACCTAGAAGAAGTGCGATCTACTTTAAATTTCGAGGACAAATTTTTTTAAGGAGGATAGGCTTGTCACTACCCCATTTCCAGAGCAGGGAATTTTTTATATTTTAATTTGGTTAATTGTGTATTTATCATAAATATTTGTATTAATATTTAATTAGTTGGTTGTATTTTTTTTTATTAGTTATTTTAGTGTTTTGGCTAGCCTGGACCCAGGTTAGACCCTAGTGGACCCATGTCAGACCCAACCAACACCCATGTCAGACTTATTTATTGGCTTAGAATAGTTATTTATATTTTAATTAGTTAGTTAGAGTGATTATGGATTTTATTAGAGTGCATTTGGAACCCCAAACCCAAACCCTATTTTGGATGACTTGATTTGGAGGGCATTTTAGTCATTTCACCTAATCCTAACCCTAACCCTAAAGCCATTTCCTACTTCTTGGCTGATTATAACCAGCACCCCCATTCCATTCTTCATTTCCTTTCTTCTTCTTCACTCTCCACTCTTTTCTTCTTCTTTCCTTCTTCTAATTTCTTCCAAATTCAAGTAAGTTCTTCACCTCTTCTCTTCCTTCTTCTATTTCTTCCATCAATGCAAACCCTAACCCTTTTCTTTCCCCTAACCTAGATGTGTAAAGCTTAGAATTGGTGTTGGAGCTTGGGTTGGAGGCTTGAAGGCTTGGTGTGGTGAATTTGAGACTTTTTGGAGACTTTGGCCTTGGAATTCCAACTCCTAAAAGGTAAACCCTGATTTCCCCTTGTGATTACTCTAATATAGTGTAATTAGTAGTTTAGAACCTTCCTAGACCTTAGGACTACCCATGGGAGGAAGTTGGAGCTTGTTTGGATGTGTTTGGAGACTTTGGCATAGGGTTTTGTGTCAATTTTGGGTAAAATCCGAGATTAGTCCAATTTTTTTTGTTGCCTTAGGTTAGACGAACCTAGGTAGACGTGCTTGGGTGTCTTGAGGATAAGTATGTGTCCCCATTCGGACATGTGAGATCGTGTCACGGAGATTTGTGCGTTTCGGACGATTTGGGAGTTTTTCGTCGTCGTAGGTTCTACTCGCGTGCGCGTTTTTGCCACGGACCTAGAATCGGCGAGTTAGCTTTTTTTTAGGTTTTAGACATCGATTAGAACTCGTGGATAAATTTTGGATCGATTCCGAGTAGGTTTGGTGTATGTTTCACGAGGTTTCGCGAATTGCACTCCACGTGTTCGTCGAAATGACCGAATGGCCATTTCGACTTGGTTTCTAGGTTTTGAGCTTGTGCACACGTTGGTTTAGCTTCGGGGAGTGTGTGCTAGAGTTTTTGAGTTATATTTTATATATTTATATATATTTCTATGTGTTTGGGTGGTTGTGTGTGGTTAGGTGTGTTAGTGTGTTAGTGTGTGTGTTTTTGTATAAGTGTGTGTATCTATATATATGTATATTAGTCTATATATATATATATATATATATATATATATATATATATATAAGAGTGTATATATATCTATTTTTGTAGGTGTTTATATATATATATATATATATATGAGTATGTGTATATATATATATATATGTAGAGTGTGTTTATATATATATATATACATAAGTGTGATTATATATATATATGTGTATAAGTGTGTGTGTGTATATATATATATATATATATATATATATATATATATATATATATATATATATATGGTTGTGTGTGTATATATACATATATGTATATATGTTTGTGTATATATATATATCTATAAGTGAGTGTGTGTGCTTGCGTGTTTGTGTGTGTGTGTGGTGTGTCGAGGGGGAGTAGATAAGAGCAACGAGAGTAGGGAAGAGCATGCTGCAGCTACGAGGGGGAGCAGCGAGGCAGTAGCTGCTGCAGTGGCAGCAGCAGCCAGCTTGCAAAGTGCAGCAGCAGCAGCAGCAATCGCAGCATTGGCAGCAGCAGCGTGAGCGCGTATCGCAGCGATAGCAGTGGCAGCAGCAACATGCTGTAGTAGCAGCAGCAAGCGCAGCAGCAGTGGCATTTGCAGGCATGCCTAGCACTAGCAGTAGCAGGTAGTGAGAGGGAGAGAGAGATCTATATATATGTATATATATATATATATATATATATATATATATATATATATATATATATATATATATATATATATATATATATATATATATATATATATATATCGATAGATACATAGATTAGTATAGATATATAGATATAGTTAGAGATATTATGAGTATGGGTATATATATATATATATATATATATATATATATATATATATATATATATATATATATATATATATATATATGTGTGTGTGTGTGTGTGTGTGTGTGTGTGTGTGTGTGTGTGTGTGTGGTTATATACATATAGATATGTAGGTATATATTCATATGTGTTTATATATATATATTAGCCTACATATATAGCTAGGTATATATGTATATACATAGATAGATAGCTAGTTAGTAGTGTTAGTGAGGGTTAGTGGGATATCTCAATACCTTGAGATACTCAAGGTAAGGAGTATCGGGGCGAGGTTTTGAGCATTTGTCTAGGAATAAGTTTAGAGTTGGATTTTTATGTATTGGTGTATATATTTACACGTGTTGGCATATGTTTTAGTATGTATAGGCGGGGTATATAACGTAGGTTGAGATATTGGATACCGAGGGTATCCCGGTATCTCAAGGAGGCGAGTTTGAGGGTTTATTAGCTTAATGACCTAGTTTTAACCTAGAATTTTAGGGGCACCATTGTTTGACCTAGAGTTGACCGTAGTTGACCCAGTTGACCGCCAAAGTCAACTTTTGACCTAGTTTGACCCAGAGTTGACTTTTTGGACTACGAGTTGACTTTTTGACCCTGATTTTACCGGTTTGACCCGTTTGACCTAGAACAACCCTAGAAGCTTGTTTGTAGCTATTGTATATCTGTTTAACTCATTAGAACCCCGTTTAACCTTGCTTTTCGCAATAGGTTCTTACGACGCCAGTTCGGATCGCTAGTTGCTCATGACGTCAGGCGAGTACATTCTCTGATAGTTTTCATTATCTGATGATTATTATGATTCAGCTTCTAGTATAGTATTCTCTGATTTTTTTGGCACGACACGGACTATTATTTCTGGATTCATTTACTTGCGACATGTATATTTCATGTTTCTGGCCTCTATTCTGGAATCACCTACTGGCATCACATCGTGACTCACTACAAGCATCACTCATGTTTCTGGCTGGACTCATACTTGATTAACGTATCGGGTCTTGGATTCACTTATACTAGTCGGGGCGGGAAAATACTTGAGTAGACATGTAAACATTTCCAACTGGAATTACTGGAATCACCCCCCCCGTGTCTATTCTGGAATGATAGCAGCCGCACACCCAGTGTGCGGTGAGCCGTACTTACCCCTAGCCGTTTACATGTCGAAACAGGTATTTCAAAGACACGAGTTCATTCTTTCTAATCTGGACTCACTTGCATTTCTTGACTGGTCTCACTTAGTCTTTCTGGACTTGACTCATTACATGTATTCTTGCTGGACTCACTACATGTTCTTATGCACATACTTGATCTTATTTTAGATTTCTTGTATCTTGCAGTCATTACTATCTTGCTTCTGATTTTCATGCACCTTTACCTTTATGCACCAGTGATATGTATATATTTCTTGTTCATACTTTATTTCCTTCACCTTGCTACTTGCTACAACTGCTTTATAGTTTTTATCATTTAACTGGAACTGCTGTTAGAGGTGTACTTGCTCCAATCCTGACTAGGTATATTTTTCAGAGGATCCGGAGGATTGGTGTCCGACGTTTTATGGACCTCAGCCTGTCGATGGTGCAGACAGAGACCCCCTAGTTTAGGAGTAATTTATGGGTGGTAGCCGGGATCACTAGGAGCTCAGTTGTTGTATTTATTAGCTTTTGGTACCGGATTTGTCCCCGGATTTGGATTGACACCTTGTATTGTATATGATTTTGGATATTGTTGTATTATTATTATTGTTGTTGTTGTTGTTGTTGTTTTAGTAGCAGTTGTTTAGACTTTGTAGTTGTTAGTCTTCTTTGCGATCTTATCGTGCTTAGATTCGTGATTGAGTACTTGTGTTATCATTATCATATTGCTCCTCCGTTTGGAGTTGAGATCTTGACAGGTATATATATTGATTGCGTGAGATTGTTAGCTAGATAGTAGACCTAGACAGTGTTCTACCGTCGATGCTGCGGCGTAGGCTGGACGTACCCACGACTCATGCCCGATTTTTTGGGTGCGGGTCGTGACACCCCAAATGAACTTTGTGGGCCCACCACACCCTCTTTTTACCACCTTAGGAAAGTGGGTGTGTTGGGCCTGCTGGATTCCAATGTATCAGGCTCGTCTGTTTTTTGCCAACTCAGTTGGTAGACTTTATCATTTTTTTTTTAATTTTGTTAAACTTGTTTCGTTGGAACTAATTTAATATAAAATAATTTTGGTACAATAAATTTTCTGTATTGTATATTTAACAATTCTTGATATGGTTTAGTTGGTATAAGTCACCAAATTAAGGTTCTTGTCCAAATTCCACCATCAATTATGTTTATTTTTACTAGTATATTGCACATATTTTAACCATATTTTAATTAAATTTTTCTTAGGGGTACAACTCTGACGGATTAGGTCTGGATTGAGCTCAATCCGATAAATCATAAGCCTTGTTTGAGCCCAAGTCCAATCCGACCTCGGGTTCAACATATGAAGTCCAAGACCGAGCTCGCAGGAATAGAAAATGAACCCATGTCAGGTTGGACTCGAGTTGGGTCGGGTACATCGAATTTATCGGGTTCTAATATAATATTTGAAATAATTTTAAACAAGATTAATATTAAACATATAATCAAATAACAATCAACCCCCAATCATTAAAATGTACAAGTGAAATAAAATTTATGATAAGGAGTTGAAGAGTTTCGTGAAAAAATTTAGGATTTAAACTTTTTATTTAAGAAGTATGAAATAGTATACATATAAAGAAATATATAAATTATATGTATGTCGGGTTCCGAATTTTTTTGGTAACCTGACACATGAATCTGAGACCAATTTTTTGATCGGGTTCAAGTGCTTTAAGCCGAACGCGTGCATCTTCAACCCTAACCCAATCCATTAACGAGTTTATCCGATCGGACTCGGGTTTAGCCCGCCTGAGTCGCACCCCCTACTTTTTATGTATTTTGAAAGAATAAAAGGCACTATAAGAGCAAACTATATTTTCTTAAAAAAAAAATTACCTAGTTCCCTAATTAAAATTAATTTAATGAACAATTTTAATTAGTAAAGTTAGGTAATGACATATTTAAAAGAAAAAAATTATGATGAAGCCACTTTAAATGGGTAAACAAAAATGGACTCTTAGACGGAATAAAATTGTTTGCTAGTATAACATTTTTCGATTTAAAAAAAATATATGAAGTCAAAGTAAATTAATGGTTGGAAATAAAATATTTTAATCTTGTTTTCCTTTGAGAAAGAAAATAATATTTATCATAAGATCCTAAGATGGCAATGTTCATGATGTAGGATTCAAGTATGTGTTCTAAGATACACTGAATATCTTCAATCAAATTATCAAAATTGATCAAGAAGACCTTGTATGACATGGGTAGAATGATACTGAAGTAGCGTTTTAAAAATCGGACCAGATAACTATCCGACCAAGACACTGGGTCTGGTCAAACCGGTTTAACCAGTTGGTTCAATCACTGGGTTAACCTAAGTAGTCCAAGTTTAATTCTTTATGGACACTGATTTTTACAAAAAAAAAATTTACAATTGGATTTTAAAAAAAGTGGGTCAATCCTGGACCGGACCGAAAAAGTTACCGATTCACGGATCAACCGGCCAGTCTGATTTTAAAAATATTGCACTGGAATTTAAGATTAGAATTATATTGGATTAAAAAAATATACTTTAATACTAACGATATTTTGAACTAAATAAAAAAAAGAATAGATACAATAGAAAAACTAGAATTGACAACCAATATTAGATATAAAGAATAAATTAAATCAAAAAATTTACTGTAGCGAAATAAATTTATATTAAATTCATGCAAACGAAATAAGTTTGTAAAATTTTGAAAAAAAGACAGTCCGCCTGGCGAAAAACACAACTGCTGTACACATAGGCAGAAAAAAAAATTAAAAAATTTAAAGTGGGGCCCACAATCCAATTTTTGCCAACACCGTTGACTGAAATTGGACGGGGGAGCCAATTTCAGCCAACACAGTTGGCGGAAATTGGGTGTGGGGGCCCACGGGTTCATTTGATTGGTTCGGTTTGGTTTGTTTGGTTGGATTGGTTTGTTTGGTTTGTTTGTTTTAATTAGTTATGTTTTTGTTTTATTTATTTAGTTTAGTTTTGTAATTAGATTTAATAAAATTTATTTTAACGAAATAAAATTAAAATAAATTAATTGTAAAAAAAATTAGAAATATTATTTTCGAAAATTTGCATTCAGAGCATCAAAATTTGTATAAATTTCATCTAAAGCATCAAAGTTTAAAAAATTACGAAAAAAGCATCAAAACGTCCTTTGGGCGTTTATATTTTTTAATATTATATTTCTATCGTTAATTTTTTTGCCGTTAACAGACGTTAAAAAAATAATAATAATAAAAATCTGCCGTAAGAATATTACGGCTGCCGTCGAGCAGACTTCGAGCGGCCATAACTACTTGTTTTGAAATCGTTTTTCGTTAAACAATAAGTCGATTTGTATGTTTTCGACGAGAGGAACACAAATCGTGTAAAAAAAAATTTTATTCGAAGAAAGACGCACATGTTACAGGCAAAAATATAATATTTAAAATTTTAAAGTATCAAAACTTTTGACTGAGAGATCGAAACAAGCTCCAGTTTGTGCCAAAATGACCGTATCGAAAAGTACTGCCGGATAACCCGTTTCACCGTTTGACGAACTTCGAAAATTTTCAGAATTGCAAAAAAAGATGTTTCGACCTCCAAATTTTACTTTCGGTCATTTTATTTTCGAATATTTAAAATTTTCTGTAGCGAAATTTTACCCACGGATTTAAAACGATGTTTTGACCTCCAAAAAAAATTAGAAAAATTTAAATTAATTGTTTGATGTAAAAAAAATAATAAAACCAAACAAATTTAAAGGAATTTTTTAAACTTTTATGCTTTAGATGAAATTTATACAAATTTTGATGCACTGAAAACAAATTTTCGAAAAAAATATTTCTAAATATTTCTTTACAATTAATTTATTTTAATTTTATTTCGTTAAAATAAATTTTCTTAAATCTAATTACAAAACAAAACTAAATAAATAAAACAAAAACATAACTAATTAAAATAAACCAACCAAACAAACCAATCCAACCAAACAAACCGAACCAATCAAATGAACACGTGGGCTCATACACCCAATTTCGGCCAACTGTGTTGGCTGAAATTGTTCCCCCCCCCCCAATTTCAGCCAACACTGTTGGCAAAAATTGGCTTGTGGGCCCCACTTTATTATTATTATTATTTTTTCTGCATACGTGTACGTCAGTTGTGTTTTCCGCCAACACTGTTGGCGGACTCTGTCTCTTTTTCAAAATTTTACAAACTTGTTTCGTTTGCATGAATTTAATATAAATTTATTTCGCTACAGTAAATTTTCTGATAAAAATTTATAATTAATTTATAAAAAAAAATTATTTTTATAATTTTTTGTTAATAATTTATCAGTCTGTTTTGTTTGCTGCATCCAAATTCTGACTAAGCCACTAGATCTAATCACATTACACTACAAGTCCCCCCCCCCCCCCCCCCCCCCCCTTACTTGACCAACAGTGTAAAGTGCCAATGGATCCAAGTCAAAACATATACCATACCAAACAAAACTTTTCCCTAAAAAGAGAAGGAAGGAGAAACGTAAATGCCTGTCTGTGTACCACTTCTCCCAAATAATATCAATCAATTAATTGCTACATTTAATTGTTCCTAATATATTGCTATAAAATATATATATATATATATATATATATATATATATGGGATAAAAGATTGTACCAAAACTTATTGTATCATTATTATATCAAACAATTTCAATCAAATTTTTTTTCTTTAAATGTTTGGTTATAAAATATACCGACGTGATAACAACTTTATGAGATGATTTTTAACCACACATTTCAAAAAATGTGTGGTCTAAATTGTTTAGTACAATATTTATACAATAATATTGATACAATATTTTGTTCATATATATATATATATATATATATATATATATATATATATATATATTGCACCAAACAATAATCTACAATGCAATATTAATGACACATTTTTTGAAATGTATGATCATAAATCATCCCTTCAAGTTAGTGCCACGTCAGCATACTTTATAACCACACATTTCAAAAAAATGTGTGACTGAAATTACTTGATAAAATATCTTCTCTCTCTCTCTCTCTCTCTCTCTCTCTCTCTCACACACACACACACACACACACACACATATATATATATATATATATATATATATATATATGAGGAGGGATCCACGTCCCCCATTTTTGTATTACCCATGCATCCCCTCTTTCACAGCCATTGAATCTTGTTTAAGTTATATAATCTTAACCGTTCATTTTTCAATGGTTAAGATTATATGACTTAAACAAGATCCAATGGTTGTTATCATGGGGATGTGTCATGCCCCGCTTCCCAAGATACAGCCCCCCCGGTACGTAACTACATCTCCAGGCTACGCTCCATACGAATATAATTGTACCCGTATCAACGATTGTCGCCTATAATACTCTAGGATGGAATGCAAGTCATACTAAAACACTTTTATTACTGCAAACTAAACTATTATACAACATGTTCAAGACTTTACATCAAAACCCCCTTAATTTACATAGTTCCAGCTACAAAATGTTATTTGCTGGATCCTTGAAAACCTCTTGAAGGTTACTCCTCGCCTTCATCCATGTCATAAAGAGGTAGCACCTCACCAGGAACTTCGTCTTCCCCTAGTGAACAATACTAGGTCGTCAGAACGACAGCAAGTCCTCGGTCAAGAACGGTAAGAAAATAAAAATATGATATGATACAGTAAGGCACGAAAAGGAATAACTTCTGTATATAAAGTAGGAAAGTAAATTTTATAATTATACCTATGACTCAAATAATTCCTAAACTAGTATTCTTATAGTGTCTAACAATTCAAGCAATACAAATCCCTATGTCACTACCACAAGCACAAACAATTTTCCTAAATGATGATACAAATTGGAGAAAAACTCTTTGAATATCCATTTTAACTAGTTTTTCGACAACAATCCAGTAATCATGGATCAGACTGTGGCAGGCAGGATGACACGGTGCTTAGGATCCGGCCCTCTCACATCTAGTGAGTAAAATATGATATAATATCAATTTACCTAATCAATCTTTTTAATCGAAATAGGTATATATATATATATATATATATATATACATATAATTTTCAGGGACAAGTACAACACACAGGACAGGTAAGTGAGCTAAGCCTCACACACTCAATTCGCAAGGCCTTACGAAAGAGCTTAATTACTGATCAGTTTTTTGTTGTTATTATGTTGCGGAATTTCGTAAGTGGTATTCAAGTTGTTCTCCCCCGCCTAATGCTCTCTAACATAAAGCTACAAACAATCATATTTTATTATCTTATTAATTTCTGCTCTGTATTTCATATTGGTTATCAATATGCAAGAATGTATTTTTTTTCTAAGTATAACAGGATACATGATTATTATCCCTTTTATAATTTCCAGGAAACATGTATCGGAGTTAAATTCCCTCCAATTTTAGGATAAGTATCAGGACACATAATTTCAGAAAATATTATTTCTTCCAATTTTATACAAAGCAGGCAATAACAGGGATTTAAACTTTTAAGTTGTAGTTACGTGGCTCGTGCCCGTGACCTACAAGTCCTAGACTCTGGATAATCGTCCCCTAGTTAAATATAATATTCTAAGATTGAGGGCTAAAAATATTTGTAATATTTTCGGATTTTGAATTTTGGTTAACTCCCGAAATTCTTGAAAATTTTGGCAGAGTTTCCTTTGTATTTCAGACACCAGGAAATTTAACAGTTTAAATACGAGACTCGGAGCAACTCTCCGTAGTATTCCTCGGTTTGCCGACCCCTTCGGTGGAGCAATTATTAACACCGAAACACAAGCAGGTATAATATATGAATTAAAATTCATAAAGTAAAACTCATTTCTCACCTAGCAAGCGTGCATAGCATGTCTTACCAATTGCAGCGATGAATAGTAGCAATTGATTATAGCTTCAGTACTCTAGGAAAAAAAAACATACTGATATCTCTTATTAGTAATCATGAAATAAAATATGACATACAATTATAATCAAAATCAAGTATACTTCTGCTAGTGTTTGCAAGGTATTAAGCAAATCAAAATTCATGTACTGGTCCTATTTAATTTAGAATAGGTACAAAAATACATCTATTATGAATGATACTCCAACATTCAGTAATTTTTGAAATTCAAAAAAAAAATTCAATTCAATAGAGATTCAAATCCATTATTTATTTCATCATTTTATTGAATACTCAGAATTTCTAAGCGGATGTTTAGACTATATTTTATTAAGTCTTGCCGGAATCACCGAAAAATATTAACTTCGCTTCCAATACGCAAGTTCTATATTGGATATAAGTATCTAGTCAATTTGTCTAAGTTTCTGACATCTGATATCATTTAAATTAGAGTTCCAATATGCGCAACATGCGCAAGTACAATCCTTATTCTCAATAGTTGACAAGTTCGAGTCGACACGATCCCCAAACACTAGGATAACAAAGTATTATGTTCTAGGCCTAAGCTCGTCAACTCCTTCAACCAAATTTCGATATACCAAATTCATTTTCTACTAAATCCTAAACTTATTGGAACATTTTGTAGATTATTTTTTTCTTAAATACCTATGGATGCTAGTGTCCTTGGTACTTAATACTCCTTGGATAGGTCTAAATAGGTCCATAACACCTAAATTTTATTTTCGGACATCAACTATATTAAGATTAATTATGTAATTTTTTAATTGTTAGGAATATCTACTAGTAATGAATATTTAAGAACTATAATTTCTCCTGTCCATGTGTATCATGTCAAGTTTAGAATTGTGTTTCATACTAGATTACTATGACTAAACATCCATGTCAATCAAATCCTTATAACATACTTTCTTAGGAATCAATATTTATATATATATAAGAGAGATGTACATGAAACTCATGCATTTCATATAAAAACATATCATACTAATTCTAAAATTATTCATAGTTGAGTCCACCGTGTCCTAGTCTCTTATCCAACACATATATGATTATTCCTAGATGTTAAATTTATACCAATTCCATTATAGACCAAAATCAAAATATAAATCCTTACTAAAATGAATATGACAATATGGAAATTTGAAATTTGTATATTTTGAAGAAAAAGTTAGATGAGGACTTGCCTTGCTTGAGCAAAACCTAGGGTTCTTCCTTTACCAAATTTCTCCCAAATTCACAACCTTATTTTGAATGAAAAAAAATCATATATATAAATATATTGCTAGAAATTAACCTAAATCTGAAATTTTAGAAAGAATTTGGGGAAAGAGGAGTTTATACCAAGGTTGAAGTAGAGGAAGAAGGAGGAGTTTGTTGGAGTAGGAGGGAGAAGCCGGAGAAGGGGGGTCGCGGGTGACGCCGGACGCATCGGTTGGCGGACGTGGCGGTGCTGGACGCGGGCGGCGAGTCCAGCAGTGGCGGCAGCTGGCGCAGCAGTAGCAGCGACAGACACAGCAATAGTAAGAGCAGCAGTAGCAACTGCATTAGCTGTAGAAGAAGGAAAGGAAGGAGATGGAGAAGAATATGATGGAGAAGAATGGATGATAAAGGTGAAGATACTGGTGAATAAGTAGGGGTGAGTTGGTTTATTGAAAAATTGAAGAGAAAATGAGAAGTTGCCATGTCTTCATGTTGGAAATGGAGAAGATTGGAGATGCCTACATATGTAAAGGAGAAAATGAATCAAGGAGGGAAGGGTTATGGTTTAGAGACTGCTGGTTTCTCCACCCCATGTTTGGTTTATTAATCAAACCCCCTTCTCTACAACAAATAATTACAACAAGGTTAATTTGCAAATTAGAAATTTGCAATAACCTATATACTTATATAAAATAAAAATGCAATTATGACACTCTACCCTCCTTAGAAAAATTTCGTCCATGAAATTTGAATGGAAAGCTAATATAAATCTAAGAAATGACTAGCCTTGATTAGTAAACAAATACGGGTACTGGTTCTGCATGTCCTCTTCTTTCTCCCAAGTTGATTCTCTGGAGAGTCCTTGCTCCAAGCTACTCGAACTAATGGAATAATCTGATTTCGAAGTATCTTGTCTCTACTATCTAAGATTCCAACAGGTCTTTGCTCGATGCGTAGTGTTGGTCCGACAGTGATTTCCGAATGATCTAATATATGATTCGGATCCTGTACTAAACTTATATCTTTTCTACTGATAATATGGCCTAAAAATGATATATGGCCCCGCCAAATTTCACACTTACTAAACTTAGCATATAATTTCTCCTGCCTTAGGGTCCGCAGTACTATCCTTAGATGCACTTCATGTTCTTCCTCATTTTTCGAATATATGAGAATGTCGTCAATGAACACAATCATAAATTTATCCAAATATTGATAAAATATTCGATTCATCAGATCCATAAATATAGCATGAGCATTAGTTAACCCAAATGACATAATTAGAAACTCGTAATGTCCATAACGAGTTCTAAAAGTTGTTTTCTGAATATCCTCCTTTTTGACCTTTACTTGATGATACCCAGATCTCAAATCAATCTTTGAGAATATATTTGCTTCTTCTAATTGATCAAATAATTCATTAATTCTGGGTAAGGGGCATTTATTTTTTACTGTTACCTCATTTAAGGTCCTATAATCAAGTACCAGTCGTAGGAAGCCGTCTTTCTTCTTCACAAATAATACTGGTGCATCCCATGGTGACGCACTCGGCTGAATAAACCATTTTGATAATAATTATTTTATTTACTAATTTAACTCAGCCAATTTTTCTTTGTTTATTGGGTATATTTTTTTAGCTATAGGTGCTGCTCCAGTTATCAAATTGATAGAAAATTCTACTGCTCTATCTAGTGGCAACTCTGGTAAATCTTCTAGAAATACATCTTTAAAATCTTCTACTATTCTTGAAAAATATTCTTCTTCTAGTTCTTGAAATCTTTCTTGAATTGGTTGTTCAAATTTTCTAGTTCCTCAACATCAAACTCTTTCTGATCTCGAACAAACTCACATATCTCCCCCATCAGGAAGTTGAAATGAGACATTTCCTTTACCACAATCTATATTAGCTAATGTCTTAGACAACTAATCCATTTCAAGTATTACTGTAAGCCCCCTCATTTTTGAATAGAGTTATTTAGGTAATTTTTATTTCTTTTTAATTATTTATTTAATTTAAATAGATTAGAGTAGTAATTTCTAAAATATTCTTTTAGATATATGACTCTTTGCCATGGCTTTGATATTTTGAGCAATGTACGACCTTTTTTCTTCCAACAAAATTTATAATAATAATTTTAATTGAGTCTAATATAGTTGGTACATGGATGTTGCAAGTATTGGATCTCCCTCATGCTCCAAAAATATTAAAGAACATCGAGAATTACGGTTACCGTAAAATTGTCCCTTTTGACTAGAACTTGATCCAAACCCAACCCAAACACATGTAGGCATGTAGTGCACACTAAATAATTCATGTAAATATTATATATATATATATATATATATATATATATATATATATAAATTGATTTATTTATATTTATAGAAAGTTGTATAGGTGACAACCTAGTTGGCAAATAACTACCTAACCACAACCCTAACCAACCCAACAACCAAACCTTATCCAATCATAATCATAACAACCAACCCACCCTCCTACTTTCGGCCAAGAGAAGCCCCCCTTGGCCGAACCCCCCTAGCAATAGGATAACCCCCTCCTTTATTTAAATATATTTAAAAAGGCCCTATGTATATCAACTCATCAACAAACCCTAACCCTAACCATATCCAAACCCCTCCCTCATAGTTGGCCGCCCCTTTCCTCTCTCCCCCATACGTGAAACCACCCCCCCTTGCCTCTCTCACCCTCACAACATCATCTCTTTTACCAAAAATCCCTTCCACTCTTCCAAAAGCTCCACTTATCATCATCCTTCCACCATATCTCTATCCAAACGTCATTAAACCTTCAAGAAGAACCCCATCTTCTCCATAATTATATCAAGAACTCTTTTCGTCATCAACAACCCATCACAAAGAAGTAGCAAGCCAAGCACGAGCAAGGAGGAGTAATTCTTGGACAAGAAGAAACATCATCTTTAAATCCTCCAACGATTTCGGTAATCCTTAAAGCCTTCTTCCTCAAATTCTATGACATGATACTTTTAGGTTAAGTTAATTTACTAAATTAGATATCCTATTTTGCCATCTTTTTCTCATATTAAGAAATATAGATTTGAGTGATAGTTTGGTGATGATTGCTTGTCGGTAGAACTAGTTTAAGATTGGTGATACGATTAATGGAGGGAATCTTATTGTTTATAAAAAATTGAATTAATTGATATTTAATTTCTGGAAAATAATTAGTTTTAAATAAATTCTCTGATATTATAATATCAAATATGAACCTATAACTAAGGGCCACTAGCCTATGTTTTCAGGTAATTATATGACATTGTTTTGCTAGTAAATAGAAAAAATTTGGATGAAATAAATAGGTGATTATTTTTTGAGATTTGAATAGCATATAATAGGATATAAAATTATTTTTATATATATAAATAATAATACTGGATTTGCTATGTCTCGAACAAGTTTTGGACAAAACTAGTCAACATAGAGTTGCTGAAATCTTGAAATATGTTATTTTTGTCAAATCTGAAATTTATTGCTATAAATTCATATAAATCATGTTTAATTCTAGAATATATAATTTATTAGGATTTAATTCTATTTCCTTTAATTGGGGACTTAAACTTAAACTTTGGAAGTCAAAAACCAAGAAACTAGGTCCCGATACCCTGTAAAAGTAAGCAAGGTTGTTTGAAATAATAACGGGCTTGGTTTTTGCATGGCATTGAAGAAATTATAGAATTTATTTATAATTACAAGAAATTATGTTTGGATCCTTAAGTAATTAATTTATTTTTAGGTCAATTAATTTCCGAAGGAGTCGACGCGGGATCATCTTTACCATCGCTGACTGCAGAACCAGGCAAGTGTACCTTACGAAGATATTTACAGTTCTAATCATTTAATTTATACTATTTATGCATTAGATACTTGTGTGGCTTATTGATGTACTTATTGATCCTAGGGCCGTTATACGATACTTTGTGTTCGAACAAGATTCAGGTACCAACATCCCCTGCGGAGTCGAGTATCGTAGTTAGAGAGTCATTCTTTCAAACCCATGATTTGTGCATATATTATTTGCATATCCTACCATAGGATACTTGACACGATTATTCATGTGGCAGAGTCTTTCAGGACTTGATCGTGGTACTTGGACTCTGGATAGGACTACATGATGCATGCTTTAGTTATAATTATAATTGCACATAATCACTATGACCTGTGTTGATAGTTAGAGGTCATGATCTTGTGTGTCTTGATTGAGACGTGAGATTACATTGGGTGGGGAGAGTCTTCATCGTGCTCTGGGAATATGTTACTTATTACTATTTATAGCGTATTAGGCTTTAGGTTCCCTATGCGGAATCTAAAGTATTATATTTATATATACATCTTCCTCCTGGTTCTCCCACACGGAGCCTTGAGTGTACTATTAGCATACGAAAGTGTACATTGGAATCTTTCGTGAGTACCAGCCCGGGGTACGATATCATACTCTCATTTGCATATCACATAGTTGATTGTTGTAGATTTTCCCTTATTCATACCATTATACTATTTACTTTTGGCTTGAGTGTTTATTGTACCTTGCTATGTCTCCTGAGGACCTGGATATAGATTATGTTCCCAGGTATTGACGAGGAGGTTTATCCTGAGGTTTACATGTCAGGAGCTGATATCGAAGCAGTACTAGTAGCCGAGGACAAGGTCGTACCGGAGGACTTCTCCTAATTTCTCAGATTATTTTTATGTATGATACCTTGTGATTCTTAGTTGTGGATGATATTTTTCCCTCATTATTTGATACGGGTTGTTCCCCGTAATATTTATTTATTATATTGTGATAGACAGTTTTATTTATGATATTGATATGTGAGACTGGTTTATCATATTGCCTCTTGTTTATAACTTGGTGGATGAGATTAGATACATAGACTATGACATATATATTGTAGACCATTTTAGTTATGATACAGCTTAAGTGCACTCTAAAGGGTCCATTAAATTGGGTTTGCCCATTGGAGTGTGCTGCTGGCCATTGCCACGTGGCTAGTTCCTCGATATTTTGGGACTGGGACATGAAAATTATATCGTAATTATTCATTGGAAAGACTAATAATCTTACTCGAAATGCTCCACCACCTAGCTTAACTAGACATGCTCTACAAACCCAACTTCTACTATGCCATTACCCGTAAGAATTTTTAATTTCTCAAGCAATGGTTGAGATTCTATTTCATGTAGAGCTATAAATGCAGATGCTATAAATGAATTGGTAGCCCCAGAATCAAATAATACTGACGCTGGACAAGCTGAAACTAGGATAGTACCTGTCACTACTTTCCCATCTAGCTCTGTTTCATCAGCATTCATCATGAATACATGTCCTTGCTTCTTCTTCTTTCCAGTCTGAGGTTGTTTTGCCTTCTGAGATTTTTGAAATTGGTAGGCCTGGGATGTGAAAGGTGGTATGTGTTGATTACCATAAGTCGACATAGCTTAAGATGTCGGTACTTGTATCAGCAATCGAGGACCATTTTCTTGAAGTATGGGCCTGGCATTAATCCCTCGAAACATTGGTCGTGGCCCCTGCTATGGGTTTTGCATTACTGGCCCTATGGTTGGATGTTGTGGACACTTATCAACTTGGTGATTTGATGATCCACATCTTAAACAAAGTCCCAGGAACCTCCTACAGTTTCTATTTAAGTATCCAGACTTTTGGAAAACATTATAGATAAGTGGTCCTCCTGAATTATTAACTTGAGGACGTTTGGATGGTCCTTGCCATTGGTTCCTCGAGGACGAAGCTCCTAGCTCTAAAATTCTCTTCTGAACTTGAGATCGAAAATGTTGCTCTTTATTCTGCATCATTTCTTGACTTTGTGCAGCTTTCGTTATTTCGGGATAGGTTTGGCACTGATATACTGCGACTCTGCTCTTTAATTGTCCCTCTAATACTTACAAGAATCTAGATACCTTGGTTTCTTCATGGGCTATCATACTTGAAGCAAGAGACTTAGTCTGGAGAATTCTGCAATATACTCATCTATTATGAGCTTTCCTTGCTTCTAATGAGTGAACTGTCATTCTAACTCTATTCTAGCCAATTTCGGAAAGAACCTTCCTTCGAACTTCTTCTTGAACTCTCCCCAAGTTATTATATCATCTGAATCCTCTTGGTGCTCTTCACTCCACCAGTGCTCAACAATATCTTCCAACTGGATTTGGATCGTGGATACCATATCCTCAGGACTAACTTTTGCTACTTTTAACAGTCCCTCTATGGGTCTAATCTATTGACCGGCTTCAATCAGGCTTTCTGTTCCCTTAAACTTGGGAGGGTTGAGATTTTTAAAATCCTTTAACAACCCAACTTTAGAATTGACAGATGTTCGCATGTGTTCCAACACTGTGGCAATTATGGCTTGAGCCATATTTGCGTGTTGGCTGTTAGATTCTAGGACCTGCTGGAATAATCTGTACATATCCTTAATAGATGGTTCAAATTAAGCTTTGGATGATGAAATATGAGATTGGTCGTGATTAGACATTTTTCTGAAAAATTCAAATACAAATTTCTTAGGAATGGTTCCGATTTAATCGAGTTCAGAGACAAAGAAAGGGTCTTGCAAATCATAAGGATATTGAACAACAATGATTTGTAAAAACAAGGATAGAAGAAGCATATTTCATTCACTTATATCAAAATATGATACAAAATATGTTGTTAGGGGTACTAGTCATCTTACACGTAGGCGTACATACATATTCATACTATTTACATACTATTTACATAACCACCCTTTTTCCTTCCCGGTCCTTATATATACTTCTGCTATCTTACAAAAAGTTTTACAACAGGCAAAAATTCTCATAAATAGTTGTACTTTCTTCCTTAGTAACGTTACTTTATATCATCATTTCTCTTATCCTGATAATGGTTGCCTCCGGATGAGATTCATGTCATTCTTTCAGAGTACCGTTGTAGTCATTTTCATTTGAATTTGGATCTTCAGATAAGTATATAATAATTCGTCTTATTGAAAAACACCTTGATCTCATCACTGATATTCGATACTACGGGGTAGTTGATCTCATAGTGCACTCCATAAACCCATATCATTTGTTTGTGAGCTAGTCGTCATTTTCTTTTTGCAAAACGATAATAATCATCTAAACTGTGGCTACTATTTCCCAACCTTGCATAAGGTATGAATCAAGGCATGATCTACACCCAAGAAACTTCAAGTTAGTATCCTTCAATAAGTACCCCAAATAGAAAAGTTTAATAAATCGGTTAAATATCTTCTGGAAAAAATTATTCCTTTCTTCAGTCACCGATACTGCCTGTTCTAGGGTACTTTCAATAATTTCTAGAGATATGATATGAAATCCTATATAAGTCTCTAACCTACATCCTATCCCATGTCCTTTATATAACCTAGACCTGTATAGGGGTGAGCAACGGTTCGGTTCGGTCCAAACCGGACCGAAATATTAAAAACCGAACATAAACCGAACCGTTATAGTGAAGAACCGAACCGAACCGCAAAATTTCAAAACCGAAATTAACCGAACCGAAAAATTACGGTTCGGTTATTCGGTTCATGGGCCTTTGTGTAATGGGCCGGGTAGGTTCATTTTACAACGAACAAAATGGCCGAATTGAACGGCCCAACAAATAAAATTATCCTTGGCCCATCCAGTATATTGTTGAAACTTGAAAGGCCCATTTTACAACAAATAACTTCAAACCCAACCTGGGCAATCAAATATACAAACCAAATTTCAATTAAAAAAAATTTGAAGCAAAGAAATTATAACAAAACAAAGTGTAGACAGTAGACTACACAGTCACACACAGTGGCAGACTGCCAGTTATGATATTGTACAAAAAAAATTAAAAATGTACACACAAAACAAATGAAATATTGTACAGAAATCTTATTTCTCAAGCCATCAAACTGTATCAGTTTCCAGATATCAAACTGTATCAGTTCTCCTAGATAAAAAAATTACAACAATAAAATGCAGCTGAGATTTAATTCCTAAGTCCTCCAATTTCAAACTGGTGCTCATCTCAGTGAATCTCATATCTTGCCCTGAAGAACAACAACACAATGAAACAAAGATACAAAACATATATGCAGCCTACAGATATCAAACTGTATTTAGAAAGTGTATTTATAAGTTTATAACTACCTTGCCAGTTGCTAGTAACAAGAGTTCCCAGGTTAAACCGTTCAAATGCATAGTTCTCTTCATAAACAAGTTGTCATATCCTGGAGGACCTGGACAACACAATCAAAAGAAGAAGAAGAAAACTAAATTGTGGCTCAGATAAGGCTCATTTTTGCATCATTGTTTGATGCCATGTAGTATCAGTTCTCCTATTCTCAAGCCATCATCATCATTGCCACTTTATCATGTAATATGTTAGTACATTTCTCAAGAAAAAACTAAATAAACTAGCATCATAGATTTACCAAATGGCTGCATTTTATGCCACGCCATTGTAAATAAACTAGCATCATAGATTTACCAAATGGCTGCATTTTATGCCACGCCATTGTCTGTCGCCAATGGCTGGATTTTATGCCTCGCCAGTAACTAACAGCAAGTCAGCAAGTAACAGGTAGTAGATATTATATAACAAGCAATAACAGCAGTCAGCAGCAGCAGTAACTAACAGCAGTCAGCAGAAGCAGCAACTAACACCAAGTCAGCAAAGTAACAGGTAGTATATATTATATAACAAGCAATAACAGCAGTGAGCAGAAGCAGCAACTAACAGCAAGTCAGCAAAGATGAGAACAGCAAGAAAATAGCAGCAGTAACCAAGTTTCCAAGTTTCCAACTAAAAGTTTGTGTTCCCAAAGATCAGCAAGAAAATAGCAGCAGAAAATAGCAAGTCAGCAAAGATGAGAACAGCAAGAAAAATATTACACATTGTCTTCCAAGTTTCCAACTAAAAGTTTGTGTTCCCAAATATCCCTCCAAAAGTCCAAATTTAAAGACCAGAATTAATCAAACCTCGCTTGTTGACGTTGATATTGATTCCACCGTCAACTTACCCAAATCTAAATGAAAAAGTTAAAAAAATTAAGAAGTTAAAACACACAATAATAGATACACTAGAAAAAAAATTCATGCTAAATAATAAAAAAATTACCCATTTCAACTTTATACACGTCTTCAAACTCCTCTTCAACAAAAGATACTATAGGTCGATCAGAAGGCCTACGTAACCAATCTTGACAACAAATAAGAGCTTGAACTATTTTTGGAGTCAAGGAGCTCCTATATGAATCAAGCACACGACCACCCGTACTAAAAGCGGACTCGGACGCCACGGTAGATATGGGAACGGCCAACACATCCCGAGCCATCTTCGAAAGGATCGGAAAACGGGAAGAATTAAGCTTCCACCATCCCAAAATATTAAACTCATCACTCTCATCATCATCATCATCTACCGTGCTCTCATCTAAATATCGATCAAACTCCGATTTAGTATCACCACCACCCAATTCTATCTTATGTTTCTTGAATTGAGCTTTCATAAACTTCTTCAATTGCAAGTTGTGCACCGGTTGATTTGCACAAGAAGGTTCAACTCTTTCACTATTAGTAGCAACACCACCACTTTGAGAAGAGCTTATGTTTTTGTACTCATTGAACATGGAGTACGCAACACTTTTTACTTTCTTTTTCATGGAATCGCTCTTCTCTGGTCCATAGAGATGATCAAGAGCATATTCCACGTATTCCAACTTATGTCGAGGATCTAGAATTGGTGCAATAAATATCACCATATTCATTTTCTCAATGTCCCCCCAATACTTTTGATATTTTTCTCTCATTTTGTCGGCCATGAGAGATAAGTCAAAGTCCTCACTCTCCCTTGAAGTACGCAAAAGAATATCAATGGATGTGATTTCGTCAAAGAAATTATTGCAAGTGACATATAAGGATCCCGAGATACGCAAAGTTAGTTCATAAAAGTGTTCTAAGAAAGTGCACATTCTTCTTGCATTAGCCCAATCGTCCTCGGTAGGAAACCCACCATTCTCTGCTAGTTCTAGTTTGAACCATGGATCTTGTCCGGCGAATCTCTCAAAAGCACTTTCAAACTTTTGCGCCGTGTTCAACATCAAAAATGTAGAGTTCCAACGGGTGCTCACATCAAGACACAACATTTTTTTGCTTTGTATCTTTTCGGCTTCAACACACTCCTTGAACTTTTGAAATCGACTAGGAGAATGTCTCACATATCTCACCGCATTTCGAACACGAGCAACCGATGGTGACATCAATTTTAAGCCGTCAACCACAACTCGATTAATTATATGTGCAATGCATCGCATGTGTAAATATTTGCATTGTAGAATGCCATTTCCCCAATTCTGAATTTTCTTGCTTAAATATGAAATAGCAACATCATTGGAACTCGCATTGTCTACCGTGATAGTGAATATTCTATCAATACCCCACTCTAGCAAGCACTTCTCTACCGCTTTCCCTATGGCCTCACCTTTATGACTTGAAATTGGACAAAAGTTTATAATTTTTTTCTTCAACTCCCAATCATCGTTTATATAATGTGCCGTAAGACACATATAATTGATTTTTTGTAACGATATCCAAGTATCCGTTGTAAGACAAATCATTTGCTTGGACTCTTTCAAATATGTTTTGAACTTACTCTTTTCAATAGAGTAAATATCATAAGAATCCAGAGCCACTGTCCATCTTGACGGAATACGAAAGCTAGGACACGCCACATTAATAAAGTTGTTAAAGCCCTCACACTCCACAAATCGAAAAGGAAGCTCATCAACGATAATCATATGTGTCAAGGCCTTTCTCACCTCGTTTTGATTAAATTTCCAACTAGTTAGTATTTGCTTGCCCTTTGCAATTGATTGCAAGTTGAGTATTGTTTGACTAGGTTCATGATTCTTTGGATTCAATGGACATGCATTCCAGTGGGTTTCCACACTAGTACTCCCATTTAGCTTACTATGGCAATGGTATTCTTTTCCGCAATGGTTACAACTTGCTTTTGGACGACCATCCGGGTCAAGAAATTTTTTAAAATCTTTCCAATGCGGAGCTCTTTCCTTCGAAGGCTTTCTTGTAACCGGAAGCTTCAAATTTATATTAGATACAGGAAGAGGCTCATTTGTGGCTTGAGAACTAGTTGGTGGTTGATGATCACCTTCTTGCGACATCTAAAACAATAAATTTGTACTTTGAATATATGAAATATAAATAACAAAATTGAGTCCAAAAATTAAGAAATACGCACATTGCATGAATATGAAGTTGTTGCCATTGATTGGGTTGGTGCTACACCTATTGAACATCACACATTTATGAGTAACCTAAGTTACCTATAGCTATGCTACCTAACCCTTACCCAATTCCAACCTACATAAATAGACCTTAGTCACTACTAGTCCTAAATGCAGTGTCTCAATGTGCCAGGGCAGAATACAGAATCAGATTGCAGATAGGGATAGTCCCATTACAGAGTCACAGAATGCAGAAACAGACTTAGGTTACTCATAAATGTGTAGTATTGCAGTGTGCAGTATTCACTAATCAAATATCAATGTGCCAGTCTTAGTATTGCAGTGTGCAGTATTGCACTAAAATTATTAAAATGCATATATAATTTACAAAACATTTAGATGCATATATAATTCACAAAAAAATTACAAGAACATGCATGAAGCATATCTTATTACTAATTTACAAGAACATGTACATGCATATCTAATTTGCACATTTTATCAAAATAACTCTACTAATGTAACTGATCTACTCATCTGACAAATAAAATATTGCTAACAAGATAAATAATAAATAAAGGAAATATATTGCTATAACCAGATTCCAGACTTTAAATATATTTTCATAAATAATAAATGAGAGAAATATATTGCCAGAAATAATAAGATATAAGAAATGTATTACAAGTTACTGATCTACACATTTAATCTAAACATGAAACATTTTATCTAAACATGCATAATAAGAAACAAAAATAAAATATGTATAATTATGCTAAATATAATAAGAAACAGAAATAAAATATGTATAATTATGCTAAACATTTGATCTAAACATGCTGCATGCATAAGAAACATAAACAGAAATACATTAACTAACATTTGTTATTTTTTACACATTTGATCTAAACATGCTGCATGCTAAAAATTTGTTATTTTTTACACATTTGATCTACACAATGTAAAAAATAACATATACTGCTAGAAAAATAACATTTACTGCTATAAAAATTATCATATACTGCTAGAAAAATAACATATACTGCTGTAAAAAATAACATCTAACAAGCACACATTTGATCTGCCACAGAAGTTCAGATCCCAACTATATTGCTAGATAAATACATATTTTTAAATGAAAGGTAGAGTTCAGATCCGTAGATCCCGACTCCAGAAAGGTAGAGAAGTTTAGATCCAATGTAAGAAATAAATAAAATATGACATATACTGCTAGAGAAAAATATTACCTAGCTATATTGCTAGATCCCGACTCCAGAAGTTCAGATCCGTAGATCTGAAAAACAAATTTGAACAAGTTAGGAGAAAAAAATAATAAACAAAAAATATATGACAAATATTTTAAAAAATGGTAGAGAAGTTCAGATCCAGACCTTAGAAGTTCAGATCCAGCCTTCAGAACTTCAGATCCAGCCTTCAGAAGTCAGAACTTCAGATCCAGAGAAGAGAGGCGGTGAGAAGAGGCAGGACTATCAGATCCAGCCTGTCGACGGGGATGAGAAGTCAGAACTTCAGATCCAGTTCAGATCCAGCCAGCCGACGGCGGTGAGAAGTCAGAACTTCAGATCCAGTTCAGATCCAGCCAGCCGACGGCGACCAGCGGGGTCCGGAGATGAGAGGTGAACTGAGTGAGGACTGAGGGAAGGGAAGACCGGTCATCGGAAGAGAAAAGAGAGCGGCAGCAGGGATCTGAGTGAGGACTGAGGGAAAGGAAAGGGAAGGAAAGGAGCGGAGAGAAAGGAAATGAGCGGAGAGAGAGAGAGAAACGATATTATATACCTAGGGTTAGGACTGAGGGTATTTTGGTACTTACACTGTGTAATTCGGTTTTCGGTTTTAACCCGAAACCGAATTCAAAATCCGAACCCGAAACCGATAACCGATATTATTTGTTTCTAAACCCGAATCCGACCCGAAACTGTTTTGAACCGAACCGAATAGCCTATTCGGTTCGGTTCGGTTCGGTTTACGGTTTAAAACCGATTAATGCTCAGTCCTAGACCTGTATCCTATCATAGATTCTCTATCCTTCGCAGACCTGTATCATATTCCTTCGCAGACCTGTATGGACCACCATTAAAAGACGCGTCACATCCCGCTTCCCAAGATACAGTGAGCCGGGTACATAACTATATCTCCAAGCTATGCTCTATACGAATAAAACTGTACCCATATCAGCGATTGTTGCCTGTAATACTCTATGATGGAATGCAAGTCATACTAAAACACTTTTATTATTGAAAACTAAACTATTATACAACATGTTCAAGACTTTACATCAAAATACCCTTAATTTACATAGTTCCAACTATAAAATATTATTTGTTGGATCCTTGAAAACCTCTCGAAGGTTACTCCTCGCCTTCATCTGTAAAACCCCTAATTCTGAAAACCCCTAAATAGAGGAAATAGATTTTATTTAATTTTTATTTGAGATGTTTGTGCAATTAGGGGATTTATGGAGCCATTATAAAAAAATTTCATAATTTATTCCATGTAGGAGACCCTTTGGACTGTTGCTAGCTTAATGGTATGCACAAATATAATTCCTATTGGATCTAACCCAAACCCCTTAGCCTACCCTACCCGTTTAGCCCCTACCCGGACCCATTAGGAGAAAAAAAATATCAACAACAGCAGTAGCAAAAACCAACTTTTCTTTTCCTTCTCCGCGCGTGTGAGCTGTCTCATTCCACCGCCTCTTTATCTCTATTATATTACTAAACTCTCCCAAACCCAAAAAAAACCAAAACAAAAGAAAGAAATAAAATAGCAGCAGTAGTGGTTTTGAAACCACTAAACTACCCTCCCGCAGAACCGTCCTCTTTTCCTACATATATATTCCATGCAGTACACCCTAAACCCTAACCCTAATTCTTCCACCAAACTCAATACCGTCTTTACCCCATCTGGAGACGTTTGTTAGGAGGCCTTAGTTTCCGATCCTGTGTCCTTGGCATTTGGACGCTTGCCCTATACAGATTTCTTACCAGGCAAGTATACCTTGCCATTGTACTATTTATATTCCATATGATGCATGTATATTTTATTTCTGCTTATTTAGTTCATTTATTTTAATTTCTATATAAATTGTGCGTCCAAGGAAACTTGGGTGCAACGACGATGTCGTCATATTCTGTTTTTATTTATGTATTTGCATTGGACCTACTTTATGAGACTACCCCATTATCATGTAGCATCTTTAGGTTCATTGGCCGTGACACAGTTGTTATATGAGTGTGAGTCTCATATAGATCACGGACTGCGTGACAGTTCTGGCCTCTTGTACCTATGGGCCGTACGTTAGGGATGACTGCTGATATAAACTTTGTATGCTAGTAGACCTGGCAGTTATTTAAAGGTTTTATCATGTCATGGACGTGACATGCTTAGAGCATGGGGTGGGGAGAACAACAAGTAAGGCGTTTGGGCACCTTTGCACTTTCCTTTTTATGTAACCCGTACGCTCCGCCGGAGATACGCGATCGTGATGACCCCTATACTACTTGGCGGACTCTGCCGTTCAAAAGACGATATGCTTTGTAGGCCCCTGATTTTTCGAGAGAATCATGCCAATCCCACTTTATGGCCAGATAGCCAACTTGGTAGAAAATTGTTCTCAAACTGCATTCACTTAGATGGTTAGGCGACCCATTGGATGTTTATTTTTAGTACTTATTGGCATGTTATTATGTATCTTCTTATGTCCCTCTGAGGACCTGGTCTCTTTCCAGATATGGACGAGCAGGAGTATCCGCAGGAGTACGGACCTGGAACTGATGCTACTTACCAGACTGAGGAGGTCTTACCTTCGGAGTATCTGTAATTTTTACCGATGTTTAGAGATCCTTGTTGCTACTTCAGTATAGTCGTTTTGTAGTGGATTTATTTCCATCTGACTATCAGACTTGATACTCATCTTTAATATTCAGTTATTATTCAGCTCTTTATTCATACTTATTATTTGTGCTGTGGATGAGATATAGATTATGTGTGACTTATTGTGACAGTATATTACCACTGGTGGATTGAATATTCATGTACAGCGTACGTGTGTATATGGTTTCCATATATTAGAGTTCGTGTACATACGGCTGGGCGTGTTACGTATTCCTAGTCCTACGTATTTTGGGATTGGGCGTGACATGTTTTTGGTGGTGGCCCATGCAGGTCAAGAATATATTGTCTCGGTAACGTAACTGTACCGAACAAGCCTACGTATAGGAATAAAGTATAAGAATCTCATCCACGCTTGACTAAAACCTCATTCTTCCTTTCAACCATCCTATGTTTGGAAAATTAATGTTTTACGCCAAAAACCCTTTACCCTGTGACCAGGGGTCTCTATTTATAGAGATCATTCAAATGACTGTCTTGTTGGCATAAAAGCCAAATAATTTTCTTGTTGGCGTAAAAGCCAAATGATTTTCTTGTTGGCGTAAAAGCCAAATGACTGCATAGTTGGCGTAAAAGTCAAATGACTGTCTTGTTGGCATAAAAGCTAAATGATTGTCTTGTTGGCGTAAAAGGCCAAACTATGAAGAAGATTGCCTCCTTTACGCTGCGATTATGACAACTGCTACCCACGTTCAAATAGCCTTCTAAATCTGCGTATGACACGTATCCATTTATAAGGTAAACGCGTATAACTGTTTCTCGAAGATCATGGCATACAATCCACGTAGGTAACTGCCCCTGCGTAAAACTTGATGATTCCTGAATAACAGATAACCAGCGTAAAATAACCCTGATTGGCGTAAAATGTAAGGATGGTGAAGTAAGCGTATTAGTCACAGTTTTAGCTTTCCCAGTCATGACAAAGAATAAAATCTCGTGCATTAAATGCAGAGATATGCCTCGAGCTCTGTATAAGAAATAGCTTTTGACGTGGCGTCTGATTTTTTTCTTTTCTTGAGCGTAAAAAAAACTCATTTTTGTCGATTTTGTCTTTTCTTGAGCGTAAAAACTCATTTCTGTCAATATAGAATAGGCAGCGTATACAGAAGACTCCATCGTTCTTCCTTTTGAATGCGTAAAAATGACTTGTATCCAATATGTCACTAAATGACAACCTGTGTCTCTGTGCAAAATCATTATCACAGCCGTCCTCTCGATCATCGTGCAGTACTTTTTTCAGATGTCAGGATCACTGATTTGTCTAACAAATTCATCTGAGGAATACGAAGGGTTCCTCGTACAACTTTACGCTGCATTAAAAATAACGTATTACAGACTTTACGCAGGCAGACTTTTACGCAGACTTTTATGCAGACTTTACGCAGGGAGGTTTAGCAACCTTTTACGCGGGCAACTCTGAAGCTCTACTTTATGCCAACAGTTTTGAATCTCTGTTTTACGCCAACAGCTTTGAATCTCTGTTTTACGCCGACAGCCTTGAATCTCTGCTTTACGCGGACAACTCTGAAGCTCTACTTTATGCCAAACTACCTTGAAACTCTGTTATACGCGGACAGCTTAGCAACTTTTTACGCCAAACAACCTTGAAGCTCTGTTTTACGCAGGGAGGGACTTCATGTATGTTGGGGGTTTTGACTGTAAAATACGCGGATAATTCTCCAGCATATTTTATGCTTCTACATCCTATTTAATACTTGCATCCCGTTTGATTCATGTACTTTTTGTAATCGTTGCGTACATCACCTGCAGAGAGATGGATATGCAGAATGGATGTACTGTCGCCGATGGTGACACAACTTCTGGAGTCAATGGTCAGACTCAAGGAGGGACCTCAACAATTCCTAGACTTCCGGGACCAGATGGACAGATTCACAATCCAGTTCCATCTGATCTTCCCGCTTCACCTAATGGGAACCTTCCAGCTTTTCCAACATCGCAAGATGGCCAGACACAATTGTTCCAATTCTTCCAGATGATGATGCAGGAACAGAGGCAGCAGGCAGCCGAGCAGAGGCAAGAATTTTTGGCAGCACTTGAGAGGATGGCTGCACAAGCTACTGTACCAGCTCAAGCACTAGCTCTAGTACCTCGAGCTAGGACTGAGCATTAATCGGTTTTAAACCGTAAATCGAACCGGACCGAACCGAATAGGCTATTCGGTTCGGTTCAAAACAGTTTCGAGTCGGATTCGGGTTTAGAAACAAATAATATCGGTTATCGGTTTTGGGTTCGGATTTTGAATTCGGTTTCGGGTTAAAACCGAAAACCGAATTACACAGTGTAAGTACCAAAATACCCTCAGTCCTAACCCTAGGTATATAATATCGTTTCTCTCTCTCTCCGCTCATTTCCTTTCTCTCCGCTCCTTTCCTTCCCTTCCCTTTCCCTCAGTCCTCACTCAGATCCCTGCTGCCGCTCTCTTTTCTCTTCCGGTGACCGGACTTCCCTTCCCTCAGTCCTCACTCAGTTCACCTCTCATCTCCGGACCCCGCTGGTCGCCGTCGGCTGGCTGGATCTGAACTGGATCTGAAGTTCTGACTTCTCACCGCCGTCGGCTGGCTGGATCTGAACTGGATCTGAAGTTCTGACTTCTCATCCCCGTCGGCAGGCTGGATCTGATAGTCCTGCCTCTTCTCACCGCCTCTCTTCTCTGGATCTGAAGTTCTGACTTCTGAAGGCTGGATCTGAAGTTCTGAAGGCTGGATCTGAACTTCTAAGGTCTGGATCTGAACTTCTCTACCATTTTTTAAAATATTTGTCATATATTTTTTGTTTATTATTTGTTTCTCCTAACTTGTTCAAATTTGTTTTTCAGATCTACGGATCTGAACTTCTGGAGTCGGGATCTAGCAATATAGCTAGATAATATTTTTCTCTAGCAGTATATGTCATATTTTATTTATTTCTTACATTGGATCTAAACTTCTCTACCTTTCTGGAGTCGGGATCTACGGATCTGAACTCTACCTTTCATTTAAAAATATGTATTTATCTAGCAATATAGTTGGGATCTGAACTTCTGTGGCAGATCAAATGTGTGCTTGTTATATGTTATTTTTTACAGCAGTATATGTTATTTTTCTAGCAGTATATGATAATTTTTACAGCAGTAAATGTTATTTTTCTAGCAGTATATGTTATTTTTTACATTGTGTAGATCAAATGTGTAAAAAATAACAAATTTTTAGCATGCAGCATGTTTAGATCAAATGTGTAAAAAATAACAAATGTTAGTTAATGTATTTCTGTTTATGTTTCTTATGCATGCAGCATGTTTAGATCAAATGTTTAGCATAATTATACATATTTTATTTCTGTTTCTTATTATATTTAGCATAATTATACATATTTTATTTTTGTTTCTTATTATGCATGTTTAGATAAAATGTTTCATGTTTAGATTAAATGTGTAGATCAGTAACTTGTAATACATTTCTTATATCTTATTATTTCTGGCAATATATTTCTCTCATTTATTATTTATGAAAATATATTTAAAGTCTGGAATCTGGTTATAGCAATATATTTCCTTTATTTATTATTTATCTTGTTAGCAATATTTTATTTGTCAGATGAGTAGATCAGTTACATTAGTAGAGTTATTTTGATAAAATGTGCAAATTAGATATGCATGTACATGTTCTTGTAAATTAGTAATTAGATATGCTTCATGCATGTTCTTGTAATTTTTTTGTGAATTATATATGCATCTAAATGTTTTGTAAATTATATATGCATTTTAATAATTTTAGTGTACTGGTTCTGAAGTGTTTTCTTGAACTGTTTGTATATTGTTGAATTGTGTGCATTTTAATAATTATAGTGTACTGGTTCTGAAGTAATTAGATATGCTTCATGATTAGTTATTTTGATAAAATATGCAAATTAGATATGCATGTACATGTTCTTGTAAATTAGTAATAAGATATGCTTCATGCATGTTCTTGTAATTTTTTTGTGAATTATATATGCATCTAAATGTTTTGTAAATTATATATGCATTTTAATAATTTTAGTGCAATACTGCACACTGCAATACTAAGACTGGCATATTGATATTTGATTAGTGAATACTGCACACTGCAATACTACACATTTATGAGTAACCTAAGTCTGTTTCTGCATTCTGTGACTCTGTAATGGGACTATCCCTATCTACAATCTGATTCTGTATTCTGCCCTGGCACATTGAGACACTGCATTTAGGACTAGTAGTGACTAAGGTCTATTTATGTAGGTTGGAATTGGGTAAGGGTTAGGTAGCATAGCTATAGGTAACTTAGGTTACTCATAAATGTGTGATGTTCAATAGGTGTAGCACCAACCCAATCAATGGCAACAACTTCATATTCATGCAATGTGCGTATTTCTTAATTTTTGGACTCAATTTTGTTATTTATATTTCATATATTCAAAGTACAAATTTATTGTTTTAGATGTCGCAAGAAGGTGATCATCAACCACCAACTAGTTCTCAAGCCACAAATGAGCCTCTTCCTGTATCTAATATAAATTTGAAGCTTCCGGTTACAAGAAAGCCTTCGAAGGAAAGAGCTCCGCATTGGAAAGATTTTAAAAAATTTCTTGACCCGGATGGTCGTCCAAAAGCAAGTTGTAACCATTGCGGAAAAGAATACCATTGCCATAGTAAGCTAAATGGGAGTACTAGTGTGAAAACCCACTGGAATGCATGTCCATTGAATCCAAAGAATCATGAACCTAGTCAAACAATACTCAACTTGCAATCAATTGCAAAGGGCAAGCAAATACTAACTAGTTGAAAATTTAATCAAAACGAGGTGAGAAAGGCCTTGACACATATGATTATCGTTGATGAGCTTCCTTTTCGATTTGTGGAGTGTGAGAGCTTTAAAAACTTTATTAATGTGGCGTGTCCTAGCTTTCGTATTCCGTCAAGATGGACAGTGGCTCGGGATTCTTATGATATTTACTCTATTGAAAAGAGTAAGTTCAAAACATATTTGAAAGAGTCCAAGCAAATGATTTGTCTTACAACGGATACTTGGACATCGTTACAAAAAATCAATTATATGTGTCTTACGGCATATTATATAAACGATGATTGGGAGTTGAAGAAAAAAATTATAAACTTTTGTCCAATTTCAAGTCATAAAGGTAAGGCCATAGGGAAAGCGGTAGAGAAGTGCTTGCTAGAGTAGGGTATTGATAGAATATTCACTATCACGGTAGACAATGCGAGTTCCAATGATGTTGCTATTTCATATTTAAGCAAGAAAATTCAGAATTGGAGAAATGGCATTCTACAATGCAAATATTTACACATGCGATGCATTGCACATATAATTAATCTAGTTGTGGTTGACGGCTTAAAATTGATGTCACCATCGGTTGCTCGTATTCGAAATGCGGTGAGATATGTGAGACATTCTCCTAGTCGATTTCAAAAGTTCAAGGAGTGTGTTGAAGCCGAAAAGATACAAAGCAAAAAAATGTTGTGTCTTGATGTGAGCACCCGTTGGAACTCTACATTTTTGATGTTGAACACGGCGCAAAAGTTTGAAAGTGCTTTTGAGAGATTCGCCGGACAAGATCCATGGTTCAAACTAGAACTAGCAGAGAATGGTGGGTTTCCTACCGAGGACGATTGGGCTAATGCAAGAAGAATGTGCACTTTCTTAGAACACTTTTATGAACTAACTTTGCGTATCTCGGGATCCTTATATGTCACTTGCAATAATTTCTTTGACGAAATCACATCCATTGATATTCTTTTGCGTACTTCAAGGGAGAGTGAGGACTTTGACTTATCTCTCATGGCCGACAAAATGAGAGAAAAATATCAAAAGTATTGGGGGGACATTGAGAAAATGAATATGGTGATATTTATTGCACCAATTCTAGATCCTCGACATAAGTTGGAATACGTGGAATATGCTCTTGATCATCTCTATGGACCGGAGAAGAGTGATTCCATGAAAAAGAAAGTAAAAATTGTTGCGTACTCCATGTTCAATGAGTACAAAAACATAAGCTCTTCTCAAAGTGGTGGTGTTGCTACTAATAGTGAAAGAGTTGAACCTTCTTGTGCAAATCAACCGGTGCACAACTTGCAATTGAAGAAGTTTATGAAAGCTCAATTCAAGAAACATAAGATGGAATTGGGTGGTGGTGATACTAAATCGGAGTTTGATCGATATTTAGATGAGAGAACGGTAGATGATGATGATGATGAGAGTGATGAGTTTAATATTTTGGGATGGTGGAAGCTTAATTCTCCCCGTTTTCCGATCCTTTCGAAGATGGCTCGGGATGTGTTGGCCGTTCCCATATCTACCGTGGCGTCCGAGTCCGCTTTTAGTACGGGTGGTCGTGTGCTTGATTCATATAGGAGCTCCTTGACTCCAAAAATAGTTCAAGCTCTTATTTGTTGTCAAGATTGGTTACGTAGGCCTTCTGATTGACCTATAGTATCTATTGTTGAAGAGGAGTTTGAAGACGTGTATAAAGTTGAAATGGGTAATTTTTTTATTATTTAGCATGAATTTTTTTTCTAGTGTATCTATTATTGTGTGTTTTAACTTCTTAATTGTTTTAACTTTTTCATTTAGATTTGGGTAAGTTGACGGTGGAATCAATATCAATGTCAACAAGCGAGGTTTGATTAATTCTGGTCTTTAAATTTGGACTTTTGGAGGGATATTTGGGAACACAAACTTTTAGTTGGAAACTTGGAAAACAATGTGTAATATTTTTCTTGCTGTTCTCATCTTTGCTGACTTGCTATTTTCTGCTGCTATTTTCTTGCTGATCTTTGGGAATACAAACTTTTAGTTGGAAACTTGGAAACTTGGTTACTGCTGCTATTTTCTTGCTGTTCTCATCTTTGCTGACTTGCTGTTAGTTGCTGCTTCTGCTCACTGCTGTTATTGCTTGTTATATAATATATACTACCTGTTACTTTGCTGACTTGGTGTTAGTTGCTGCTTCTGCTGACTGCTGTTAGTTACTGCTGCTGCTGACTGCTGTTATTGCTTGTTATATAATATCTACTACCTGTTACTTGCTGACTTGCTGTTAGTTACTGGCGAGGCATAAAATCCAGCCATTGGCGACAGACAATGGCGTGGCATAAAATGCAGCCATTTGGTAAATCTATGATGCTAGTTTATTTACAATGGCGTGGCATAAAATACAGCCATTTGGTAAATCTATGATGCTAGTTTATTTAGTCTTTTCTTGAGAAATGTACTAACATATTACATGATAAAGTGGCAATGATGATGATGGCTTGAGAATAGGAGAACTGATACTACATGGCATCAAACAATGATGCAAAAATGAGCCTTATCTGAGCCACAATTTAGTTTTCTTCTTCTTCTTTTGATTGTGTTGTCCAGGTCCTCCAGGATATGACAACTTGTTTATGAAGAGAACTATGCATTTGAACGGTTTAACCTGGGAACTCTTGTTACTAGCAACTGGCAAGGTAGTTATAAACTTATAAATACACTTTCTAAATACAGTTTGATATCTGTAGGCTGCATATATGTTTTGTATCTTTATTTCATTGTGTTGTTGTTCTTCAGGGCAAGATATGAGATTCACTGAGATGAGCACCAGTTTGAAATTGGAGGACTTAGGAATTAAATCTCAGCTGCATTTTATTGTTGTAATTTTTTTATCTAGGAGAACTGATACAGTTTGATATCTGGAAACTGATACAGTTTGATGGCTTGAGAAACAAGATTTCTGTACAATATTTCATTTGTTTTGTGTGTACATTTTTAATTTTTTTTGTACAATATCATAACTGGCAGTCTGGCACTGTGTGTGACTGTGTAGTCTACTGTCTACACTTTGTTTTGTTATAATTTCTTTGCTTCAAATTTTTTTTAATTGAAATTTGGTTTATATATTTGATTTCCCAGGTTGGGTTTGAAGTTATTTGTTATAAAATGGGCCTTTCAAGTTTCAACAATATACTGGATGGGCCAAGGATAATTTTATTTGTTGGGCCGTTCAATTCGGCCATTTTGTTCGTTGTAAAATGAACCTACCCGGTCCATTACACAAAGGCCCATGAACCGAATAACCGAACCGTAATTTTTCGGTTCGGTTAATTTCGGTTTTGAAATTTTGCGGTTCGGTTCGGTTCTTCACTATAACGGTTCGGTTTATGTTCGGTTTTTAATATTTCGGTCCGGTTTGGACCGAACCGAACCGTTGCTCACCCCTACCTCGAGCTAGAGTTGGTTCAGTAAAGGACTTTATACAGATGGGTCTGAGGCCGTACAAAGGCATTGAGAGCCCAGAGGAGACTACCAACAGGATCACCCACACGTAGAAGCTATTGGAAGCATCGCAGCTACCTGCAGACCTATGGATGACAGGTGTAAGAACGCTTCTAGATGGTAATGCTCATCACTGGTGGGAATCCATGGAGCGCCAGTTGGGTACATACCAGACTTGGGAGCAATTCTTGGAGTACTTTGAGAGGAAGTACTTCCCGGACACCGTCAGAGATCCATTGTACGATCAGTTTCTCCACCTGGAGCAGGGGAACAGAACAGTGGACGAGTATGATGCCGAGTTTAGTCGCCTCAATAAATATGGCACTGCCCTGATACCAGATGACTTTGCTAAGGCTAAGAGATTTCATCGCGGACTGACTCAGGAGCTCCAACACTACACTAGCTCTCAGTCCCGAATCTCTTATGCCGAATTACTGACAGAAGCCAGACTGCAAGAAACCATCAGCAGAGGAAAAGGAGGCCAGCTGAGGACGCAACAAGGACCCGCAAGGATGCAGCAAGGACCAGGAAGAACACAACAAGGAGGACCTATCAGACGTTCTTTAGCTCAGCAACAGCAGTACCAGCACAGAGCAGGACCGTACCAGATCCCAGAGAAGCCCCACTGCAATTATTGTGGGAAACGGGGACAGATTATGAGAGACTGTCGAACTCGCTTAGGACAATGTATGAGATGTGGTTTCGGACAGAATATGATGAAAGACTGTCCTATGCAACAAGCATTGACACTTCCACCACCAGCACATAGGCTAGCGCTTCCAGCACCGAAGCCAGCTCAGCAGATAATGAGACCAGGAGCACCTCGACCTCCAGAAGCAGGGGGATTTCAGCGAGGATCACCGCTACCTGCGCAGGAGGATCAATTCACGAGGGCCAGACAGGGACAACCACAGAGGAACAGACAAGCTTTTGTATTGGAAATGGATGACATGGATCAGGAGATTGATGTCATAGCAGGTATCACCCTTGCTTTTACTTTTCCTGCTGTGACATTGTTTGATACGGGAGCCACCTACTCATTCATATCATCTAGTTTTATTTCCAAACACGACATTGCCTCCACACCTTTATCTAGTTGTGTTAGAGTTTTTACCGGAGGAGGAGTTGTATCTGTTAATAGAATTTGTAGATCGTGTCCTATAGCCATACGTGGCAGAGAGATGAACACCCGACTCTTAGTCCTTCCTATGCCATCTTTTGATATTGTGCTTGGAATGGACTGGCTAAGCAAGTACCATGCTTTCTTTGATTGCTTTGGAGGAAGCATTCTTTTCAAAGTACCAGGCCAGCCTGAACTTGAGTTTGCACGAGGATCCACAGAAATCCTTGATGGTATGCAACTCGCAATGGACGATGTTATCTATCATTCCATTATTTCAGAATTCCAAGACGTCTTTCCAGAGGAATTACCAGGCCTACCCCCAGACAGAGACGTAGAGTTTTCAATTGAATTGACACCGGAAGAAGCACCCATAGCATCACATGTTTATAGACTGGCAAAGAAGGAGATGGATGAGCTGAAGACACAGTTGAAAGAACTAGAAGAGAAAGGTTTCATCCGACCAAGTGCATCACCCTGGGGAGCCCCAGTGTTGTTTGTACCAAAGAAGGATGGGTCAGTGCGTATGTGCATTGACTATAGAGCCTTAAATGCAGTGACGGTAAAGAATAAATATCCATTGCCACGCATTGATGACCTATTTGATCAGCTTAGTGGAGCCAAGATGTTCTCAAAGATAGATTTGAGATCGGGATATCATCAGGTGAAGGTACGGAAGGAGGATATCCCGAAGGCCGCATTCCGGACAAGATATGGGCACTACGAGTTTCTGGTCATGCTATTTGGATTGACCAATGCTCCAGCTATCTTTATGGACTTAATGAATCGAGTCTTCCACCAGTATTTGGACCAGTTTGTGGTCATCTTTATAGATGATATACTTGTCTATTCAAAAAGCCACGAGGAGCACGAGAAACACCTGGGGATTATCCTAGAGACCTTAAGGAGAGAGCAGTTATATGCAAAGCTCAGTAAATGTGAGTTCTTCTTGGACAGAGTATCATTTCTTGGATATGTTGTTACAGGAGATGGTATTTCTGTTGATCCAGAAAAGATCTCGGTAGTCGAGACATGGCCTGTTCCAAAATCAGCAGCAGAGGTGAGAAGTTTCCTTGGACTTGCAGGATATTTCCGACGGTTCGTGGAGAACTTCTCAAGCATAGCAACACCTATGACTCGGTTGACTTACAAAGATCAAGAGTTCATATGGACCAACGAGTGTCAAGCCGCTTTCGAGGAGTTGAAGAAGCGACTGACTACAGCACCAGTATTGACTATTCCATCAGGATCAGGAGGCTATGTGATCTACAGTGACGCATTAGGGAAAGACTTGGGATGCGTATTAATGCAGCATGGCAAGGTGATTGCATACGCATCTAGGCAGTTACGAGTACATGAGAAGAATTATCCAACTCATGACTTGGAACTTGCATCCGTTGTATTTGCTCTGAAGCTATGGAGACATTACTTATATAGAAAACGAGTGGAAATCTATACAGACCACAAAAGCCTCAAGTATGTCTTCACACAGAAGGAGTTAAATATGAGGCAATATCGATGGCTCGAGTTGATGAAAGATTTCGAGATAGAGCTACATTATCACCCAGGCAAGGCTAACGTTGTAGCAGACGCGTTAAGCCAGAAACCAATAGCTTATTTCTTAACAACACAGAAGGAATTATTGGAGGACTTGCAAGGTCTTGGCATTGAAGTGATATTACCCAGAGCAGACGAGACACTAGCCAACTTGCAAGTACAATCATCACTAGTAGAGAGGATCAAGGCAGCATTGCCTACAGATGCCAGATTCAGAAGATTAAAGGAAAGGACAGGGGCCGGAGAGTAGACAGGACTGCACATTCATGATGATGGGACATTACGATGTGGTGATCGTCTATATATTCCCAATGGAGAGATTCGATAGGAGCTGATAACAGAAGCTCATAGTTCGATATATTCTATTCATCCTGGAGGCACCAAGATGTATTGTGACTTATGACAGCATTTTTGGTGGCATGGAATAAAAAGAGAGATAGCTCGCTTTGTAGCTAAATGTCTAGTATGTCAACAAATAAATACGGAGCACCAGAGCAGGGCTATTGCAACCACTTCCGATTCGAGAGTGGAAGTGGGAGCATATCACTATGGACTTCGTCACGGGTTTTCCCAAGAGTCCAAGTAAAAGAGATGCAGTATGGGTAATAGTGGAATGACTCACCAAGTCAGCCCATTTCTTGCCTTTTAGAGTGGGTCAGTTTACAGAAGCTTTGGCTGACTTATATATGAGACAGATCGTGAGATTGCACGGTATACCAGTCAATATTATATCAGACAGGGATTCGCACTTTACATCGTATTTTTTGAGGAGCATGCAAGAGAGTATTGGAACTCGTCTGAAGTTCAGTACATCTTACCACCCGCAGACAGATGGACAGTCAGAGCGTACTATTCAGACATTGGAGGATATGTTGAGGGCTTGTATGTTAGACTTTGGAGGATCATGGGAGGACCACCTACATCTTGTGGAGTTTTCTTATAACAATAGCTATCAAGTGAGTATCCAGATGGCTCCGTTTAAAGTATTATATGGAAGAAAGTGTAGGTCTCCTGTGTGTTGGAGTGACGTGGGAGAACGTCCGATTCTTGGACCGGAGTTGGTGGTCAACACCGTTGAGACAGTTAAGAAGATACAAGGACACTTGCGAGCAGCGCAAGACAGGAATAAGCAGTGGGCAGACCTTCATCGTCATCCCTTGGAGTTCAAAGAGGGCGATCATGTCTTCTTAAGGATATCACCTACCAGAGGCACCATTCGATTCGGAGGGCGCGGCAAGTTGAGTCCAAGGTATATTGGACCATTTGACGTGCTAGAAAGAGTGGAAGAAGTGGCATATCGACTTGCACTACCACCTTCACTTGAGGGAGTACATGACGTATTCCATGTGTCGTAGCTCAGGCGATATGTGGCAGACAGCAGTCATGTTCTCGACCATTCGGAGATCACTATTGGGCCGAGCTTGTCATATCAAGAGCAACCCGTGGGAATCCTTGATCATCGAGAAAAAGTATTGAGGAACCAGTATATTCCCTTGGTCCGCGTGGCGTGGAAGAATGGCACGCCAGGAGAATCTACTTGGGAGCGCGAGGACGACATGCGCAAATATTTTCCAAACCTATTCGCAGACCAAGGTATGAATTTACTTTGTTAATTTATATCTTATACCATCCTTGACTTTCTACCGTGGTTTAGTTCTAATTTCGAGGACGAAATTTTTATAAGTTGGGTAGAATATAAAATTCCTAATTCTGAAAACCCCTAAATAGAAGAAATAGATTTTATTTAATTTTTATTTGAGATATTTGTGCAATTAGGAGATTTATGGAGCCATTATAAAAAAAATTTCTAATTTATTCCATGTAGGAGACCCTTTGGACTGTTGCTAGCTTAATAGTATGCACAAATATAATTTCTATTGGATCTAACCCAAACCCCTTAGCCTACCCTACCCGTTTAGCCCCTACCCGGACCCATTAGGAGAAGAAAAATATCAACAACAGCAGTAGCAAAAACCAACTTTTTTTTCCCTTCTCCGTGCGTGTGAGTCGTCTCATTCCACTGCCTCTTTATCTCTATTATATTACTAAACTCTCCCAAAAAACCAAAAGAAAAGAAAGAAAGAAAACAGCAGCAGTAGTGGTTTTGAAACCACTAAACTATCCCCCCCCCCCCCGCGGAACCGACCTCTTTCCCTATATATATATTCCATGCAGTACACCCTAACCCTAATTCTTCCACCAAACTCAACACCATCTTCACCACATCTGGAGACGTTTGTTAGGAGGCCTTAGTTTCCGATCCTGTGTCCTTGGCATTTGGACGCTTGCCCTATACAGATTTCTTACAAGGCAAGTATATCTTGCCATTGTACTATTTACATTCCATATGATGCATGTATGTTTTATTTCTGCTTATTTAGTTCATTTATTTTAATTGCTATATAAATTGTGCATCCAAGAAAACTTGGGTGCAACGACGATGTCGTCATATTCTGTTTTTATTTATGTATTTGTATTGGACGTACTTTATGAGACTACCCCATTATCATGTAGCATCTTTAGGTTCATTGGCCGTGACACAGTTGTTATACGAGTGTGAGTCTCATATAGATCATGGACTGCGTGACAGGTCTGGCCTCCTGTACGTATGGGCCGTGCGTTAGGGATGACTGCTGATAGAAACTTTGTATGCTAGTAGACCTGGCAGTTATTTAGAGGTTTTATCGTGTCATGGACGTGACATGCTTAGAGCATGGGGTGGGGAGAACAACAAGTAAGGCGTTTGGGCTCCTTTGTACTTTCCTTTTTATGTAACCCGTATGCTCCGTCGGAGATACGCGGTCATGATGACCCCTATACTACTTGGCGGCCTCTGCCGTTCAAAAGACGACATGCTTTGTAGGCCCCTAATTTTCTGAGAGAATCATGCCAATCCCACTTTATGGCCAGATAGCCCACTTGGTGGAAAGTTGTTCTCAAACTGCATTCACTTAGACGGTTATGCGACCCATTGGATGTTTATTTTTAGTACTTATTGGCATGTTATTATGTATCTTGTTACGTCTGAGGACCTGGTCCCTTTCTAGATATGGACGACCAGGAGTATCCGCAGGAGTACGGACTTGAACCTGATGCTACTACCAGACTGAGGAGGTCTTACCTTCGGAGTATCTGTGATTTTTACCGCTGTTTAGAGATCCTTGTTGCTACTTCAGTATAGTCGTTTTGTAGTGGATTTGTTTCCATCCGACTATCAGACTTGATACTCATCTTTGATATTCAGTTATTATTCAGCTCTTTATTCCTACTTACTATTTGTGCTGTGGATGAGATATAGATTATGTGTGACTTATTGTGACAGTATATTACCACTGGTGGATTGAATATTCATGTACAGTGTACGTGTGTATATGGTTTCCATATATTGGAGTTCGTGTACATACGGCTGGGCGTGTTACGTATTCCTAGTCCTACGTATTTTGGGACTGGGGCGTGACATCATCTATGTCATAAAGAGGTAGCACCTCACCAGGAACTTCTTCTTTCCATAGTGAATAATACTAGGTCGTCAGAACGACAGCAAGTACTCGGTCAAGAACGGTAAGAAAATAAAAACATGATATGATAGAGTAAGGCACGAAAATGAATAACTTCTGTATAGAAAATAGGAAAGTAAATTTTATAATTGTACCTACGACTCGAATAATTCCTAAACTAGTATATTCTTATAGTGTCTAACAATTCAAGCAATACAAATTCCTATGTCACTACCACAAGCACAAACAATTTTCCTAAAAGATGATACAAATTGGAGAACAAATCTTTGAATATCCATTTTAAGTAGTTTTTCGACAATAATCCGGTAACCAGGGATCAGGCTGTGGCAGACAGGATGGCACGGTGCTTAGGATCCGGTCCTCTCACATCTAGTGAGTAAAATATGATATAATATCAATTTACCTAATCAATCTTTTTAATCGAAATAGGTATATATATATATATATATATATATATATATATATAATTTTCAGAAACAGGTACAAACACAGGACAAGTAAGTGAGCTAAGCCTGACACTCTCAATTCGCAAGGCCTTACGAAAGAGCTTAATTACTGATCAGCTTTTTGTTGTTATTATGTTACGGAATTTCGTAAGTGGTATTCACGTTATTCTCTCCCGCCCAATGCTCTCTAACCTAAAGCTACAAACAATCATATTTTATTATCTTATTAATTTTTACTTTGTATTTCATATTGGTTATCAATATGCAAGAATGCATTTTTTCTAAGTATAACAGGATACAGGATTATCATCCCTTTTACAATTTCCAGGAAACATGCATCGGAGTTAAATTTTCTCCAATTTCAGGATAAGTATCAGGGCACATAATTCCAGAAAATATTATTTCTTCCAATTTTATACAGAGCATGCAATAAAAGGGATTTAAACTTTCAAGTTGTAGTTATGTAAACATCCTGATTTTTTTTAGAATTTAATTTTTTATAATTTTAATTATTGGAATTTTGAATATTGATATTAAGGGAGATTTTTCTGTAATTTTTAGCTAATTATAATAAACGTTCGTTCTTGGATTTATAATTATGTGTATTTAATTAATTATTAATACAGTACAAAAATATATTTTTGGGTGTAAAAATATAGAGTATTGTGTAATTTTTTTGGAATTTATTGGGGTCCAAAACTATTTTTAGATGGCCATATATGTATATATATTTTTTGGTTTAAATAAACCAACCCAAACCAAACAAAGTTAAACCAAACTAAATCGAACCGGACCCATACCCGAACCCATAACCGATAACCCGACCCGGACACGAAACCGCAACCCATTCTCCTTCTAGTAACCCCCGCACCCCCTCACTTCCCCTCCCCGAAACCTCCCCGACCCATCCTCTTCAGCTCCTTGTAACCCCTTCCCCTCCACTCCTATATAAGACCACAACAGACCACCCCCACCACCATCATCTCCTCTACCATCACGACGAGCGGCCGCCAACGACGACGCCGGACCGTCGCCGCACGCCGCCGTAAAGAAGCCGATCCGCACAGCCGCCAGAATCCCGAGCACAGCACACAGTGAGGTACATTACTTCTAGCCCTATCGATCCGTCGAATCCTATGTGAAGACCACATGACCCCCTTGAACCATGTCTAATTATTTTGGTGTATCGTGTCATGTGTCGGTCGTAAGTCGCGACGCAAAACAGAAAAAAAAATGACCCAGTTTGTAGTTCAGAAACTGTTCCAACCACCCATGTTCATGTCCGATTTTCTTCCAACCTAGTTAATATTTATAAATTCTACTTAAACAGTAAATTAGAAAACATAACCAAATTTTAATCTCTTCAATTATTTTATTTTAATTCGTTGTATGCTGTGATTTATTTGTTGTTAAAAACCGTTAGAAAACTTGATTTTCTAAACCTAATTTTTTTTGAAACATGGTGCATCCCGCTAAACGAGGCAACTTCATCGTGTGCGAATTACACCAAAAGTGCGTATCGTCAACGCGGACGTGTAAAATTTTGCGGAAATTGATTTGGATGTGCGTGCATACCAGAATCAACGAGTATCCGTCGAAAAGTTCCGTATCGGTCTGTTCTGACACTCTTCATAATTTTCTATGTGCTTTGTCGATTGGCAACGAAACTTGCACCATCGGATTCGTAGCGTTACGCTGATCCTGTGACCCAAGTTTGGTTCGATTCTTAGAATGTTGACGAAATACCGTTTCGTGGGCCCCACGGTTCCACTTGACGGACGATTTCGTGACCAGCTCATCGAAATCCAGTTCTGGACATTTCATTGGGTTCATATCATTGTTCTAGACTCATAAATACTAATTTTGATAAATTTAGAGAACTTTGTCTCTGACATATTTTTCGGTGCAAAGTGGACCACATGTGCCGCTTTGACCAGAAACTGTCAATTCTGCCCCTGTGTCCAAATTGGACTTATGAGTAGTCAATCCTAACTATTTCATCTATTCTGAGAACAATGATAATGTTTGTTTCAGCATCCGGAGGCGTATCCGGAGATTCCACTTATATCAGAGCAACTGACGGACCTTAGAACACACGCAAGTGTACCTTGCCAACTTGCAGTAGATCTTATAATATTATTTGCTTGAGTTATTTCTATATACTTCTGTGTTTTACATGTTCAACCTAGGACCGAGAGACGTTGCTTAGCGTCCAAAAAAGATTCGGGTGTCGACGCCGTACTCGGAGTCGTGTAACGTTACTTAGAGAGTTGATACCACGATCCTATATTTTTACGTGCTTGCTTTATCAAGTACACCATACCATAGGACACTTGATACTATTCATGTGACAGAATATTTCCTGAATTATTCGTGGTGATTCTGTATAGGCTTACAGGATTCGTGACATGAGATTTGTACATACATAGATATCAATATAATTCGCTGTACTAGCTAGAGGTCATGATCTTGTGTGTTACGGACATGAGATATCGTGGATATGAGACGTGTGATTACATTGGGTGGGGAGAGACACACAGGCTACAAGCTGATTACATATATATATATACTTTATTATTTAGGTGCTTTAGTCTCTATATCAGAGCTTGTCCCATTACGTGATATTCTTGCTGCTACGGGCTCCCCGACACAGAGCTTGTAGTGGTTTCAGCCTGAGTACTAGTGATGCTCTCATTTGCATTTCACTTAGCTGGTTACATAGCTTGTCCTGAGGATATATTTTTATTTACTGTATTTTATTTGGCTTGAGTTATTCTTGTACCTTGCTATGTCCCCTGAGGACCTGGATTCGGATTATGTCTCCAGGTACAGCAGTGGAGGAATACCCCGAGATATACGGGTCAGGAGCTGACGCTGGAGCCGTACTGGCACCAGAAGACGAGGTTGTGCCAGAGGATTTCTTCTGAGTATTCATTTACATACTCAGTTATTTATGCTTTCAGTTATTTCATATCTTAACTCATGTATTGACTTGTTCTCTTTTCTTATTTTATCGAGTTGTTCCCCGAGACACTACATATGTTGACTTAATGATGGACTATTTCCTTTATCGATTATCTTGATTAGTCTATCATATTGAGTTATGTTTCTTTCTGTGGATGAGATTATAATTATTATGTGATAGATGGTGTAGACTGCATTTATATTTATTACAGCTTAAGTGCACTCTAACGGGTCCATTAAATTGTGTTTGCCCATTGGAGTTGTGTTGCTGGCCATTGACACGTGGCTAGTCCCTCGGTATTTTGGGACTGGGACATGACAAGTTACGTGGCTCGTGTCCGTGACCTACGAGTCCTAGACTCTGGATAATCGTCCCTTAGTTAAATATAATATTCTAAGATTGAGGGTTAAAAATATTTGTAATATTTTAGGATTTTGAATTTTTGTTGACTCCGAAAATTTTTGAAAATTTTGGCAGAATTTTTTTTGTATTTTAGGCTCCAAAAAATTTAACAGTTTAAATACGAGACCCGGAGCAACCCTCCGTAGTATTTTTCGGATTTGTCGACCCCTTCGGTGGAGCAATTCTCAACACCGGAATACATGCAGGTATAATATATGAATTAAAATTTATAAAGTAAAACTCATTTCTCACCTAGCAAGCGTGCCTAGCTTGTCTTACCAATTGCAGCGATGAATAGTAGCAATTGATTATAGCTTCAGTACTCTAGAAAAAAAATATACTGATTTCTCTTATTAGTAATCATGAAATAAAATATGACATACAATTATAATCAAAATCAAGTATACTTCTGCTAGTGTTTGCAAGGTATTAAGCAAATCAAAATTCATGTACTGGTCCTATTTAATTTAGAATAGGTACAAAAATACATCTATTATGAATGATACTCCAACATTTAGTAACTTTCGAAATTCAAAAAAAAAAATTCAATTCAATAGAGATTCAAATCCATCATTTATTTCATCATTTTATTGAATACTCGGAATTTCTAAGCGGATGTTTAGACTATATTTTATTAAGTCTTGCCGGAATCACCAAAAAATATTAACTTCGCTTCCAATACGCAAGTTCTATATTGGATATAAGTATCTAGTCAATTTGTCTAAGTTTCTGACATCTGATATCATTTAAATTAGAGTTCCAATATATGCAACATGCGCGAGTACAATCCTTATTCTCCATAGTTGACAAGTTTGAGTCGACACGATCCCCAAACGCTAGGATATGAAAGTATTATGTTCTAGGACTAAGCTCATCAATTCCTTCAACCAAATTTCGATATACCAAATTCATTTTCTACTAAATCCTAAACTTATAGGAACATTTTGTAGATTGATTTTTTTCTTAAATACCTATGGATGGTAGTGTCATTGGTACTTAATACTCCTTGGTAGGTCTAAATAGGTCCATAATACCTAAATTTTTATTTTCGGACAGCAGCTATATTAAGATAAATTGTGTAATTTCTTAATTGTTAGGAATATCTAATAGTAATGAATATTTAAGAATTATAATTTCTCATATCCATGTGTATCATGTCAAGTTTAGGATTGTGTTTCATACTAGGTTACTATGACTAAACATCCATGTCAATCAAATCCTTCTAACATAACTTACTTTCTTAGAAATCAATATTTATATATGTATAAGAGAGATGTACATGAAACTCATGCATTTCATATAAAAATATATCATACTAATTCTAAAATTATTCATAGTTGAGTCCACCGTGTCCTAGTCTCTTGTCCAACACATATATGATTATTCCTAGATGTTAAATTTATACCAATTTTATTATAGACCAAAATTAGAATATAAATCCCACTACTAGAAAAAGCGGGATTAGCGACGTATTTTAGCGACGTTAAATTAAACGTCGCTAATAATTATAAATTAGCGACTCCTTATAAAAACGTCGCTAGACGTCGCTAAATGGCGACATTTAGCGACGTTTAGCGACTTTTATTAAGATTTTAAAAGATAAGTCGCTATAAGTTCAATTCAGGTCGCTAAACGTCGCTAATATGTCTAATTTAGCGACGTTTAGCGACGTATATAGCGACATTTATATTAAAAATATTTAGCAACGTGTGTAGCGACGTCATTGACGTCGCTAAAATATAATTTAGCGACGTTTTTATTAGACGTCGCTAAACGTCGCTAAAATTTGGTTAATTAGGGCTCGGTTTCATTTTTCCCGATCTGCTGAAATTTCGATTCGAAAAAATTTCCCCCCCCCCCCCCCCCGCTCCGTCGACCGGCTCCGCGACTACTCCGGTAAACCCCACTCTCTCTCTCTCTCTCTCTCTCTCTCTCTCTCTTTCTCTCTCTCTCTCTCTCTCACAGACATGTGACATTGACACAAACACGACACACACACAGACACTGACACAGACACAGACACGGCACACACACACACACTGACAGTATAAACTGTTCAGGACGTAGGGTTAGGGTTAGGGTTAGGTTTTTTGACATGGGGTTAGGGTTAGGGTTAGGGACGACTGGCCCAAGTCGACGAGAGAGGTAACAGCAACAGTGAGCAGGGGGAGACTTGAGGCACATCAGCCCAATGTGCAACAGGCAAGTTGGGGAGGCACTGCACATTTGAACATAGTGTGCATTAAGGTTTAGGTGGATTGTAGTTAGTTGTTAGCTTCTGCAGGCAGGTGTGAGGGGGTCCTAATACAGTGTAAACACTTGTGCAGCAACTTACTGAGCCAGTCAGCAACTATTGTAAGGCAGGATGTGGATGTGTTTGAGATGGGGTTTGAACTCGTATGGTTTGAACTCGTACTTGGGTGTGTGTTAAGCTAGTAGTAAAGTGGTATTAAGATATTATTTGGATAATGTTACATATATATATATGTATATATATATATATATATATATATATATATATATATATATATATATATATATATATACTGCATTTCCCATAACGGACACTGACACTGACACTGACACGGCACACACACACACACTGACAATTTTGCTAGTACGGTTAAGTTAGGAAGTTAGGTGATAAACTATTGTATGTAATGATTTATATGATACACACTGTCAATTTTGCAGAAGTTTCTAGAAATGGATATGAATTATTATCTGCGTCATCGTTCGTGGATGTACAACCGTCATCCTGATGACATGTGCGGTGTACGGGATGAATTCATTGAGGGTGTACAGCAGTTCCTGCAGTTCGCCAAGGCGTTCCCTCAGTACATGGACGGTACCAAAATTAAGTGTCCGTGTGTGAGATGTCGCAACAGGAAATATCATCCAGAAGTGGAAGTTACATATCATTTATACTCGAAGGGATTTACGCCGAATTACTATCAGTGGACCGCGCACGGAGAACTTGTATCTCTAGCATCGGAGTCGGAGCCCTATGTGGAGCCGTATATGGATGTCCAAGACCACGATGCTTACGACGACGGGTTGGTGAACATGGTTTATGATGCGGCGGGGCCTAGTTTCAATCCTGACAATTATGATGCGGCGGGACCTAGTTTCAATCCGGACAATTATGATGCAGCTGAGGAGGAACCGAATGTCGATGCTGCAAAGTTTATGGAGTTGCTTGAGAATGCAAGGACTCCACTATATCCTGGTTGTGAGGATCATTCACCGTTGGAGGTGGTTACAAGATTATTGAGCATCAAGTCCGATTTTAACATGTCGCAAGAATGCTATAATCGACTGCTCGATTTGATTATAGAGATCTTGCCCGAGGGTGCAAAGTTGCCTAAAGACTTCTATCGATCTAAGAGGATGGTGAGATCGCTTTGGATGGGATACGAGAAAATCGATGCATGTCGCAACGGGTGCATGTTGTACTACAAAGACGACAAGGATGAAGATGCGTGCAGATTCTGTGGTGCTGATCGCTACAAGGCCACTGTTAGAGGAAAGTCTGTCGGTGCAAGGAAGCCTACCGATTCGATGCACTACTTGCCTTTGACGCCGCGGTTGCAGCGGTTGTTTATGGTTAAGGAGACTGCAGAAAACATGAGTTGGCACAGGCGAAAACAGATCGAAGGAGTATTGGATCATCCATCCGATGGAGAAGCATGGAAGCACTTTGATCGAGAGTATCCACATTTTGCCGAGGAAGCACGTAATGTCAGATTGGGGCTCTGCTCTGACGGTTTTACCCCATTCGGACTTTCGGGCTCCCAGTATTCGTGTTGGCCTGTGATCGTCACTCCGTACAATCTACCGCCTTGGATGTGCATGAAGACTCCGTATATGTTTCTAACCGTTATTATCCCGGGTCCGAACAATCCGAAGAGGAACATCGATGTGTATTTACAGCCTTTGATAGATGAGTTGAATCAGCTGTGGGAAGTAGGTGCCAACACGTACGATGTTTCTAGGAAGCAGAATTTTCAGATGAGGGCAGCACTTATGTGGACCATCAACGACTTTCCGGCCTATGGAATATTATCGGGATGGAGCACCCATGGTCGTCTCTCATGTCCGTATTGCATGGACCGTTCTCAGGCTTTCCATTTGAAACACGGAGGCAAACCCTGCTTCTTCGATTGTCATCGACAATTTTTGCCGAAGGATCATCCGTACCGGAGGAATCGGAATGCTTTTCGTGCGGGAGTTGTGGAGAAGGCCAATCCACCGCCAAGGTGGCCCGGATGCACGATATGGGAAGAGGTAAAAGATTTACCAAGTGCTATCGAAGAGCCTGCTAAGGGGTACAAGTGTGACGGATTTGGTCGCACCCATAACTGGACGAAGAGGAGTATATTCTGGAATCTGCCATATTGGAGCACCAATCTGATCAGACATAACCTTGATGTCATGCATATCGAGAAGAATGTGTTTGATAACATAATTAATACTGTAATGGATGTAAAGGGGAAGACGAAAGATAATCCGAAGGCCAGGTTGGACTTAGAAGACATATGTAGACGTCCTGCATTGCATTTGATAGAGGAGGGGAATGGAAAGTTAAAGCAACCAAAGTCAGTATTCTCACTGGATAAAGAGGATAAAGGTAGACTTTGTAGGTGGATTCAGGGTCTAAAGTTTCCAGACGGGTACGTGTCGAACTTGCGAAGATGCGTCGACCTCAAGGAGAACAAACTAGTAGGTATGAAGAGCCACGATTGTCACGTATTCATGGAGAGGTTAATTCCGATTGTATTTCGGGAATTCTTACCGCAGGTCGTTTGGGACCCATTGACAGAGCTGAGCATATTCTTCAGAGATCTTTGTTGTACTAAGTTGCTCGTCGATCGTCTAGAAAAGCAAGAGAGGGACATTGTGGTAACACTATGTAAGCTCGAGAAGGTGTTTCCTCCAGGATTCTTCGACTCTATGGAGCATTTGCCAATTCATCTTTCCTATGAGGCACGTGTTGGTGGTCCTGTCGGTTATCGGTGGATGTACCCCTTCGAGCATCATCTGAATCACCTAAAGAGAAAGGTGAAAAATAAGGCACGGGTTGAAGGATCTATTTGTGAAGCTTATGTTCTCGAGGAGATTACAAACTTTTGCTCGACGTATTTCAAACCGCATGTTGCTACTAATAGGACGAAAGCTCCCAGAAACGACGACGCTTATCAGGAATCTAATGATGCAATACTCAAAGTATTCAATGCATCCGGAAAGCCTTCTGGAAAAATGAAGAAGAGATATTTGAATGACGATGAGCTAAGGGCTGCTCAATTGTATATATTACTCAATTGCGACGAGGATGAAGTGGAGAAGCTAGAGGGGTAAGTAATTAATACGTCCACGTTTACATCATCTCAATGTAATAGTATGAGATACTATTATGCTACTAATCAGCAGTTGCTTCATTGTTTTTTAGCACATATAATGATGAGTTGAGGTCGGTTAGACCCTACATAACAGACGAAGAAGTAGAACAAGATATGAGATGCCATTTTCCTTCTTGGTTGAGCGCATATGTAAGATACTTGGTAATTACTTTTTATTTCTGCACTTGCAAAACAAGTAACTTACTATCGCTACTTTGGTATTTAGGTCGATCGTCTAATATCACCCGAGAATGAATCTATTAGGACTCTAGCCAAGGGACCAATTACTGCCGTAAAAATATGGCCAAGTTTCTGTGTGAATGGGTTCAGGTTCAAGTCAACAAATGCTCCTATCAGAGACAACTTTCTGGATCTTGATTCCACGAAAAACAGTGGTTTGTGTATCAAATCTTCAAACTACAAAGACGTCAATCCGGGCAATGATTTTTTTGGCATCTTACGAGAGATTGTGGAGTTGACATATAATTTTGGCACAGAACCTGCTAATATCGTGCTATTCAGGTGTGAATGGTTCGATCCGATTCAAGATCAAGGTTGGAAAATTGACAAGCATGGCCTTGTGGATATAAACTACAAGCGTAGATATCAAGGCTACGAACCATTTGTCCTATCAAGTCAGGCTCAGCTCGTGTACTTCACAACTTATCCTAGACGGGGGACAGCGAGGTCGGATTGGTGGGCAGTATGCAAGACTAAAGCTAGAAATACCTTTGACATTGACGAAATAGCTTATCAGGAGGACGATCTACCTCTTGTAACAAATATTGTAGATGTGGACTCAACGGAAGTTACTCATTACACGAGTAATAATGTAGAAGATGTAGAATTATCCGAAGAGGACGACGAAGTAGATGAAAGTGAAGACGAGGAAGAGGAAGAGCAGGACGACGAAGGCGAACAAGATGAATTTTCTGAAGATGATTGAAATTAAAAAATATTGCATGTAGAATGTAACTATATTATGACTGTAGAATATAGATCAATGTTGGAAAATTGACAAAGTAGATGTACCCATTAACGAATATATGTATTATATTTTGACTGTATAATGCTTTGAGATATGTATCACATTTCGACTGTAGAATGTAGTATATATGTGTGTTTCTCTATATTCATCATATGTTGTTATCAGATATGACAGGACGACGCGGAGGATTCGGCAGGTCCCGAGGTAGACCGAGTGCCACTCTGGTACTGCCTACTGTTGGTTCCGGATCATCATCGCCCAGTACTCCAGTATATCGATCAGTCACATCTCCGACTGTTGGGACGAGTAGTTCCTGGCATGATAGTACCCCCTCGTCCAGCGTTCCTCCTGCTGACGGAACCATGGGGACAGATGAGCATGTCGAGGAGGTCGTGCCCACGTTGTCCCAGCATCAGCAAGATCCTCCATGTGCACCTCCGGAGGAGACGAGGACAGAGATTTGGGCCGACGGTACAAAGTAAGTCAATTAGATTTGTGTTTCTCTTTATTCATCGTATATTGACCGGCTCAGTAATATAAATTATTATCTCTGTATAGATATCGTCCATCGTCAGTTCAGAGACGCCTGGGCCAATTTCTTAGGAACAACTACGGTGGCCCTTGGATCAACTACTCTGAGGCTCCGGAGGAGAGGAAGGCGTTCTGGTTTGCGCACTTCCAGGTAAAGTATATTAAATAAATCCTTTAATTTATGCATATTATATAACTTATTCGTGCTGCTAACTTAATGAATTATTTATTGTAGCAAACGTATTTTTATCCTCCGCACCGAGCCGAGTTGATCGAGCGGCTCTTTCCTACCGTTGCCGCCAAGCTTATCCGAGATGCTCTGGATGACCAGAAGGCTCGTGATCGTGCTGGAAAACCGATCCAAGGTTGGATCACGCCTGAGCAGTGGACTGCGATGAGGGCTAGATTCGACGATCCGAGCTACAAGGAAAGGTCTAAGAAGGCCAAGGCGGCTAGGCAGAATGCTGCCAAGTGGTGTGGTGGCTCGATTCCGATGACGGAACATTTCCGTCGTTTGGTATGTTTTTTCTTTTAAAATATATTATTTTAATACAAGTACCATAAAATGGTAATTGGAAAAAATATTTAAGTTTAGTAATAAATAATATATTTTTAACAGGTACAGAGGGGTGAGGATGCAAACATGGTGACCGTCTTCTTGGCCACCCATCGCAAGGACGGAAATCTCATTGATGAGAGAGCCTCACAGACCTACGTAAGTATTACTTTACTTGGTGTTTATTTTAATATAACTTAGGCAATTATCGAGTTTCCAAACCATTTCTAGGCCGAGTATCTTAGGCTGCGTGAGCGGGCGACTGCTAGTGCACCTACACCTGGAGAGGCTGGTACTTCGTCGCAGCCCGCTTGTCACGCCCCAGTCCCAAATACGTAGGACTAGGAACACGTAAGCATGCCAGCCGCATGGATATGGCAACTCCAATATATGGAAACCATAACCCATACGTACGCTGTAATATGAATATAAACTCACATGTGGTATAAATAATGTCACAAGCCACAGATATGCTAATCTCATCCACACAACAAGTCATAGAAAAGAAATACTAAATAGAATAAGGAGTCTGAAATATCTAAAATAATAGTCGGGTGGAGACAAATCCACTACCAATGACTATATCCAAAACTAAAATGAGAGAGGAGTATAAAATCTCCAATATAAAATAATGTGAAGACAGAAGTGTATCAGCTAAAAGAATCCATCGCTAGATAATCAACGATGCTCAGAAGGTGAGACCTCCTCGACAGAAAAGAATGCGTCCGGTCCAGGCCCGTACTCCTGCAAATACTCAAGAGCAGATACACCTGGCAGAGGACCAGGTCCTCAGAGGGACGTAACAAGATACAGAAAATACGAGCCAACTTGAATACAGTAAACATGCATATAATTTGAAAATAAATAAGTACGCTGTACAAGACAATCTATATGAATGCAAATGAGGACAACTTTTCGACGTATGGGCAAGGGTAGGCTACTCGATCTAATCCTCACAACCTCACGCTCGTCCATGAACACCATCAGCCGACATACCTCGGGGGTAGCGACCCTCGGACTCCATCAATCGACATACCTCGGGGGTAGCGACCATCGGACACGACCCACCATAGTGCGTGCTAGTGACTACGGTGTTACCAGAGTGGTTAAAGCCCATACGCCTAATGATTGTCCTCTATGATACTAAGTGCCATGTGTGTGTCAATATATCTAATACATAGTAATGACTGAAAGAAAGCTACACATGCAAGAATAGACAGAAATGAAATAAATATAAAGAAATATAAGTAGCATGCAAAAGTACTGTAACAATTTGGCAAGGTATCTTGCCTGGTAAGAAAGCTGCAAGGTGTACTGTCCAGAAGTCAAACGCACAGGATCAAAAGCTATGGCCGCAGAACAAATGTCTCCGGATGCTGAAATAAATATCACCAACGTTTCTAGAATAAGCAAAATAGCTAAAAAGCACATCCCTTTCGTCCAATTTGGATACAGGGGCAAAATGGTAATTTCGGGTAAAAGTGGGGTCCACATGTGGCCCACTTCGCACCGAAAAGGGTGCCGAGGGTAACAGTCTCTAAATGGGACAAACTATGGGTCAAACAACTCTAAATGTCAATACGAACCCAACGGTATGTCCAAATTTGGATTCCGATGAGCCGAACAAAATTTGGTCCAAAAAGTCAACTGTGGGACCCGCCAATTGGCGATCTGGTCAACCGTCTCAGAAATGCGTGAAAATTGGGTCACAGGACCAGCGCGTTACCACGAGTCCATTGGCGCAAGTTTTGTCACAATCTGACAAGCGTGCACAAAATACTCGCGAGTTCCACAAAAGTGGCGACACGAAATGTGTCCGCGGATACGGCCTGATTTCGGCGCGCACACGCGTCCGAATCAGTCCCCACGAATTTTCACGTGTCCGATTATGCTGTGTGCACCATTCGGTACACTTGGCACACGGCGGGGCGGTCCTGTTTGGCGGGGCGCGCTCCGATCTCCAACTTTTGAAAAACCGGAAAAAGTGGGTGCACGCAGTTTTGTGACGAATATACTTCTGTCCACAGCGACTAATAGCACAGGGTTATTATACAGAAAATAAACTAGGTCATGTAATCTACAGGTATCAAAAAGAATCATCGAATTCGGATCTCTGTGGTGGGAGATACGAACTCGACAATATGGGTGGTCATCGCAAGTTTCTGCGATTTCAGAATTGGGTAAGTCCGGGCCAACTTGGGCGCTGTTTTTCACCTAGGGGCACACGTTTTCCGAGGTTGGCTATAAAACAACTATGGAAGAGGGTTGAGGGGTGATCATACCTATGAAGACGGAACAGAGTTTGGATGAGCGAGTCGACGGGAAATCACGCTGGAGCGAAGGTGCTTCGAGTGGAAATCTGCAGGACGCGAGGTCGGCGTCGACGGGATGGTTGGATGGCTTGGGGGGCTTCTCTGGCTGCGGTGACGGCTCTAGATTGGAAGATGAGGTCTGGAAATTAGGTTAGGGTTTTTGGGAGCTAATATATATATATATATATATATATATATATATATAATTAGGGGAGAGAGAAGGATAGAGTCCGCCGCGGAAAAAAGAAAAGAGGAGAGGCTTGCTGTGCTTTTCTTTGTTAGAATAGTGTTTTGTTAAGAGTTTGTTTGTGCTAGCAATCGGCTGCTATTTGCCAGCGTGGGGAAAAGGAGCTAGTTATTAGTATCATTATTATTATTATTAGTTATTTATTATATTATTATTAGAAATTCTTATTAAATTCTTATTTAATAAATTCTTATACTTTTTTTTTCCTTTTCTTTTCTAAATAAAATATATATATACATATATATATATTTATTTGTATATACATATATATTATATATATATATATACTCATAAGAAAATTCATGGGTTTAGAATAATGCACACCATTAGGCTAGCAACTGCTCAAGGGGTCTCCTACATGGAATAAATTCCGAAAAATTCCTAATGGTCCCATAAGTCCTCTAAGTGCCCGAACACCTAACATAAAAATTATTAAAAATCTATTTCTCCTATTTAGACCTAATTACTACCATTTAAATAAATAAAAAAAGGTATATACGATTTTCTAGGAAGGGGGTTTTACACCGCTCCATCTCCGTTGGCGGACGACCTGTGGGTGACCGCAGCTGGTGGTCTCCAGAGGGGTACGTACTACGGTACGGGCTCCTATGGCGCCCTGGTTGCGACGCAGTCATCTAGGGCCTCCCAGACAGCTGCGCATTCCACACACCCCTCGCAGTCGCAGCCCTCGCAGTCGTCGGCCCGAGTCCAGGAGGCCGTCCAGGAGGCCGTTAACCGTCAGATTGCGTCTCTCCGTGACGACTTGCTGCGAAGTATGGAGGAGCAGCCCCGGTCTCAGCCGCAGGCGGACGATCCGATGCTCATCGCACGATTGGATATGCTCGACCGCAGCATGACGGAGCTACGGGACGTGACAAATGATATTAGAGCCTCCAATGACCGCAACATCATGGAGCTGCATGCGTCACAGCTATCGATGGGCGAGAAGCTGACGAGGATGCAGGATTCAATGGGTGATAGCAGTACGAGGCTGTTATCTACCCTGGATTCTTACAACCAGCGACTCGCAGACTTGGAGCGGGCACGGCCTCCACCGACGTCACTGCCTTATCCATCGACATCGGTGTCGATTCCACGGGACGAGTATGAGGAGTTCCTATCCTTCAAGCGCGCCGGTGGTCAGCCTCCTGCAGATCCGCAGTAGTATAGTTATTTTTATTATTATTTATGATGCGATTGTATATTATGAATTATTGATACTTCAACAATAGGCATGATGTCTGATGTTTCTTGTGGTATTTATTTTTTTAGTTAATTTAATTGGATTGATACTTCAACAATGCTTCTTGTGGTCTTTAATTTAATTGGATTATATAGTGGGTTTAATTAGATTATATAGTGGAGATGGAGGAGGAGTCGAAGAAGGGTGGTTCTTGTGGTGTCAAGAAGAGGAGATGGAGGAGGAGGAGGAGGAGGACTAGAACTGCAGGGAATCACCAATCTGGATAATATTTTTTTTTTAAAATTAGCGAGGATTTTAGCGACGTTTAGCGACGTTTAGCGACGTTAATTGAAGTCGCTAAATGCGTCGCTAATTAGCGATGCCGTCACACGTCGCTAAATACGTCGCTAATGACGTCGCTATACGTCGCCAAATGCTGACATGACAATATAGCCAGGTCGTCGCTATATACGTCGCTAATGACGTCGCTAATGACGTCGCCAACTGCTGACACGGCAGTATTGTCAGATCATTAAAGACGTCGGTGTAACGTCGCTATATGAGTCGCTAATTAGCGACGTTTAGCGACTTTACATAACGTCGCTAAATAGTGACGCGGCGTCGCTAAACGTCGCAAACGTTTGCGACACATTAACGTCGCTAAAAAACGTCGGTATAGCGACGTTTAGCGACGTTTTTTTTTTTGCGACTTGATTTTTTCCGACAACTGTATAACGTCGCTAATTACGTCGCTAAACTACTTTAGCGACGTTTTTTGCTTATTTTGCGACGTTTTTAGGCGTCGCTAATTTGAGTTATTCTGGTAGTGTCCTTACTAAAATGAATATGACAATATGGAAAATTGAAATTTCTATATTTTGAAAAAAAAAAGTTAGATGAGGACTTGCCTTACTTGAGCAAAACCTAGGGTTCTTCCATTCCCAAATTCATAACCTTATTTTGAATGAAATAATAATATATATATAAATATATTGCTAGAAATTAACCTAAATCTGAAATTTTAGAAAGAATTTGGAAAAAAAGGAGTTTATACCAAGGTTGAAGTAGAGGAAGAAGGAGCAGTTTATTGGAGGAGGAAGGAGAAGCCGGAGAAGGGGGTCGCAGGTGACGCCGGCGGCGTCGGTTGGCGGATGTGGCGGCGCTAGACGCGGACGTCGGGTCCGGCAGCGGCGGCAGCTGACGTAGCAGTAGTAGCGACAGACACAACAACAGTAGGAGTAGCAGTAGCAGCTGCAGTAGCGGTAGAAGAAGGAGAGGAAATAGATGGAGAAGAATAGGCTGTAGAAGAAGGAGAGTAAGGAGATGGAGAATAATAGGATGGAGAAGAATGGATTGTAAAGATGAAGATACTGGTGAATAAGTAGGGGGTGAGTTGGTTTATTGAAAAATGAAGAGAAAAGAAGAAATTGTCATGTCTTCATATTGAAAATGGAAAATATTGGAGATGCTTACATATATAAAGGAGAAGATGAATCAAGAGGGGAAGGGTTATGGTTTAGAGACTACTCGTTTCTCCACCCCTTGTTTGGTTTATTAATCAAACCCCCCTCTCTACAACAAAGAATTACAACAAAGTTAATTTGCAATAACCTATATACTTATATAAAATAAAAATACAATTATGACAGAATGCTTGGGGGATACAAAAATGGAAGAATGTAGATCCCTCGTATATATATATATATATATATATATATATATGGAACGGATCAAAAGATCCGTCCCCGGAGCCCCGCTCTCCCCTCGTCCGTCGGATCGGGGTGTCCGCGATCGCATCCGCATGGAGCCCGCTCGATCCATCGGTCGGGAGCGAATGGACTCCCACGGGGCTTCGCGGACAGGATTCCTGATCTGCTCTCCCGATCCTTCCATTTTTGCATCTCCAATCATTTCCTACTTACACCGTTGGATGGTATTTTAAGTCATCTAATTTTAACCATTAATTTATCAACGGTTAAGATTAGATGACTTAAAGCACATCCAATGATGTAAGTAAAAAAATGCAAAAATGGGAGAATGTCTATACTTCGCCCCCCCCCCCCCCCCCCCCTCTCTCTCTCTCTCTCTCTCTCTCTATATATATATATATATATATATATATATATATATATATATATATATATATAAGGGATCCCATTTTCGATTTTTTGTATTCACAAACATCCCAATGTTATCAGTCAAACCAATGGTTAAAATTATATGACTTAAACAAAATCTAAATATTGTAAACATAAACATGCATAAAGATGCACAACATGAAAAGATGTGGATCCTCTCTCTCTCTCTCTCTCTCTCTATATATATATATATATATATATATATATATATATATATATATATATATCGCCCCGCCAGCAGTCATGATAACATTAAACAAAAGTGAAAAAAGGACCTATTTGTTTATCACAACAGCTCAGCGCAGCAGCAGCCGATTCCATTCCCATCATCCCTCTTCTTCCCAAAAAAAAAAAAGAACCGCAGAAAAAGTACATTTTATTTCCATATTATTGCAAAAGTAGCCCCCCAAAAAGAAGAGAGTATAATAATAATATTAACGATACAACTAACAATATTAAAATTACAAATTGTTCCAGAATGCCAGTGTGGAGAAGAAGAAGAAGACGAGTAAAATAAGCGGCGAAGATCGGAAGGAAGCGGTGGCGGCGGAGGAGAATCTGGAAGGTGGGGGAGGGCTATAATAGTAAAATGGGTAGTAAGGAAGGATCGGGTTCGGCGGTGGCGGCGTAGAGTAGCTCCCACCACCACCACCACTTCCACTTCCACTTCCACCTCCGCCGGCGGAAGGAGATGGAGGGGGAGGGGAGGAGTAGGAGAAGGCGGGGACTGGCGTGGCCGACGGAGTCGATGGCGGCGGAGGTGGACAGGCGGCGGAGGAATCTGGAGTCGGTGGAGGCGGTGGTGGTGGGGAGTAGATGGGCTGGCATGGGTTGTCACAGGAGGCGCACATTGTGCAGGAGACTGCCGGTGACTCCTCTTTGGCTGTTGTTGCTGCTGCTGCTGGCGTTGGCTTGCTGGTGACCATGATGAGGATGAAGAAATGGAGGAGAAAGGAAGAAAAAGAAGACATTTTTAGAGAGAGAGAGAGAGAGAGACTGGGTGGAATTGAGCAAAGGTATGTGTCATCATATATTAGAAGAAAAGCAGTAGGGATCGTCGGTGGGTTTTGTTTTGGGATGTGGGAATTCACTTTTGATTAGGCTTCTTCTTTGCTACTACTCTTAACAATCTAAATCTAATCTTAATCCTTTCCTTTTTCCTTGCTTAATGGAGTTTTAAAACACCACCGACTGATTGCGGATAAGATTATCGCATGGGCCGGACGCAGTTTATCATTCTACTCCTTAATCGTTAGATTTAATAAAAATATGTACAAATATATTTTTTTATAATAATTTAATAGTTCGTATGTAAAAAGATATATTGTATCCGACACATCTAATAATTTCTTGCGGATGAGTGCATGGTGTTTATAATCGTCCATAGAGATTTTAGACGATATATTTGAGATCACCAATCACTTTTTTAATTACCATTTTACTATTATATATGTACAAATGTTGTACTTATTTTATATACTTTTATTATAAAAGCTAAAAATAGTTATTGTAATTGTTATAATATTTATTAAGGTTATTTAAAAAAGTAAAAAAAAAAATTGTCTTAATTGGTACGTTCAATTAATTTATAAATTACTATTAAAAATTAAAAGATAGTTGCTAGAATTATTTTAATCTTTATAAAGATTACTTATAAAGACTAAAAAATAATTATCTTAATTATTCTAAATTTATGATTATTATATATATATATATATATATATATATATATATATATATATATATATATATATTGTTTGTAAGACTGTAAAATCCCAAATTCTGAAAATCGTATTAATTCTTTTTTATTAATTAATTATTTTATTTATAGTAATTATTAGCTAAATAAGAGGAAGTAGAATTTATTTAATTTTTTATTTGAGGAGTTTGTGCATTTAGGGGATTTATGGAGCCATAATAAATTTTTCCTAATTAATTCCATGTAGGAGACCCTTTGGACAGTTGCTAGATTAATGGTATGCACAAATATAAATTCTAGGATTTTCTAGGTATATATATATAGTTTATTAGAAAAGAAAGAAAAGAATTAGAAAAGAAAAGAAAAGAAATAGAATAAAGAAAGAAAAAGAATAGAAAAGAAAATGGGTTGGATCCTTAATGGATCTAAACCCAAAACCCGCAACCCTTAAACCCAAACCCAATAAGAAGAAAATAAGAAATAGCAGCGGCCGTGGTTTTGGAAACCGCGGAACACACACCCCCCACCCTCGCGCGCGCGCGCACAGTTTTCTCCCCCCACCGCCTCTCCTCTTTATAAGAACACTAAACCCTAACCCTACTCCATTTCCTTCAATCCAGACCGCCGTCGAGCCCTAACCGTGTCCGCCGCCAGCCACCGCGTCCAACCGGAGCCGCCCCGGCGCCCCGCCCGCACGACGTCCGCGATTCCAGCGCACCGAGACAAAAAATACACAGCGACATACCTGTGTTCTCGTCTCGATTTCCGTGCCCTCGCTGGACCAAACTCGACCCCGTCTTCACATGTACGTTCTCCACCTATCCCTCTTTAAATACTGTGCATTAGTTTACCTCGTTCAACGCGTAAACCTAGGCAAAAAGAACGTCCAAGTTGACGGAAAATGACAACTTTTGGGTATCGCAGAAAACTGCGGTGACTACCTATGTTCACGGACTCGTATCTCCCACTACAGATATCCGAATTCGGTTTTTCTTTTTGGTATGCGAAGACCACCTAAGCTAGTTTAATTTCTGTCATTTACGATATTTTATTCGTTGCTGTATGTTAAAATAAATTAGGTAGAAAATTCCGAAAACTTACTTTTTTTAAATTCCAAAATTTGTGATACGGAGCGCGCCCCGCCAAACGGGACCATCCCGTCGTGTACCAAGTGTACCAAAAGGTGCGCGCAGTGTACCTGGACGTGTGAGATTTTGCGAAAATTGATTTGGACGCGTGTGCGCGTCGGAATCAGCCCGTATCCGCAGCAAATCTCCCGTGTCGCGACTTTTGAAAAGCCTTGCGCATTTTGTGCACGCTCGTCAGAATACGACAAAACTTGCGCCGCTGGACTTGTGGTATCTCGCTGGTCCCTTGACCCAATTTTCAGGCAATTCTGAGACAGTTGACCAAGTCGCCAATTGGCGGGCCCCAAAGTTGACTTTTTGGACGAAATTGTGTTCGGCTCATCGGAAGTCACATCTGGACATACCGTTGAGTTCGTACTGACATTTAGAGTTTGTTTGTCCTATAATTTGTCCTTTTTAGAGACCTTTACACTTGGCACGCTTTTCGGTACAAAGTGGGCCACTTGTGGACCCCACTTTGACCCAAAATTACCGTTTTGCCCCTGTGTCTAAATTGGAAGAAAGGGTAGTGTTTTCTAGCTATTTCGCTTATTCTGGGAACGTTGGTGATGTTTATTTCAGCATCCGGAGACGTTCATTCTGAGGCCATAGTTTTTGACTCTTGGTGTTTGACATCTGGACGTTACATTTTGCAGCTCTCTTGCCAAGCAAGTATACCTTGTCTTGTTATACTGTTTAAAATCTGAATTATTAGTTGCATGTTTATATTATATAACTGTGCGCGTCCGAGAGAGACTCCGGTGCAGTCAACGAATGCGTTGACGTTAGGACTTGTGTCTGACCTAGAGTCTAGTAGACCCACCTAAAGTTGTGGAGTTATTGGTATGACTCCCCAGGCCTTGACACGTATCATTATACGTCACAGAGTGAGTTCATGTAGGGACGCGAGCCTCATACTCGACTGGCCATCGGTGTGAGCAACACGTGTAACGGTATTTAGCATTAGTTGTTTATTTCTATAGAGACTTGCATTACAGTACGAGATGTCCACGTCGTATTCACGACTTGTATATCTGCATTGGGCAGAGAGGACGACTAGTAGGCGTATGGGACACCCACTTCCTTTATGCAGATACCGCGTTCTTCGGAGCGATACAGACGTATATATATTGCAGATACCTCATTCTTCGGAATGATGGACGTTACAGATACCACGTTCCCTAGAGTGTTGGACGTTACTTGGTGATTTTACAGATACCACACTCTAGAGAACGTTGAACGTTATGCCTACGCCTACCCATACGTACCAAGATTGTCCTCAAATTGCATTCACTTAGAGGGTTAGCTCACCCCCTTTATTTATTCAGTATTTACTTTATGGCATGTTTCTATGTATCTTGTTACGTCCCTCTGAGGACCTGGTCCCTTTCCAGGTGTAGATGTTCATGAGTATTCGCAGGAGCGCAGATCCGGACAGGCTACTTATATTTCGAGGAGGTCTTCTCTTCGAGCCTCGTGATTGTCAGATGTTGTACTTATATGGTATTTATCTTGTTCATTTTATATTCTAGTTCGGCAGTGGATTTGTTTCCATCCGACGATCATCTCTAGATACCTCATATTGAGATCTAGTTACATGGTTATTGGTTATTCATTTATATTTGATTTCTGTAGATGAGATTTAGATTATACCCTGTGACTTGTGATAGTTTTACCACTTGTGAATTATTGTTCATTCTACAGCGTACGCCTGTATTATGGTTTCCATATATTGGAGTTGCCATATACATGCGGCTGGCATGCTTACGTGTCCTAGTCCTACGTATTTTGGGATTGGGGCATTACATGTTTTTAGTGGTGGCCCATGCAGGTCAGAGCATATTGTCTCGGTTACGTTACTGTACCGAGCAAGCCTGCACATAGGATTAGAATATATGATCTCATCCACAATTGACTATGACTTATCTTCCTTCCAGTCTGTTCTATTTAAATAATTGCATTCTGCTTGATTCATGTGCTTCCTTAATAATTCCTTGAGTATAGCCCCTGCTAGAATATAGGAATCCCTGTTGATGGGATGATAATTAGGGTAACACTCCTATTAAGAATACAACTAGGACATTGACACCTCACTAAGTTTAGGATACTTAATGAACCCTAGCCTTCCTTATTACCTAATGAACCCTAGCGTCACTTACCTATAGATTAATTTACCATTATCCCTAGATGTATTTATGTATAACTTGAGAGTAGTATAAACACTACTAGGATTAGTTTGAAATTTGACCATAGTGTTTGACCCTAGTATTGAGGAACCAATAGAATCCAAGGTTAAACATTAGGACTGAACCTAACTTTTTATGGTGAGATAGTACTAGAAAACTACAACTTTAGCTTCTTGTCTTGATATTAGCAGAACAGTATCTTAGGAAGCCAAGAGGAATGACTAGAACATTCTCTTGATCATACCTCGAACACAAAAATTAGCAACCACATTCCCTCAAGAAACCATGAAATTATCTAGAGTCTTTCTATTTAGTTTTATGACTTGTCCTCTGAACCCTTAGCGCTCGCTTTTGTGCGACGACTAAATTATATTATTCTTTTCCTCATCTTTCAATTCGTGCCACCTAACCCTCCTGATTGTAGGCCAAGTAATTTTATCTTATGTTAAGGATATATAGTTTGCTAGGATTATTGTTGTTAATGTTAAACTTTGAAAAGTTGTGCTTGGTAGTTAGAGCTTGATAGTTTTGAGTTGTTCTTGTAGATTGTAACTTGAAGATTATCCCTTAGTTTTAAATCGCGTAACTTGTACCATACCTCGATACGAGTTATATTTCCCTTTTCCCTTGAAGGCTAGTAACTCTTCCATTCTTCCTATTGACACATGTATTCTATGAACACTATGATTAAGATTTAAGATGACCATTACCTACATGATACATATTAAGTACTAAGATCCGTTCCTCGTATAGCCCAATAAGAGTTTATACTTTATTTACAAGAACAAGGTTATTTTGTAGATTTCCCTTGAGACTGTTACAGTATTAGTTATTATTTTAAATTGGGTAGTATGCCTCACAACCTAGTAACACACAGTCCTCTTGACTCATTATTGAAGTGTAACTGAATGACATTAACTGTATACTAGCATAAGACGATAGTATTTATTAAGACTGTAGAACTTAGAAGACCATACCCCTATTTGGTCGACTAGCGACTTAGACAAGGAGTTAGAATAACAACTGTAGAGATGGTAGAGTCTTATCTTTTTGTGAATTTGAATTATTTTGTAATTTCTCCCATCATAATCTAGCGTACTTATATTTGCTGTACTACCTTGACTTATACTGCTATTATAGCCTGGTTTTGCAAGCTTATTCTTTATCAAGCTTGTTCATGATATATGTATTATTGGAGTACTACACTAATACATTTCAAAATCAGTGTATTACGGTCTGATAAACCATAGTGCGCTTGGTTCGCCCTTCGCATAACTACTTTACGTGGATTGAGATATATAGTAATTAGTAGACGAATGTACTTGCCCTCTAGATATGTCTGAGCATATCATATCAGTTACATAACTGTATCGATACGAGCATGAATAGAAATTACCAAATTAGGATTTCAATCCACAACTGCCTTGACAATTTCTATTTGAATTCTTTAAACGCCTTGATCCCCACACTTCTAATCTATTACCTCTCTCTTGAACTCTTGATTATTGTTTTCCGTCTTCTGTTATTTCGGAAAGACGAAACCTCGTGCTTAGTATAAGTACGAAAAGTATATTGTTTCTGTAGCCATTTCTGTTTGTTTCTTGGAAAATTACCAAACTCTATTATTAGATTTGATTTCAGTTTAAAACTGTGCTACCTTTAGAATGACCCTTCACTACCTACCTACATTTTATTTTATTACTTTTCTGATACATGCATCACTATGGCAGCACGAAATTTTTGCCTCGTAACTTTGGTCAAGTTCAGAACTCAAGTGTTTCAATGAAGAATGTATCATTTTACTGTCAGGGGTCTCAATGGATTTCACCTGGATGGACAATTGACTGACTCCTGAATGGATATCAGCACCTATGACTCGGTTGACTTGTAAGGATCAAGAATTCATAATGACCGACGAGTGTCAAGCCACTTTCGAGGAGTTGAAGAAGCGACTGACCACAGCACCAGTATTGACTATTCCATCAGGATCAGGAGGTTATGTGATCTACAGTGACGCTTCAGGGAAAGGCTTGGGATGCGTATTGATGCAGCATGGCAAGGTGATGCATGTAGACTATTTCATATGCATCTAGACAGTTACGAGTGCATGAGAAAAATTATCCAACTCATGACTTGGAACTTGCAGCCGTTGTATTTGCTCTGAAGCTATGGAGACATTACTTATATGGGGAATGAGTGGAGATCTATACAGACCACAAAAGCCTCAAGTACGTCTTCACGCAGAAGGAGTTAAATATGAGGCAACGTCGATGGCTTGAATTGATTTCGAGATAGAGCTACATTATCACCCAAGCAAGACTAACGTTGTAGTAGACGCGTTAAGCCGAAGGCCAGCAGCTTATTCCTTGACAGCACAGAGAGAATTATTGGAGGACTTGCAAGAGCTTGGCATTGAAGTAATTTTACCCGGAGCAGATGGGATATTACGATGTGGTGATCGTCTTTATGTTCCAAATGGAGAGATTCGACAGGAGCTGATGACAGAAGCTCATAGTTCGATATATTCTATTCATCCTGGAGGCACCAAGATGTATCAGGACTTACGGCAGCACTTTTGGTGGCATAAAATAAAAAGAGATATAGCTCGCTTTGTAGCTAAATGCCTGGTATGTCAGCAAGTAAAGGCAGAGCACCAGAGAACAGCAGGATTATTGCAACCACTTTCGATTCCAGAGTTAAAGTGGGAGCACATCACAATGGATTTCGTCACGGGTTTTCCCAAGAGTCCAATTGGAAGAGATGCAGTATGGATAATAGTGGACCGACTCACCAAGTCAGCACATTTCTTACCTTTTAGAGCTGGCCAGTCTATAGAAGCTTTTGCTGACTTATATATGAGGCAAATCGTAAGGTTGCACGGCATACCAGTCAGCATTGTATCAGACAAGGATTCGCGTTTCATATCGCACTTTTGAAGGAGCATGCAAGAGAGTCTTGGAACTCGTCTGAAGTTCAGTACATCTTATCACTCACAGAAAGATGGGCAGTCAGAGCGTACTATTCAGACATTGGAGGATATGTTGAGGGCTTGTATGTTAGACTTTGGAGGATCATGGGAGGACCACCTACATCTTGTGGAGTTTTCTTACAACAATAGCTATCAAGCGAGTATCCAGATGGCTCCATTTGAAGCATTGTATGGAAGAAAGTGTAGGTCTTCTGTGTGTTGAAGTGACGTGGGAGAACGTCAGATTCTGGGACCGGAATTGGTGATCAACACCGTAGAGACAGTTAAGAAGATACAAGGACACTTGCGAGCAGCGCAAGACAGATAGAAGCAGTGGGCAGACCTTCATCATCGTCCCTTGGAGTTCTAAGAGGGCGATCATGTCTTCTTGAGGATATCACCTACCAGAGGCACCATTCGATACGAAGGGCACGATAAGTTGAGTCCAAGGTATATTGGACCATTTGGCGTGCTAGAGAGAGTGGGAGAAGTGGCATATCGACTTGCGCTACCACCTTCACTTGAGGGAGTACATGACGTATTCCATGTGTCGCAGCTCCGGCGATATGTGGCAGACAGCAGTCATGTTCTCGACCATTCGGAGATCACCATTGGGCCAAGCTTGTCATATCAAGAGCAACCCGTAGGAATCCTTGATCGTCGAGAGAAAGTATTGAGGAACCAGACTATTCCCTTGGTTCGCGTAGCATGGAAGCATGACGCGCCAGGAGAATCTACTTGGGAGCGCGAGGATGACATGCGCAAACATTTTTCGAACCTATTCGTTAACCAAGGTATGAATTTGCTTTGTTGATTTATATCTTATACCATCATTGACTTTCTACCTTGACTTAGTTTTAATTTCGAAGACAAAATTTTTATAAGTTGGGTAGATTGTAAAACCCCAAATTCTAAAAATCGTATTAATTCTTTTTTAGTAATTATTTATTTTATTTATAGTAATAATGAGCTAAATAAGAGGAAATATAATTTATTTAATTTTTTATTTGAGGTGTTTGTGCATTTAGGGGATTTATGGAGCCATAATAAAATTTTCCTAATTAATTCCATGTAGGAGACCCTTTGGACAGTTGCTAGCTTAATGGTATGTACAAATATAAATTCTAGAATTTTCTAGGTATATATATATATATATATATATATATATATATATATATATATATATATATATATATATATATATATATATATATATAGTTTATTAGAAAAGAAAGAAAAGAATTAGAAAAGAAAAGAAAAGAAATAGAATAAAGAAAGAAAAAGAATAGAAAATAAAATGGGTTGGATCCTTAATGGATCTAAAACCAAAACCCGCAACCTTTAAACCCAAACCCAATAAGAATAAAATAAGAAACAGCAGCAGCGGCCGCAGTTTTGGAAACCGTGGACCCCCCCCCCCCCCCCCCCGCGCGCGCGCGCGCGCGCGCAGTTTTCTTCCCCCACCGCCTCTCTTCTCTTTATAAGAACACTAAACTCTAACCCTATTCCATCTCTTTCCACTCTAGACTGCCACCGAGCCCTAACCGCGTCCGACGCCAGCAACCGCGCCCAGCCGGAGCTTCCCCGGCCGCCCGCGCGACGTCCGCGATTCCAGCGCACCGAGACATGAAATACACAGCGACATACTTGTGTTCTCATCTCGATTCTCGTGCCCTCGCTCGACCAAACTCGACCCTGTCTTCACCGGTACGTTCACCACCTATACCTATTTAAATACTGCACATTAGTTTACCTCGTTCAGAGCGTAAACCTAGGCGAAAACAGCACCCAAGTTGACGGAAAATGACAACTTTTGGGTATCGCAGAAAACTGCGGTGACTACCTATGTTCACTGACTCGTATCTCCCACCACAGAGATCCGAATTCGATTTTTCTTTTTGGTATGCGAAGACCACCTAACCTAGTTTAATTTCTGTTATTTATAATATTTTATTTGTTGCTGTATGTTAAAATAAATTAGGCAAAAAAATCCAAAAATTTACTTTTTCCAAATTCTAAAATTTATGATACGGAGCGCGCCCCGCCAAACGGGACCTTCCCGTCGTGTACCAAGTATACCAAAAGGTACGCGCAGTATACCCGAACGTGTGAGATTTCACGGAAACTGATTTGGACGCGTGTGCGCGTCGGAATCAGCCCGTATCCGCAGCAAATCTTCCTTGTCGCCACTTTTGCAAAAGTCCTGCGCATTTTGTGCACGCTTGTCAGAATACGATGAAACTTGCTTCACTGGACCTGTGGTATCGTGCTGGTCCTGTGACCCAATTTTTACGCAATTCTGAGATAAATGACCAAGTCGCCAATTTGCGGGCCCCATGGTTGACTTTTTGGGCGAAATTGTGTTCGGCTCATCGAAATCCACATCTGGACATACCGTTGAGTTCGTACTGACATTTAGAGTTTGTTTGACCTATAATTTATCCATTTTAGAGATTTTACCCTTGGCACGCTTTTCGGTGCAAAGTGGGCCACTTGTAGACCCCACTTTGACCCGAAATTACCGTTTTGCCCCTGTGTCTAAATTGGACGAAAGGGTAGTGTTTTCTAGCTATTTTGCTTATTCTGGGAACGTTGGTGATGTTTATTTCAGCATCCGGAGACGTTCATTCTGAGGCCATAGTTTCTGAATCTGGACGTTACATTTTGCAGCTCTCTTGCCAAGCAAGTATATCTTGCCTTGTTGTACTATTTAAATTCTGAATTATTAGTTGCATGTTTATATTATATAACTGTGCGCGTCCGAGAGAGACTCGGGTGCAGTCAACGAATGCGTTGACGTTAGGACTTGTGTCTAACCTAGAGTCTAGTAGACCCACCTAAAGTTGTGGAGTTATTGGTATGACTCTCCAGGCCTTGACACGTATCATTACACGTCACAGAGTGAGTTCATGTAGGGACGCAAGCCTCATACTCGACTGGCCATCGGTGTGAGCAACACGTGTAACGGTATTTAGCATTAGTTGTTTATTTCTATAGAGACTTGCATTACAGTACAAGATGTCCACGTCGTGTTCACGACTTGTATATCTGCATAGGGCGGGGAGGACGACTAGTAGGCGTATGGGACACCCACTTCCTTTATGCAGATACCGCGTTCTTCGGAGCGATACAGACGTTTATATATTGCAGATACCTCATTCTTCGGAATGATGGACGTTACAGATACCACGTTCCCTAGAGTGTTGGACGTTACTTGGTGATTTTGCAGATACCACACTCTAGAGAACGTTGGACGTTATTCCTACGCCTACCCATACGTACCAAGATTGTCCTCAAATTGCATTCACTTAGAGGGTTAGCTCACCCCCTTTATTTATTCAGTATTTACTTTATGGCATGTTCTATGTATCTTGTTACGTCCCTCTGAGGACCTGGTCCCTTTCCAGGTGTAGATGTTCATGAGTATTCGCAGGAGCGCAGATCCGGACATGCTACTTATATTTCGAGGAGGTCTTCTCTTCGAGCCTCGTGATTGTCAGATGTTGTACTTATATGGTATTTATCTTGTTCATTTTATATTCTAGTTCGGTAGTGAATTTATTTCCATCCGACGATCATCTCTAGATACCTCACATTGAGATCTAGTTACATGGTTATTGGTTATTCATTTATATTTGATTTCTGTGGATGAGATTTAGATTATACCCTGTGACTTGTAATAGTTTTACCACTTGTGAATTATTGTTCATTCTACAGCGTACGCCTGTATTATGGTTTCCATATATTGGAGTTGCCATATACACGCGGCTGGCATGCTTACGTGTCCTAGTCCTACGTATTTTGGGACTGGGGCATGACAAAGACTATTTAGGAATACAAAAAAAACTCATGTAATTATTTACTTGTCTCTATTAACTTTAATAAATAATTTTAATTAGTAAACATATGCAAAGTATATTTGGAAAAAAAAAAATTACGATAAATTTAAACTTTTCTCATTATATAATAGTATAAATCTATATCCTCCTCTAAGACTAGTGAGGAAAATCCAAACAAAGTTCCTATAATTACCTAGTTGTCTAACTTTAATGAATATTTTTAATTAGTAAACATATGCAAAAATATAATTGAAAAAAAAATTACGATGATGCTGAACTTTTCTAGTTATATAGTATTATAGATTATTTTTTCTTATTATATCTTTTATTTGTAAGTGTTCTGCATATTCAAGCCAACAGTCAATCCGTATTTTTCCTCATCTTATCATTGGCATTATCTTTAACTCTTCAACATGTACAATCATAATCTATCCTGGACCGGTCCAGTGGTAAACCTAAAAAGACTTTGGACTTGGACAACCCCTAAGGTCATATAGTTTTCTTACGACCATTCAAGTCCAAATCTAACTTAAATCAATATTTTTTCAATAGGATGAAGGACAACCAAAATTAGCTTCCACTAAGACAACAAAACATCTCGAAATGGCTCTCTTCTATCATTCACATTAGATTATTCTCCATAAGGTGGGAAAAAAAAGATGAAGATAAAGAAATTTTGAATTTAAAAAATACCTTGCAATACCAAGTACTAAAAACGTAAATCTTATAATTTTATAATTTATTCTATTTTTATTTTATACATAATATCCTTCACAATTTATATATCATACAATAATTAATATATTTCTTAATCATGTACAATGTGATTTCCTATGCCCAACGTGACATTCGTTCCCTCTCGTGTCCCAGTGTAGCTTGGTACACAAGCTATAAAATGAGAGGGGAGGGGGAATTAGGGGTAGGATGGAAATAAAATTATCATTTTACGTCTATGATTTGCAAAAAGAAAAGTGAGGTGTTTTAAGAATAAAACAAAGTTACACAAAAAAAAAGAAATTTTGAGTTACCCTCACTTGTTTTTATCCATATTCAGGATACACCTCACATTATTTTCATAATGTACAAAAAATTTCACTTTTGACAGAATTTATCCAGTTATGACGGTCAACAGCTTTGAACCAAAAAATTAGACGAAAATGTCCATCATTGTCTTCTTTTCTATCCCCGCCACCGCCGTCGTCCCCCCTCTCTACACCCTCCCTGCCACCGCGGCTGCCGCTGTGCCCCCCACTCCCTTTTCCCTCTCACCCCTCTCCTCCTCTCCCCCTCCCCGCCACCGCCGTTGCCGTCCGTCCCCAACCCTGACCCCGCCCTCCCCGACACCGCCGCCGCCCCCACTCCCCGCCACCGTCCCCCTTCCTGTGCTAGCCCCCTCGTCCGTTGTCATTGTTATAGCTGCAGCTGCTGCTACCCGCGGGGACGGGAAGGAGGGGGTGTAAAACCTCTAATTCTGAAAATCGTATTAATTATTTATTTATAATAGTTATGAGCTAAATAGAGGAAATAGATTTTATTTAATTTTTATTTGAGGTGTTTGTGCATTTAGGGGATTTATGAAGCCATTATAAATTTTTCTTAATTTATTCCATGTAGGAGACCCTTTGGACAGTTGCTAGCTTAATGGTATGCACAAATATAATTCCTATTGGATCTCAACCCGAAACCCAAACCCTATTCTAACCCAAACCCCCTACCCGTGTAACCCCCACCCGGACCCATTAGGAGAAGAAAATATCAACAACAGCAGTAGCAAAAACCAACTTTGCTTTCCCTACTCCGCGTGTGTGAGCCATCTCATTCCACCGCCTCTTAACTCTATTATTACTAAACTCTCCTCAACCGAAACCCAAAACAAAGAAAGAAAGAAACAGCAGCAGCAGTATTTTTGTGGAACCACTAAATTATCCCACCGCCTCTTATCTTTATATATATTACAACTCTCCCAAACCCTAATCTCACTTCTTCCACCAAACATAAATATTGGACGCTTGCTATACAGAACTTTTGGTCGGCAAGTATACATTGCCATTGTACTAATATTTACATTCCATATGATGCATGCATGTTTTATTTCTGTTTATCTAGTTCATTTATTTTAACTGCTATATAAATTGTGCGTCCAAGGAAACTTGGGTGCAGCGACGGTGTCGTCATTCTATTTTTATTTATGTATATGCATTGGACCTACTTTATGAGACCACCCCATTATTATGAGGTATTTTATGTTTCATTGGCCATGACACTATTTTTACACGAGTTGTGAGTCTCATATAGATCACGGACTTACGTATTGACTGATCATCGGTACGTGTGGGACGTGCGTTAGGGATAACTGCTGATAGAAACTTTGTATGCAAGAGGACTTAGCAGTTATTAGTGATCTATGGACATAGCCTATTGTAGTACGGTGGTCCAATCCTTGTCCTTGTTTGGTTGCAGGATTGGGCTATGGTACTAACGATAGGCTATGAGCCAAATCGTGTCATGGATATGACATGCTTAGAGCATGGGATGGGGAGAACAACAAGTAAGACATTTGGGCTCCTTTGCACTTTTTACTTCTGTAACCCGGAAGCTCCGCTGGAGATACGGGCCGTGATGACCCCATTTATTACAGGCGGCCTCTGCCGTTTAAAAGACGACATGCTTTGAGGCCCCTGATTCTCCGAGAGAGTCACGCCAATCCCACTTTATGGCCAGATAGCCCACTTGGTGGAAAGTTGTTCTCAAACTCCATTCACTTAGACGGTTAGGCTACCCATTGGATGTTTATTTTTCAGTACTTATTGGCATGTTATTATGTATCTTGTTACGTCCCTCTGAGGACCTGGTCCCTTTCCAGATATAGACGAGCAGGAGTACCCGCAGGAGTACGGACCTGAACCTGACGCTACTTACCAGACTGAGGAGGTCTTACCCTTGGAGTATCTGTGATTTTATTATCGCTGTTTAGAGATCCATGTGGCTACTTCAGTATAGTCATTTTGTAGTGGATTTGTTTCCACCCGACTATCAGACTTGATACTCATCTTTGATATTCAGATATTATTCAGCTCTTTATTCCTACTTATTATTTGTGTTGTGGATGAGATATAGATTGTGTGTGACTTGTTGTGACAGTATATTATCACTGATGGATTGGATACACATGTACATCGTACGTGTGTATATGGTTTCCATATATTGGAGTTCGTATACATACGGCTGGGCGTGTTACGTATTCCTAGTCCTACGTATTTTGGGACTGGGGTGTGACATGTTTTTGGTGGTGGCCCATGCAGGTCAAGAATATATTGTCTTGGTTACGTAATTGTACCAAACAAGCCTGCGTATAGGAATAGAGTATAAGAATATCATCTACGCTTGACTAAAATCTCATTCTTCCTTTCAACCATCATATGTTTGGATAAACAAAGTTTTACGCCAAAAACCCTTTACCCTTGTTGGCGTAAAAGCCAAATGACTGATGTTGGCGTAAAAGCCAAATGACTGTTGTTGGCGTAAAAGCCAAAAGACTGCATAGTTGGTGTAAAAGCCAAATGACTATCTTGTTGGCGTAAAGGCCAAACTATGAAGAAGATTGCCCCCTTTACGCTGCGGTTATGACAACTGCTACCCACGTTCAATCTGCGTATGATACGTATCCCTTTATAAGATCATGACATGCAAAACCACGTAGGTAACTGCCCCTGCGTAAACTTGGTGATTCATGAATAATAGATAACCAACATAAAATAGCCTGATTGGCGTAAAATGTAAGGATGGTGATGTGAGCGTATTTGTCACAATCTTAGCTTTCTCAGTCATGACCAATCTCCTGCATTAAATGCAGAGATATGCCTCGAGCCCTGTGCAAGAAATAGCTTTTGACGTGGCATCTAATTTTGTCATGTCTTGAGCGTAAAAACTTATTTCTGTCCATGTAGAATAGGCAGCGTAAACAGAGGACTCCATTTTTCCTTTTGGATGCGTAAAAATGACTTGTATCCAATATGTCACTAAACGACAACCTGGGTCTCTATTCAAAATTATCATCACAGCCGTCCTCTCGATCGTCATGCAGTACTTTTGTCAGACGTCAGGTTCACTGATTTGTCTGACAAATTCATCCGAGGAATACGAATAGTTCCTCGTACAGACTTTACGCTGCAACGTATTTCAGATTTTACGCATACTTTTTACGCATACCTTTTACGCAGACTTTACACACGCAGATTTTTTGCAGACTTTACGCGGGCAGATTTTACATGCAGACCTTTTACGCAAACTTCCTTGAATCTCTGTTTTACGCGGACAACTCTGAAGCTCTACTTTACGCTTCTCTGTTTTACGCGGACAACTCTGAAGCTCTACTTTACGCTTCTCTGCTTTACGCGGACAGTTCTGAATCTCTACTTTATGTCAAACTTCCTTGAATCTCTGTTTTACCTCGGACAACTCTGAAGCTTTACTTTACGCTTCTCTGCTTTACGCGGACAGTTTTGAATCTCTACTTTACACCAAACTATCTTGAAGCTCTGCTTTACGCGGACAGCTTAGCAACCTGTTTTACGCAAACAACCTTGAAACCCTGTTTTATGCAGGGAGGAACTTCATGTATGTTGGGGGTTACGCGAACAATTCTCCATCATATTTCATGCTTCTACATCCTATTTAATGCTTGCATCCTGTTTGATTTCTGTACTTCTTCTAAATCATTGTGTACATCACCTGCAGAGAGATGGATATGCAGAATGGATGTACTATCACCGATGGCGATACAACTCTTGGAGTCAATGGTCAGACTCAAGGAGGGACCTCAACAATTCCTAGACTTCCGGGATCAGATGGACCGATTCATAATCCAGTTCCATCTGATCTTCCCGTTCCACCTAATGGGAACCTTCCAGTCTCATCAACATCGCAAGATGGCCAGACACAACTGTTCCAATTCTTCTAGATGATGATACAGGAACAGAGACAGCAAGCAGCAGAACAGAGACAAGAGTTCCTAGCAGCACTTGAAAGGATGGCTGCAAAGACTGTTGTACCAGCTCAAGCACTAGTTCCAGTACCTCGAGGTAGAGTTGGTTCAGTAAAGGACTTTGTACAGATGGGTCCAAGGCCGTACAAAGGCATTGAGAGCCCAGAGGAAACTACTAACTGGATCACTCACACTCGGAAGTTATTAGAGGCATCACAGCTACCTGCAGACCTATGGATGACAGGTGTAAGGATGCTTCTAGATGGTAATACTCATCACTGGTGGGAATCCATGGAGCGCCAGTTGGGTACATACTAGACTTGGAAGCATTTCTTGGAGTACTTTGAAAGGAAGTACTTCCCGGACACCGTCAGAGATGCATTGTACGATCAGTTTCTCCACCTAGAGCAGGGGAACAGAACAGTGGACGAGTATGATGCTGAGTTTAGTCGCCTCAGTAAATATGGCGCTGCCCTGATACCAGATGACTTGGCTAAGGCTAAGAGGTTTCATCGCGGACTGACTCAGGAGTTCCAACATTACACTAGCTCACAGTCCCAAATCTCTTATGCCGAATTACTGACAGAGGGCAGACTGCAAGAAACCATCAATAGAGGAAAAGGAGGTCAGCTGAGGACGCAACAAGGACCAGCAAGGATACAGCAGGGACTGGCCAGGACACAACAAGGAGGGCCTAGCGGACGTCCTTTGGAACAACAACAACAGTATCAGCACAGAGCCAGACCATACCAGATTCCGGAGAAGCCCCAATATAATTATTGTGGGAGACTCGGGCACATTTCGAGAGATTGTCGGAACCGCTTAGGACAATGTATAAGGTGTGGTTCTGGATAGCATTTGGCAAAAAATTGTCCAATACAGCAGACAGTGACACTTCCACCACCAGTACAGGGGCTAGCACTTCCAGGACCGAAGCCAGCTCAGCAGATGAATAGACCAGGAGAATCAACTTGGCAGCGTGAGGACGACAGGCGCGAACGTTTTCTGAACCTATTCATTGACCAAGGTATAAAATTACTTTGTTAATTTATATATTATACCATCCTTGACTTTCTACCGTGGCTTAGTTTTAATTTCGAGAACGAAATTTTTATAAGTTGGGTAGAATGTAAAACCCCTAATTCTGAAAATCGTATTAATTATTTATTTATAATAGTTATGAGCTAAATAGAGGAAATAGATTTTATTTAATTTTTATTTGAGGTGTTTGTGCATTTAGGAAATTTATGGAGCCATTATAAATTTTTCTTAATTTATTCCATGTAGGAGACCCTTTGGACAGTTGCTAGCTTAATGGTATGCACAAATATAATTCCAATTGGATCGCAACCCGAAACCCAAACCCTATTCTAACCCAAACCCCCTACCCGTGTAACCCCTACCCGGACCCATTAGGAGAAGAAAATATCAACAACAGCAGTAGCAAAAACCAACTTTGCTTTCCCTACTCCGCGTGTGTGAGCCATCTCATTCCACCGCTTCTTAACTCTATTATTACTAAACTCTCCTCAACCGAAACCCAAAACAAAGAAAGAAAGAAACAGCAGCAGCAGTAGTTTTATGGAACCACTAAATTACCCCACCGCCTCTTATCTCTATATATATTACAACTCTCCCAAACCCTAATCCCACTTCTTCTACCAAACATAAATATTGGACGCTTGCTATACAGAACTCTTGCTCGGCAAGTATACCTTGCCATTGTACTAATATTTATATTACATATGATGCATGCATGTTTTATTTCTGTTTATCTAGTTCATTTATTTTAACTGCTATATAAATTGCGCGTCCAAGAAAACTTTGGTGCAGCGACGGTGTCGTCGTTCTGTTTTTATTTATGTATATGCATTGGACCTACTTTATGAGACCACCCCATTATTATGAGGCATTTTATGTTTCATTAGCCATGACACTATTTTTACACGAGTTATGAGTCTCATATAGATCACGGACTTACGTATTGACTGATCATCGGTAAGTCTTGGACGTGCGTTAGGGATAACTGCTGATAGAAACTTTGTATGCTAGAGGACTTAGCAGTTATTAGTGATCCATGGACATAGCCTATTGTAGTACGGTGGTCCAATCCTTGTCCTTATTTGGTTGCATGATTGGGCTATGGTACTAAGGATAGGCTATGAGCCAAATTGTGTCATGGATGTGACATGCTTAGAGCATGGGATGGGGAGAACAACAAGTAAGATATTTGGGCTCCTTTGCACTTTTTATTTCTGTAACCCGAAAGCTCCGCTGGAGATACGGGCGGTGATGAACCCATTTATTACAGGCGGCCTCTGCCGTTTAAAAGACGACATGCTTTGAGGCCCCTGATTCTCCGAGAGAGTCACGCCAATCCCACTTTATGGCCAGATAGCCCACTTGGTGGAAAGTTGTTCTCAAACTGCATTCACTTAGACGGTTAGGCGACCCATTGGATGTTTACTTTTCAGTACTTATTGGCATGTTATTATGTATCTTGTTACGTCCCTCTGAGGACCTGGTCCCTTTCCAGATATAGACGAGCAGGAGTACCCGCAGGAGTACGGACCTGGACCTGATGCTACTTACCAGACTGAGGAGGTCTTACCCTCGGAGTATCTGTGATTTTATTATCGCTGTTTAGAGATCCATGTTGCTACTTCAGTATAGTCATTTTGTAGTGGATTTGTTTCCACCCGACTATCAGACTTGATACTCATCTTTGATATTCAGATATTATTCAGCTCTTTATTCCTACTTATTATTTGTGCTGTGGATGAGATATAGATTGTGTGTGACTTGTTGTGACAGTATATTACCACTGATGGATTGGATATTCATGTACAGCGTACGTGTGTATATGGTTTCCATATATTGGAGTTCGTATACATATGGCTGGGCGTGTTACGTATTCCTAGTCCTACTTATTTTGGGACTGGGGTGTGACAGGGGGGGTCGGTTGCGGAGAGGGGGGGGGTCGACGGCGGGTGAGGGTGGGCGTCGACATTGGGGGAGGGAGGGGGAGTGGAGACGGAGGCTGTGGCGGAGAGGGGGAGCGGGGGCAGGCAGCGGCGACGGTGGCAGAAGGAGGAGGGAGAATGGCAGAGAAAGAAAAAAATGGAGAGGGACATTTTCATCAAAAAAATTTGGTCAAAGCAGTTGAACGTTAATTCTGGACGGATTTCGTCAAATATGGAGGAACATGTACATTATAGAAAAATTGTGAGGTGGACCCTTAAATATGGTAAAAAACAGAAAATTTACTGTAGCAAAATAAATTTATATTAAATTCATTCAAACGAAACAAGTTTGTAAAATTTTGATATATAGACAGAGTCCGCCAACAGTGTTGGCGAAAAACACAACAGACGTACACGTTGGCAGAAAAAAATAAAAAAAAATAAAAGTTGACCCCACAAGCCAATTTCTGCCAACACTGTTGGCTGAAATTGGTGGGGGGCCAATTTCAACCAACTGTGTTGGCAGAAATTGGGTGTGGGGGCCCGCGGGTTGGGATGGGTTGGTTTGATTGGTTTTGTTTGTTTGGTTTGTTTTAATTAGTTATCTTATGTTTTGATTTTATTTGTTTATTTAGTTTTATTTTGTACTTAGATTTAAGAAATTTTATTTTAACGAAATAAAATTAAAATAAATTAATTGTAAAGAAAATTTTAGAAATATTTTTTTCGAAAATTTGCATTCAGAGCATCAAAATTTGTATAAATTCCATCTAAAGCATCAAAGTTTAAAAAATTATGAAAAAAGCATCAAAACGTCCTTTGGACGTTTATATTTTTTAGTATTATATTCCTATCGTTAATTTTTTTTGCCGTTAATAGACGTTAAAAAAAAATAATAAAAATCTGCCATAAGAATATTACATCTGCCGTCGAGCAGATTTTGAGCGACCATAACTATTTGTTTTGAAATCGTTTTTTATTAAACAATAAGTCGATTTGTATGTTTTCGACGAGAGTAACACAAATCGTGTAGAAATTTTTTTTTATCCAAAACAAGACGCACATGTTACAGGCAAAAATATAAAATTTAAAACTTTAAAGTATAATAACTTTTGACTGAGAGATCGAAACAAGGTCCAGTTTGTGCCAAAATGACCGAATCGAAAAGTACTACGGGATAAACTGTTTCATCGTTTGATGGACTTCTAAAATTTTTAGAATCGCAAAAAAATGATGTTTCGACCTCCAAATTTTACTTTTGGTAATTTTATTTTCGAATATTTAAAATTTACTGTAGCGAAATTAATTTATATTGGGTGTGGGGGCCCACGGATTTAAAACGATGTTTCGACGTCCAAAAAAAAATTATGAAAATATTTAAAAAGAAAAAATTTAAATAAATTGTTTAAATTCGTGAGGCAAAAATAGTGGACATGTGCAAAAAAAAAACTTCTAAATATTTCTTTACAATTAATTTATTTTAATTTTATTTTGTTAAAATATATTTTCTTAAATCAAATTCCAAAACTAAACTAAATTAAAAAAAAACAAAAACATAACTAATTAAAATAAACCAAACCAAACAAACCAAACCAAACTAACCAAACAAAACCCAACCACCCAAACTAACCTGCGGGTCCCACAAGCCCAGTGTTGGCGGAATTTGGGCTTGTGAGATCCACTTTTGACTTTTTTGCCTACGTGTTCATTTTTTTTGTTTTCCATCAACACTGTTGGCGGACTCTGTCTCTATTTCAAAATTATCCAAACTTGTTTCGTCTGCATGAATTTAATATAAATTTATTTTGCTATAGTAAATTTTCTCTAAAAAAAAGTACGAGATAACTTAAAATTTCTCAAAAAAAAAAATCAAATTACCAATAAGTTTAGAAATTTTATTTATTTATTTTTGCTAGGAGGTACAATATCGATAGTAAGATAAAAAAATTAGAAATTAGTAATGATAGTAAATACAAATAACTCTAAATCTTTTGGATAAATTTAATGCATAATCAAGAGAAAGAAAAAAACAAAAGAAAATTAAGAAAGAGGCAGTAAAAAAGGAAAAAAGAAAGAAAGAAAATGTAGACTAACTTTTTCAGTTATAAATTATGTATTTTTTTGTACATATTTTATAAATTATTATTAAAGCACGTATTATATATTATTATTATGAAGGTTAAAAGGATGTTGTAATTATTTTATTAAGACTACTTAGAAAGACTAAAAAAATAGTTGTATTAATTATTCTAAAAATTTTATTATACTTTTATATATTAATTTATATATGATTATTTAGGACGACCAAATAACAAAATGTTTGATATTATCTAGTTGTTTCTATTAACTTTAATGAACAATTTCAATTTTACGAACATATGTAGGAATATATTTAGAAAGAGAATTGTAATTGTGATGGAAGTTTTTACTATATTAAAGTAGGTTACCAAAATTATTCTCAATTTATAAGAAAAGTCTAAAAATTTCCTTGGCAATTGTATTTTCTATTTGGAAATAAAAGTTTTTTTTTCATTTCTATTATAGATAAACTAAAAGGTTCACGTGCCCTTCAAGTAAAATAAATATTTTTATGATATTATTGAAAAATAGTTCAAATATTTAAATATATTTTAATTAAAATTTGTTAAACAAATTAAATATTTGTGATATTTTTCCTTTAAATTTAGTTTTAAATACGTTTAAATTTAATTTTTAAATATATATATTTGTGTGGAAAAAAAAGAAGAGAAAGTTAGCTTTTATTTTTTACGTAAATATTTTTAATGAATGATGGAGTATTTACAAATGACTTAGACGGCTCAATTTTGAACCGTTTTCAAACCTCATTATAAATAAGGGTGGACATGAATCGAATCAGACCCAAATTTTATTGAACCGAACTAGATCCATTCTTTGGGGAGATGGGACAGACTGAATTTTTTTTTTTTGGAACCGAAACAGACCCCACCTATTTGAAACTGGATCCAAAATGTAGCGATCCGCGGGTCCAAATGGTTTTTTTTTTTTTTTTTTACTTCAGTTCCAAAATAAAGCTCGTCTGCGACCGTTACTTCTATTGCTGAGTTTTGTATGACAATTTTAAATTTGAATTGGATGCCTCGATGGTTCGTGTGTAAAATAGCTCTGTAATTTCCCAAAAGACTAACATGGTAGTGGTGAGCTTAGAAGAGAAGCTAACGTAACAATATGAATGAATTTGATGATCCGCATTATAATAATATGACTGTTATCAATTCAGTTTTGGCTTTTTTATCAGTCTAGTTTTCTATAAGTTGCAGCAATCATTTTTCTTTAACTTTTAATCCTTTCACACTGTTGTCTCCTTCACACAATTGTCGCTCCTTACATAACTAGGGTTGGACAATTTACGGTTCAGACCGAGACGAACCCGTGGACCTTGGAACCGTATGTCGAGTCCTAGTTATAAGGTCTCGTTTGATTATAAGGTCTCGTTTGGTTCGTGGAAACAAAAGTCTTTAAGTATTCACTCCACCCACCAAAAGAAGAAAAAATATGGTTTCCTTTGACCACCAAAATATTCACTTTTTCATCTTTAAGTATTCACTCTTTTTTTTTTTTCAATTTTATTGATATTTTTAAGAAAAATTTAACAAATGTTTCCACTCTAATTATATAAACTAGCATATATCCTCAAATTTTTTTAAATATCTACCAAATGCTCTCATTTTTTTTTTTACAAAACAGTCAAATCGGTTGAAATAGTGGGAGTATACCTTAAATTTTAAATTGTTGCATGCAATGGACTGAGAACTTTTGGTAGTTTTAAAGATAAAATAAAAATATATGCTAGTTTCTAAAATTTAAGTGAAGCCATTTGCTAAAATATCTTTTTTTCAAACACTAGTTTTTTTTTATTACAAATTACAATTTTTGAAACAAGTAATTTATTTTCCTTTTCTTCCATTTTGATGCTTAGAGGATCCACAGTGGTAATAATTTCAATGCTACACTTTGGCTTTAATCAAATTTGGTAGAAAGTTAGCAGACACTCCAAATTTGAAGCGTGTCATGTCTCCACTAAATTAATTTTCGGGCCCACCAAAAACGACCGCACGCAGTTTCCTCTTCCTTCTTCTCTCTGATTCTTATTTTTTTTTTTCCTGTGAAAGAAAGAAACAACCGCCATCTCTCTTAAAACATCTCTCTCTTTCCTTTTCCTCTTTCTTTCTTCTCTTCAATTTTTTTTTTTTCAAGGTTTGTGCTATAAACATCAACCATCTGGCTAAAGACCTCCTTCTCTCCAAGGTCCGTGCCATCTCACTGAAGACCTTATTCTCTTCAAGGTTTGTGCTATATCTTATTACGCGCCAAATAAAATATTTTATATTAACTTCAAAGGAACGTGTGACTGTTGGTTTGCGATGGAAGATAAAAAATTATGCATTAAGCCATGGAAGATTAAATTTTTTTTACTCTGGTTTGCTTACCGGACATATTCTCGTCGTGATTATTGGTTAGCTTCCATCGGAGAGATTCTTCATTGCATGTTCAAAGAGTTTACATGCGCCAGCTTCTTCAAATTTCTTCATTGCCTGGCTACTCGTGTTCAAGTGAACGCTGCAACATGTGAACACTGGAACAGGTGAACGCTACAACTATTTAACCTTGTCGATCAGCATTCGGAGGAAATTTAATTTTAGACGCTCATTGGAAGTCAGAAAAAAGGTAACGAAAATAATGAGAGAAAATTGAAAGGATTTTTTTTTTACCAAATATGAAAGAAAAGTATACTACTGTGTGCCAATATTAGAAGAACACTTCAAATTTAATAGCTAGAGTATGAGTTAGAATATGATTTGGAATGTTACTACTGTAGATGCTTATTTAAGTGTAGTGATAATTAACAGTTGCATGATTGTGGTGCCAAATTGCCTTTACTTGCGGGGCCCGCAAACTTTTGACCCCACGTGTTTCTCTCGCCGAGGCGCGTTGCCACGTGAGAGTCAACTAGCCTGTTTCCTCTTACTATTCTGCTGCTTCGTATATGTGTGTGTAAACAGCTCATGTCGGTAGGTGGCGAAGTGGAGGCGGTCAGCGGAGTCAGGATTTTATTCGATCCTGACAAAATTCTGGTGGGACCATATTAATTATTAGAGATTTTTTGAATTATATATATATTTTTATCATATTTAATGGTATATTTTATATTATTTTTATGATGTATATATTATTTCACTTTTGACGGAATTCGTCCAAAAGTAACCATCAATTTATTTGACCAAATTTTTTTTGACAAAAATACCCTCGTCTTATCCCTTTCCTCTCACCCCCTCCCCCCTCTGTCCATCGCGGCCGCCGTCGTCGACCCCCTTTCAGCCACCGACCGTGCTCTCCCCTCCTCGCCACAACCCTCACTTCCCTCCTCCTTGTCTCCGCTCCCCGTGCGCTCTCCGCCGTGCTCGTCGTCGTCGCTCTGCTCGCCTCGCGGCGGCGGCTGCTACTGCTGCTGTGGCGCTGTTGCGGGGGTGGGAGCGGGAGCCGGAGGGGGGGGGGGGGGGGGGGACGGGGGCGGGGAGGAGGGAGGGGAGGGAAGAAGATGGAGATGACATTTTAGTCAAAATAATTTGGTCAAATGGATTGACCGTTATTTTTGGACGAATTACGTCAAAAGTTAAAAAATATGTACATTATAAAAATAATGTGGGATGCACCATTAAATATGATAAAAAAAATAAAGAATAAGTTAAATTTTTTCTAATTACTAAAACTATTTGACAATTAAACACAACAAATTCGTAGAGAACTCGAAGTGAGACCAGCAACACCAACACCGGCTCCAAGTCTAGAGAATTTAGACGTGAGGTTAGGGATCCCAGGGCCTCCTATATTTTACAAATGTTTCAAAAATTTATAATGATTTTTAAATTTTATAAAGGTCCAAAAAAATTATATAAAGATCTCTACATTTTCATGATTGTCATGGTTAAATTTTTTCTATTTTTTTATTGAGACGGCCCTGCATACAAGTTTCACACTTTTTTCAGTTCCACCATTTAACATAATTAAAACTAAAAAAACTATGTTTTTGAAAATAATACATAAGTTAATCAACATACTATAATCATTATTTAGCTAATTTATTCGGTCACTGAATTTGCTATGTCACTATATAAGGGAAAGATGACACCTAAATTTCTGAACCTTCTACGTTTCGAGTTTCTTCCCAGAAAAATAAAATAAAAATTATGCTAATGATAAATTTGATTTAAAATAATACTAAAAACTATTAATACAGTGTTTCAGACATATAATATTAGAAATTTTATTTTTGGCCTGTCTACTAAATATGTTTTATACCAGAAATATTTTAAAAAAATTATGTCAGAGAAAACAATAATTAGAAAAGTTAGAAAGAAATAGGATAACAAGAAGTGCTACTACCTCAATTATTATGTATTTTATAGATATTGATGATATATTTTTTTTCCTCAAAAAACCTCCTAGATGAAAATTTATGGGGCTAAATCAAAATTAACTGTGATTGTATTCAGATATATGGTATTAAAATATATGGTAGCTACACTTTAAACAATATAGTTATATTTTTATAGTTTAGGACGTACATTGATTGTATATTTTCTACTAAATATGCTTAAATCTATATGACATTGATTATATTCACATATATGGTATTAACATAAATGGTTGCTACATTTTAGACATTATAGTTGTATTTTCTATATTTTAGGATGTATATTGATTGTATATTTCCTACTAAATCTATATGATATTGATTATACTCACATATATGGTATTAACATAAATGGTTGCTACACTTTAGGTAGTATAATTGTATTTTATATATTTTAGATACTTTAGGATGTACATTAATTGTATATTTTCTTTCTCTATATATCTTCTATATTCCATAATATAATGTCATCAATTTATTGTTTAATTTTTTTTAATAATACTTAAAAAATTATTGGAAAAAAATTAAATGTGTTATAAATAATACTACAAGAATTTGAACTCAGACAACCAGAAGGAATACCTTCCACCTTAACCATATGATTTACTATTACTTTTTGTTTATTATTAGATAATATTACGTATCTAACCGTTTTCAAGATACTTTATGAAAAGTAGAAATATATCCATAACTAATTATAATTAAATTATAATCAAATATATAACAAATTTGTCACGGTCCAGTCCCAAAATAACGAGGGACTAGCCACGTGGCAATGGCCAACAGCACACACCAATGGGCAAACCCAATTTAATGAACCAATTAGGGTGAACTTAAGCTGTAACAACAATAAATAGGTCTACGATACAAGTCACAGTCTAATTCTAATCTCATCCACGGAAGGTAATTACAGATTAATGCCAGAATAATCAAAATAAAATATAATCTAACAAGTCTCAATAAAAGTGTCTCGGGGAACAACCCGAGAATAAGTTTGATACATCAATTCAATAGACAGGAAATAAAGTAACTAGAAACAGAAATAACTGAGTATGTAAAGCCAATACTCAGGAGAAATCCTCTGGCACGACCTCGTCCTCGGGTTCTGGTACTGCTCCAATGTATGCTCCTGTCCCGTACACCTCGGGATAGATCTCCTCTGCTAAACCTGGGGACATAATCCGGATCCAGGTCCTCAGGGGACATAGCAAGGTACAAGAATAACTCAAGCCAAATAAATGTAGTGCAATAATAAATGAAATAATAGGGTAAACTATGTAACCAGCTAAGTGATATGCAAGTTGAGAGCATCACTAGAACTCAGGCTGAAACCACTACAAGCTCTTTATCGGGGACTCGGTAGCAGTGATATCACGTAATGGGCCAAGCTCGGGTTTAGAGTCTTGAGCACCGCATTAATAAGGGTTATATATATATAATCAGCCTGTAGCCTGTGTGTTTCTTCCCGCCCAATATAATCACACGTCTCATGTCCATGACACGCAAGATCTTGACCTCTAACTGATGCAACGAGTCATCATGATAGCTAAGCATATGTAATATCTATGTCACAAGTCCTGTAGCCTATACAGAATCACCATGAATAACTCAGAAGATTCTGTCACATGAATAGTGTCAGGTGTCCTATGGTATGACGTACTTGATAATGCAAGCACGAAGATATATAGGGTCGCGATATCAATCTCTAGTGACGTTACACGACTCCGCGTACGGCGTTGACACCCGAATATTATTCGGATGTTAAATAATGTCACACGGTCCTAGGTTGAAGATATATATCACATGAATAGATCAAGAGAATAATATGTGTAAGATCCCTAATCCTGAAAACCCTATTTTTTATTATTATTAATAATTATTTATAGTAGTTATGAGCTAAATAAGAGGAGATATATTTTATTTAATATTTATTCAAGGTGTTTGTGCATCTAGAGGAATTTATGGAGCAATTATAAATTTCTCCTAAATTCCATGTAGAAGACCCTTTGGACAGTTGTTAGCTTAACCCGTATGCACCCTTATAACATGTAGAATTTTTCCATGAGTAGATACGGGTATGTATAAAATTTCTATTGGATCTAACCCGCAACCCGTTAACCACCCCGCGTAAACCAGAACAAAGAAGAAAGAAAGTAGCTCATCACCCGCGCGTAAAGAAGTCAGCAGCAGCTCATCATCACCCCGCGTAAACTTTGCCTCCCATCTCCGCGCGTAAATATATAGCAGCAGTAGCAAACCCGCGCGTATAACTCATGCGCGTAATACTCTCCTTTCACCCACGCGTATAACTCATGCGCGTAAAATAGAACTCCACCACCGTCTAAATTATGCTCCACGCGTAAAGCAAACCCCCACTGCCCCACGCGTAAAACAGAACTCCACCGCTTAATTCTCTCCTCCGCACGTATGATAAAAATATCAGCAACAGTAGCAAAAACCAACTTTGCTTTTTCCTTCTCCGCGCGTGTGAGCCTTCCCATTGCACCGCTTCTTAGCACTGTTTATTACTAAATAACCCTCAACCGAAACCAAAACCAATGAAAAGAAAGAAAACAGCAGCGGCAGTAGTTTTAGTTTTCTTAACCACCAAGTTTCCTCCACCGCCTCTTATTCTCTATATATATTCCATGCAGACACCCCAAACCCTAACTACAAAATTCTTCTTACACCAAAAACTTAAACACTGTTAGGGACGCTTGCACTATACGGAACTCTTGCTCGGCAAGTATACCTTGTCTTATTGTACTGTTTAAATTCAGTTATATGTTTAGTTGCATGTTTTTAGATTATATAACTGTGCGCGTCCGAGAGAAACTCGGGTGCAGTCAACGAATGCGTTGATGTTAGGACTTGTGTCTGACCTAGTGTCTAGTAGACCCACCCAAAATTGCAGAGTTATCAGTATGACTCCTAGGCCTTGACACATTTCTTGCACGTGTTGTGAGTCTCATATAGGGCACAGACTTGCGTATGTGGTTAGCCACCTGTATGTGTAGGCGTGCAACGGATAAGGTATAACTGCTAATAGTGATGCATGTTAGAAGACTTGGCAGTTATTAGTAGATGGAGCATAGAATGTCGTGATACGATGACCCGATCCTTATCCTTGTTTGGTTGTAGGATTGGGCTATTGTTCTAGCGATAGAGTATGAGCCAGAGTTACGACGCCCGGCGTAGTAGCTGAAGCGTGTGTGGATACAACATGCATAGATCATTGGGCGGGGAAGACGACTAGTAGGCGTATGGGACACCCACCTCTTTTATACAGATACCGCACTCGACGGAGTGATACAGACGTATATATATTGCAGATACCACGTTCCTTAGAGTGTTGGGCGTCACTTGTTATTTTTGCAGATACCACACTCTAAAGAACGTTGGACGTTATTATAGTCCTGTGCCCATGTTATAGGGGGCATATGTGGCATATACTAGCTAGTTATCACGATTGGTGAATTACTTCAGCATATGTCTAGCCTACACATTCCCATACACTAAGTTGTCCTCAAGTTGTATTTCACTTAGATGGTTAGGTCACCCAGAGTTATTTATTCAGTATTTACTTTATGGCATACTTTTATGTATCTTGTTACGTCCCTCTGAGGACCTGGTTCCTTTTCAGATATGGACAAGCAGGAGTACCCACAAGAGTACGGACCGGGACCTGACTCTACTTACCTGACTGAGGAGGTCTTACCTTCAGAGTACCGTAATTTTATTACCGCTGTTTAGATATGTTGCTGTTTCAGGATAGTCATTTTGTAGTGGATTTGTTTCCACCTGACTATCAGACTTGATACTCATTTTGGATATTCAGTATTATTCAGCTCTTGTTACTACTGATTATTTGTGCTGTGGATGAGATATAGATTGTGTATGACTTGTTGTGACAGTATATTACCACTGGTGGATTGAATATTCATGTACAGCGTACGTATGTATATATTTTCCATATATTGGAGTTCGTATACATACGGCTGGGCATGCTACGTATTCCTAGTCCTACGTATTTTGGGACTGGGGCGTGACATATTTTTAGTGGTGGCCCATGCAGGTCTCGAATATATTGTTTTGGTTACGTAACTGTACCAAACAAGCCTGCGTATAGGAATAGAGTATAATGATCTCATCCACACTTGACTAAACCTCTTTTTTTTTCCTTTCAAACCATCCTATATTTGGATAACCAAAGTTTACGCCAGAAACCTTTTACGCCGTGACCAGGGATCTCTATTTCCAACCCAGTGACTATTGTTGGCGTAAAAGCCAAGTGACTGTCTTGTTGGCATAAAAGGCCAAAACATGAAGAAGATTGCCAACTTTACGCTGCGGTTATAACAAATGCTACCCATGTTCAATCCTGCGTATGACAAGTCATACAAACTGCCCCAACGTAAACTTGGTGATTTATGAATGATAGATAACCAGCATAGAGTAGCCTGATTAGGCGTAAAATGTAAGGATAGATGTGAACGTATCTAGCACAGCTTAGCTTCCCAGCTATGACCAAATTAGAACCAAATCTCATGCATTAAATGCAGAGATATGCCTCGAGCCCTTTGCAAGAAACAACTTTTTGACTTAGCATTTGATTTTGTCTTCTCCTGAGCGTAAAGCTAATCTCTGTAGGCAACGTATTTAGAACACCCCATTTTCTTCCTCTTGGAAAAGCGTAAAACGACTTATATCAAATCTGTTATTAAACGACAACCTGGGTCTCTGTGCAAAAGCATCATCACAGCCGTCCTCTCGATTATCGTGCAGTACTTTTGTCAGATGTCAGGTTCACTGATTTGTCTGACAAATTCATCCGAGGAATATAAAGAGTTTCTCGTACAAACTTTACGCTGCAACGTACTTTAGACTTTACGCTGCATTAAAAACGTATGTTAGACTTTACGCATAACAGACTTTACGCACAGATCTTACGCGCAGACTTTACGCAGGAAAACCTTTGCGCAGACTTTGCACAGGAAGTATAACAATCTTTTACGCGCAGACTTTTTCCAGCTCTGAAACTTTATTTTACGCTTCTAGCTTTGAAGCCATAATTTACGCCGACAGTTTGAATTCCTGATTTACGCCAAAATACTTCGAATCCCTACTTTACGCGGACAGCCTAGTAACCGGTTTTACGCAAACTATCTAGAGTCCCTGTTTTACGCAGGGAAGAGACTTCCTGTATGTTGGGAGTTTTGACTGTAAACTACGCGGACCATTCCCCAGCATAATTCATGCTTCTACATTCTATTGCACCCTGTTTGTTTCTTTTCATATATTTTTCTACTTGTTCTATTTCCCCCAGAAATATGGACGTACCCAGTGGACACACAGATGATAGGGTTGACCAGGCAACAGACACCTCACATGATGCCAATAGGACCCCGACTACCCCGAGAGACCAGTCCCCGAGGAGGACACTGGTTTATCCATCAACCCCATACCTCCACAATGGTCCTACTCAGGAAGCTGCACTAGCTCAGCAAGAAGGACAGACCTCCCAGGCACCGACACAACAGGTAGATATACCTTTGCCTCCACCTCCACCCTTTCCAGCCCTGATGCCACAACTAGAGGGACAACCACAAATGTTCCAATTCTTCCAAGCTATGATGCAGACGCAATGGCATCAGACTGAGACCTTGAGGCAAAGCTTGATGACAGCTCTGGAGAGGACTTCAAATCCAGCACCTGCACCTGTCCAACCAGCTGGTACTGTCCGAGGTTTTTTCCAGATGGGCCCAGGAACATTTTCGGGTAACGAGACTCCAGAGGAGATATCGGATTGGGTCTCCAACACGGAGATGCTACTGGAGGGTTCACAGTTGCATCCAGACCTTTGGATGACCGCGGTGAGGGCCCAACTCAAAGGCAACGCCCATCACTGGTGGGACTCCATAGAGCGCAGCGTCGGCAAGAACCAGACGTGGGAACAATTCTTAGAGTACTTCAATGCGAAGTATTTCTCGGCTACGGTCAGGAATGCTCTATACTCTCAGTTCCTACACCTGGAACAAGGAACGATGACCGTAGATGCCTACGTCGCAGAGTTTAGTCGACTTAGTCAATTTGGTGCCATCCTGATACCTAACGAGCTGGAGAAGGCCAGCAGGTTCCATCACGGCCTTACCTTCGAGCTACAGAAGTATACCACCTCACAGTCAAGAATCTCCTATGAGGAGGTTCTTTCAGAGGCAAGAATCCAGGAGGCCATTGTCAGAGAAGCAAGGCGCTCCAGCACGACCATACCAGCCAAAGCCCAGCCTAGAGCAGGAGGACCTATCAGACGTCCTTTGGAACAACAACAACAGTATCAACATAGAGCCGGACCATACCAGATCCCAGAGAAGCCCCACTTTCATTATTGTGGAAAACACGGACATATTATGAGGGACTGTCGAACTCGCTTAAGACAATGTATGAGATGTGGTTCCGGACAGCATATGATAAAAGACTGTCCTATGCAACAAGCATTGACACTTCCACCGCCAGCACAGAGGCTAGCGCTTCCAGTACCGAAGCCAGCTCAGCAAGTGACGAAACCAGGAGCAGCACCATAGCATCACATGTTCATAGACTTGTATAAGAAGATAATGTTTATTCCGACTGTAGAACTTGGAGGCCATACCCCTATTTGGTCGACTAGCAACTTACACAAGGAATTTTGTATGACAACCGTAGTGGTTATAGAATCTTATTTTGTGAGTACTTGAATTATTATGTACCTTCTTTTATCATGATATATCGTATTTATATTTTATGTACTACCTTGACTTATGCCGCTGTTATAGCCTAGTTTGGCAAGCTTATCCTTTTATTGTAAACACCCTGATTTTCAGAATATATTTTTTCCAATTTTTTGGGTATTTTCTGGAATTAGAACCAAGGTAATTGTGATTAAAAGATTTTTAAATGCTGTTAATTGATGTTAACATATTATGGAAATAATATTTTATGGTGTAAAATAGAAAACCGGACATAGGGTAATTTTCTGCAAATTTATTGGACTCCGGAAGCATTTTTAAAGCCCTAGAAATTAAGTTGCAATTATTTAATTTAGGTGCCTCACCCTATTGGCCATGACCAAATGGAGAGCCTACCTTGGGTTGACCGTAGTCAACATTTTCCTCCCCTCCTTTACATGAAGAAAATCAAGTCTTCATATTAAATCCTAGCCCTCTATTTTAAATTGAAACATCTCCACCCTCCATTCAACACACCCCTCCCTATAAAACATCAACATCACCCTCACAACTCCCAAGCCGGCCCTAATCCCTAGGTGTGGAAAACCCCCCTCCCTCTCTCTCCTCCCTCCTCCATTATTTTATTCTACATGCAAACTCCTTCTTCTCCATAATAATTTCTTCTCCTTCCTTTCTTCTCCTTTCTTCCTTTCTTCTTGGAAGAGGAATACCGAGCTCCGGTCGGCTGACTTCTCCCGACTCCGGCGGCCCGGCCCACTTCCGGCGCTCTGAGGACTCCGGCGCCTGTGCGTCCCACTGTCCAGTGTTTCCCCCATCCGCCTGTGCACTCCTCCCCATCCGGCTGACCGACCAGCCGACTTCGGTGCAGCCACTCCCCGCTCCGGCCCGCGGTGCAGCTCCGGCCCGCGGCGCAGCCCCGACCCAGCGGTGCAGCTCCGGTTCTGCCAACCCGCTGTGCAGTCCTTCTTTCCCGTGACTGCTCCGGCGTGCAGCACCCCCTGACCCCGCTCCGCCTCCAGTGCGCCGGCGAGCTCAGCTCCGGCCGAGCGTCGGCCAGGCCGCTCCGGACTCCACGACTGATCTCCGCACAGTTTCCCCGACTCCGCCGACCTCCTAGCCGACGACCGGCCAGTTAACAACCGCCTCCGCCCTTCATCCCCATCGACCATCGACCCTCGACCCCCACTCTCCTCGCCGTCTACCACCACCAGCACCCTCGAAGCCCGGCGAGCCTCCACCGCCCTCCAGTTTCCCCCAAAGCCTCGGCAAACCCTAACCAGGACACAGCTCGTGTCAAGGGTACGCGCGGACACGTGAAAGTTAGATTCACGGAGCCCTGTTCAGGTAGCGTTTCCCCTCTCCTCGTAATTCCGTTTTCATTTCCGTCTGTTGCAACGCGTAGACTGTGTAACCCTCTCGATGCCCGTGCAACCCGCTCGGTGCGTCGCATCCTGTGGCGATCGCAAACCGCGATCCAAAAACAGGAAAAACCAACGCCCTGTTTCACCCCGGAACTGAGTGTGCCCCGCCAAACGGGATGACTTGGTCGCACGCGGTCTTTATCGAAATGTGCGCGTCGTTGATACGGACGTGTGGGATTTCTCAGAAGTTGATTTGGATGTGCGTGCACACCGGAATCAACGCGTATCCGCCGACAACGCCCCGTATCCGCCTATTCTGGAATACGCTGTAACTTTGTGTACACACGTCGGATCGAGACGAAACTTGCGCCATCGGGCTCGTAGCAATACGCTGGTCCTGTGACCCAAGTTTGGTTCGATTCTGAGAATATTGACAAAATCGCGTATCGTGGGCCCCACAAGCTCCACTTGACGGGCGATTTTGTGATCGGCTCATCGGAATCCAATTCAGGAAGTTCCGTTGGGTTCGTATCACCGTTCCTGACTTGTTGACACTAAGTTGGACGAATTTGGAGTCCTTTGACCCTGACACATTTTCCGGTGCAAAGTGGCCAACATGTGGACCCCGCTTTAACCCGAAACTGCCATTTTTGCTCCTGTGTCCAAATTGGACTTAAGGACAGGCGTTTCTAGCTATTTGATATCTTCTGAGACTGTTGGTGATGTTTATTACAGCTTTTGGGGGAGTACCTGCAGGATCCACAGATACAGGGACAGTTGTTGGTATTCAAACCCCAGGCAAGTGTACCTTGCCAAACCCTGCAGCTTTGCTACTTATTTCCTTGACTTATTTATACAATGTTGTGCAAGTGTACCTTGCCAACTTTGCAGTCTTGTTACATATTTTCCTTGATTCCTTTATATTGCTGTGCATGCTTGACCTAGGACCGAGTGACTTACTTAGCGTCCGATTATTAGTCGGGTGCCAACACCGTGCGCGGCGTTGTGTATTGTCATCTAGAGATGGACATTCGTGACCCCTTTACATTCTCGTACTTGTCTTGTCAAGTATATCATAACCCAGGACACTTGACACTATTTATGAGACAGAATCTTCCTGAGATATTCATGGTGATTCTGTATAGGATACAGGTTTTGACATAGACATTATGTTCCTAGATGATATATGACTTGTTGCATTAGCTATGATCCCGCTTGACATGGACATGAGACGTTATGGACATGAGATGCGTGGTTACATTAGGTGGGGAGAGACACACAGGCTACAGGCTGTTTTATATATATCTACTACTATTGTGAGGCCTTAGACTCTCCAGCAGAGCTAGGCACCTTACATGCTATATATACCTACTACTATTGTGAGGTCGTAGACTCTCGAGCAGAGCTAGACACATTACCGGTTATTTACTGCTACCGGCTCCCCGACACAGAGCTTGTAGTGGTCTCAGCCTGAGTACTCGTGATGCTCTCACTTGCATTTCACATAGATGGTTACATACTTACCCTATTTTATTTTATTTATTGCTGCACTGCATTTATTTTGGCTTGAGTTATCTTGTACCTTGCTATGTCCCCTGAGGACCTGGATCCGGATTATGTCCCCAGGATTTGCAGACGAGATCTATCCCGAGGTATACGGGACAGGAGCATTAGCAGGAGCAGGAGCAGACACTGGAGTAGTACCAGATCCAGTAGACGAGTGATCATCGAGGGTATCTTCTGAGTATCTACTGTTCCATACTCAGTATTTGCTGTGGTTATCTTTATTCTTGTATCTTGACAGATGTATCAGACTCATTATCAGGTTATTTCCCGAGATTATGTTTTATGGTGTTTGATCTTGCTTAGTGATTCTGTTATGGTTATATTCATTTCTGTGGATGAGATTAGTATATTTAGATCCTTATTGTTGTATTACAGCTTAAGTACGCCCTGATGGATCCATTAAATTGGGTTTGTCCATCAGTGTGTGCTGCTGGCCATTGCCACGTGTCTAGTCCCTCGATATTTTGGGACTGGGGCGTGACATGGTTTTTATGGTGGCCCATGCAGGTCTACGACTAAATTGTTCGGTTTTGACTTAGGGACCGAGCAAGCCTGCCCTAAGGATATGATAAGTTATAGGATCTCATCCACAACTGACTATGGCTTCTCCTCCTCCTCCTTCTAATCTATTCCGTTGAAAAATTGCATCCTGCTTGATTCATGTGCCTTCTCATTAGTTCCTTGAGTGTAGCTTTCTCCTAGAATATAGAAGTCCCTGTTGATAGAATGATAGGTAGGGTAACCTTCCTACTAAGAGTACAGCTAGGATATTGACACACCCCTAAGTAGAACGCTTAATGAACCCTAGCGTCCCTCACCTATAGAATAATTTACCATTATTTCTTGTTATAGTCATGAATGACCTAAGAGTAGTATAGGCACTACTAAGAGCTAGTTAGAGATTTGACCCTAGTGTTTGACCCCAGTCTTGAGGAACCAATAGAAATCTGAGATCGAATGTTAGAACTGAACCTAATGTGCATAGTGAGATAGTGTTAGGATATAGGTTCGTATCGTGATATTAGCAGACAGTACCTCAGGAAGCCCAGAGCAACGAGTATGACATTCCCCATGAGATCATACCTCAAACACGGAGAATTGCTCGCCACCTTCACCTTAGGAAACCATGATACTATCTAGAGCCCCATATTTTAATTTCATATGTTGTTCATCTGCGACCTTAACGTTCGCTAATGCGCAACGAGTAAAATATGTTCTTCTTTCCTCCGTCTTTCAATTTGTGCCACCTGACACTTCTGATAGTAGGCCAAGTAATTTCATTCCTTGTTAAGGACCCATAGTTTGCTAGGAGCATAGCTGTAGTCTTGAATTTAAAATTTTGTGCTTGGTAATTAGAGTTCGATAAGTTTGAGTTAATCTTGTAGATTGTGACCCGATGATTATCCTTTAGTGTTAAATCACGTAATTTGTACCCCCACCTCGATACAAGTTATATTCCCTTTCCCTTGAGACTAGTAACCTTTCCATTCTCGCTATTGACACATGTTCTATGAGCACTATGATTAAGACTTAAGGTGACCCTTACCTATATAATGCAATAGGAGACCCTAATAAGAGTTTCTGTTTTAATTACATGTGCAAGGTTATTTTGCAGGATCCTCTTAAGACTGTCACAGTACTAGTTTAATTCTTATAAGTTGGGTAGTGTAATTGAATGACATTAATGGTATGCTAGCAAAGGATGACAGTGTTTATTCAGACGATAGAATTTAGAGTTCCATGCCCTATTTGGTCGACTAGCGACTTAGACAAGGAGGCTGTATGATAACTGTAGAGATTGTAGAGTCTTTTATTATTGTTGCTTATTTTGTTTTTGTGAACTTGAATAAATTGTACCTCCTTTCATCATCATCTAGCGTACTTATATTTCATATACTACATTGACTTATGCTGCTATTTTATAGCCTAGTTTTGCAAGCTTATTCTCTATCGAGCTTGTTCATGACATATGTATTATTGGGGAGGCCCACAATAATATATTTCAGAATCAGTGTATTACGGTCTGATCAACCATAGTGCGCTTGATTCGCCCATCGTAGCACTACTTTACGTGGATTGAGATAGGTAGTGACAATATGAAATAAATTACTGCAAGTATTGGCAAGGTACACTTGCCTGGGGTTTGGTTTCCAACAGTTACTTCAGTTACAGTGGGATCTTCAGGTACTCCTCCGGTTGCTGAAATAAACATTACCATCATGTTCAGAAGATATCAAATAGCTAGAATTTCCTGTCCATAAGTCCAATTTGGACACAGGGGCAAAATTGACCGTTTCTGGTCAAAGCGGGGTCCACATGTGGCCCGCTTCGTACCGAAAAATATGCCAGAGACAAAGTTCTTCCAAATTCGTCAAACTTAGCATCTACAAGTCCAGAACGACGATACGAACCCAACGGAATGCCCAGAACTGGATTCCGATGAGCCGATCACAAAGTTGCCCGTCAAGTGGAGCCGTGGGGCCCACGATACAGGATTTTGTCAACGTTCTCAGAATCGAACCAAACTTGGGTCACAGGACCAGAAAAATACTATGAGTCTGATGGAGCAAGTTTCGTTTCTAAACGATGAGCACACACAAAGTTACAACGAGTTTCAGAACAGGGCCGATACGAGGCGTTGTCGACGGATACGCGTTGATTCCGGTGTGCACGCACATCCAAATCAACTTTCATGAAATCTCACACGTCCTTATTAACAACGCGCACCTTTTGGTGAAGTTCGCACATGATCAAGTAGTCTCGTTTAGCGGGGCGCACCCAGTTCCGAGAAAATCAGGGTATTTAAATAACCAAGTTTTTGGCCATTTTCACCCTCGAATAAAACATAACATACAGCACAATAAATTGAACAAAAAATAGGGTTTTAAAACTTGGTCATAAGGTCTAAATTACTGTTCAAGTGGATTTTGAAAACAGTTAACAGGTTGCACGCAAAACGGTCGTGAACTTGCGAGTTCGGGACAAATTTCTGAATTTTCAGAAATGGGGTTTTTTTTCCTGATTTTGCGTCGCGATTTGCGACCGACACAGGACGCGATACCCCGAACGAGTTGCATGGGATTTTGAGAGGGTCATGCGGTCTTCGTACAGGATTTGACAGAACAAAAAAATGGTACAACGTACAGGGAGATACGAGGGATAGAAGAGGGGTACCTCACTGTTCCGAAGGGACAAGACGCGGGGGCACGGCGGCTGAGCTACGGTTGCTGGTGTCACGCCCCGATCTCCCGCAGGCAAATCGGCCGTTCCCGCTAGGCGAGAATCACCGTGCCAGCGCTCCCGCAGAATAATCGCTTTATCCCATCCGAGCGTGATGCCGCACGAGCGTGAGCCACGCCCGTGCAAGGCCATGGTTCATTGGCTGGCGGTAAGAGTTCTAAGCCACAGAGTCGCACAGACTGTCCGAGTGCAGCGGAGTCATGAACGCGTAGGCGATCGGTAACAGTTTCACTGAGTCGACAATATAGCGGAAGCATTGTATAACACAAGTTGAAGTAAAGCAACTCTTTTATTGATATAAACAAGTGTTACAGGCGGCGTATAGCCGAGATTACAAGTCGCTCAAGCCTCTCGCTCAAGCCGAGATTACAAGCGTGCCAAGTGGCTACAATTGTGGAATGATTGTACATGCGATGTTCAGGCGACGTTCCAACATTATGTCTTGTATATGTGCTCCAGTTCTGGACGCAGCGCCTCTTTGGAGTGATCTTCACGCCTTAGCACGCGCGAAGGAGGCATCCGCACCGAATGAGGTTCTCCCGTACCCTGCAAATGAACTGGTGGATTATCAGTACATTGAATGCACTGGTGGGGAAGCTACTCGCCCACTCGACAAATCCAAACACGTAATACAGGTTCCGTGCACCAACTATTAAGTTGTCTTTCTAGTTGCCTTAGGATCAGTTTCATGCAAGATTTGAATAGCCTAACTCGTGTGGCAGTGCACCGTGCGACATGAGAGGAAACACAGCGAGACTTACCAACTTACCATTTTACCTTTCCTGTCCAAGGCAAACATTGTTAATTCAAGCACGGGCAAGTATAAACATTCAGGAGGCATAGCATATGCAAACACGAGAGTCGTTATAACATGATCGTTCAGGTGTTCAGTTGTTTCTTGATGCGATGCAATGACTCACACGCGGATAGCCGCTAAGCGAGGATGACTTATCTATATGAACGTTAGTCGATGGCATAGCCATAAAGGACCATAGTCATTGGCGGGTAGAGAATGCAACGAAAGCACGTGAGGCACTGCAAACCATCCCGTCAATCACGTGAGACTATTACGTTATGTTCCATCCGGATCGGATCGGTTCCAGTGCCCCGGAGACCGCCCGTGGAACGATGCCTCATTTTCGAGTTGTCCACGACATGCAGGTCAGGGTCTTTCCAAATCCACAACTTGATATGATAATCCATGATTCGTGATCTGAACGAGCGTTTGCTCCAAGAGCTGGGATTTGTTCGTTACATGACGTTATTCTTGTTCAGATATAAACTTGATGTGATTATCATTCAGTTGTCACGTTATAGGATTCTCGTTCCGTATTCATTACCCTGATGCGTGCCCCTGGTTCGGGGATTGCCTTGGCGACCCAACGGTCCCGGATACTTGCAGGTTCATTCAGGCACGGAACGACTACGTAGTAGTCTCCCGGGATTTGGATGAAAACAAGGCAACATACAAGCAGACAAGCATGCATTTGTATAAACACAACATTCACGTTAGCTCGGGCCCGAAGGTAAGCCGAGAGTTAGATCGTTAGTGGACTTCCCGAGCGACACGTTCTAGGGTAGCATGCGAGGGTCTGAACGTATATAAAGGCAATGTTTTATTTCAATGTTCTAGCATAAGCAATACGAGTTGGGATTATTCCCTTAGCTAGGTGCGTTGGATTCTTATTAGCATGCAGGGGGTGATTCACCTAGCGACTAGCATGTATCATTCCAGATTTTATGTGTGTTGGCTAAGCAAAGACAAGTTCACCGTAGCCCTCCACCTTAGCGATGATTCGCCTCGGTAGAGCGATACGTCAAGCGAGCCTCTGAAAGCCTAAGCCGAGATCCTATAGGGACAAGTCGGGATATCCTTTGCATTCTCGTTTGAGGCAAAGTGGGTCGGGACAGTTGCACTTTTTTGCCGATTGAGTCGGCAGTCCGCTTGAACGGAACATGGTGTTATATCCTACACAACTCAAAAAAAGTCTCGTCCTCGAGACTTACTGGGGACAAGCAGTACGTTTCAATCAATTTTGATTTAACGATATAAGGCTGAGGCAACCTATACAAGTCGTTGTACTTGTTTATTTGGATATTCACTTGCACTAGCATCGAGATCGGCATATCGCTAGTCTGGATCGTGCGCACATTCGAAGTGCACCTCTAGCGTGAGCACGTCAACCAACTTAGTGATAGCGAAGTCTTAGCACTCGAGTTTCACCTTTTCTTAAGTCTCGGATCGTGCACAAGTTCAAGGCGTCCCTCGAATAGATGCATTCAACCAAACTTAGAGTTAGTGAAATCGGACAAGCTACTGCGATACTCTCAAGGGTTCGCACAGGTTGGCACAAAGGCCACTCGCAGCACAATATCATACAAGCAATCATATCATTCAAAACGCATTTTGAAAGTATTTAGACTTATTGTTGGAACATCCCATCGAGGCATTGAGAGAGAGCGTGCACATAACCCACGAACGAGCTTTCAAAACTGTGATATCGAAATGAAATCCATAGGCGTAGAAGCCAGGCTCTGATACCAACATGTCACGCCTCGATCTCCCGCAGGCAAATCGACCGTTCCCGCTAGGCGAGAATCACCGCGCCAGCGCTCCCGCGGAACGATCGCTTTATCCCATCCGAGCGTGATGCCGCACGAGCATGAGCTACGCCCGTGCAAGGCCATGGTTCATTGGCTGGCGGTAAGAGTTCTAAGCCACAGAGTCGCACAGATTGTCCGAGTGCAGCGGAGTCATGAACGCGTAGGCGATCGGTAACAGGTTCACTGAGTCGACAATATAGCGGAAGCATTGTATAACACAAGTTGAAGTAAAGCAACTCTTTTATTGATATAAACAAGTGTTACAGGCGGCGTATAGCCGAGATTACAAGTCGCTCAAGCCTCTCTCTCTAAAACAGTAAAAGCGTGCCAAGTGGCTATAATTGTGGAATGATTGTACAGGCGATGTTCAGGCGACGTTCCAACATTATGCCTTGTATATGTGCTTCAGTTTCGGACGCAGCGCCGCTTCGGAGTGATCTTCACGCCTTAGCACGCGCGAAGGAGGCATCCGTACCGAACGAGGTTCTCCCGCACCCTACAAACGAACTGGTGGATTATCAGTACATTGAATGCACTGGTGGGGAAGCTACTCGTCCGCTCGACAAATCCAAACACGTAATACAGGTTCCGTGCACCAACTATTAAGTTGTCTTTCTAGTTGCCTTAGGATCAGTTTCATGCAAGATTTGAATAGCCTAACTCGTGTGGCAGTGCGCCGTGCGACATGAGAGGAAACACGGCGAGACTTACCAACTTACCATTTTACCTTCCCTGTCCAAGGCAAACATTGTTAATTCAAGCACGGGCAAGTATAAACATTCAGGAGGAATAGAATATGCAAACACGAGATTCGTTATAACATGATCGTTCAGGTGTTCAGTTGTTTCTTGATGCGATGCAATGACTCGCACGCGGATAGCCGCTAAGCGAGGATGACTTATCTATATGAACGTTAGTCGCTGGCATAGCCATAAAGGACCATAGTCATTGGCGGGTAGAGAATGCAACGAAAGCACGTGAGGCGCTGCAAACCATCCCGTTAATCACGTGAGACTATTACGTTATGTTCCATCCGGATTGGATCGGTTCCAGTGCCCCGGAGACCGCCCATGGAATGATGCCTCGTTTTCGAGTTGTCCGCGACATGCAGGTCAGGGTCTTTCCAAATCCACAACTTGATATGATAATCCATGATTCGTGATCTGAACGAGCGTTTGCTCCAAGAGCTGGGATTTGTTCGTTACATGACGTGATTCTCGTTCAGATATAAACTTGATGTGATTATCATTCAGTTGTCACGTTATAGGATTCTCGTTCAGTATTCATTACCCTGATGCGTGCCCCTGGTTCGGGGATTGCCTTGGCGACCCAACGGTCCCGGATACTTGCAGGTTCATTCAGGCACGGAACGACTACGTAGTAGTCTCCCGGGGTTTGGATGAAAACAAGGCAACATACAAGCAGATAAGCATGGATTTGTATAAACACAACATTCACGTTAGCTCGGGCCCGAAGGTAAGCCGAGAGTTAGATCGTTAGGGGACTTCCCGAGCGACACGTTCTAGGGTAGCATGCGAGGGTATGAACGTATATAAAGGCAATGTTTTATTTCAATGTTCTAGCATAATCAATACGAGTTGGGATTATTTCCTTAGCTAGGTGCGTTGGATTCTTATTAGCATGCAGGGGGTGATTCACCTAGCGACTAGCATGTATCATTCCAGATTTTATGTGTGTTGGCTAAGCAAAGACAAGTTTACCGTAGCCACCCACCTTAGCGATGATTCGCCTCGGTAGAGCGATACATCAAGCGAGCCTCTGAAAGCCTAAGCCGAGATCCTATAGGGACAAGTCGGGATATCCTTTGCATTCTCGTTTGAGGCAAAGCGGGTCGGGACAGTTGCACTTTTTTGCCGATTGAGTCGGCAGTCCGCTTGAACGGAACATGGTGTTACAGCTGGGGGCCGTGGGGGTCGTCGTCGGCAGCCGGGGGCATCGGGGCTACGGCGGAGGGGTTGTCGAGGTGGGCCGGCGGAGTCGTGGGGCTCATGGAGGCGGCCGGAGCGCGGTGGAGGGAAGGGAGATGGCGGTGGCGGTGACTCGGGGGGGGGGGGGTTATATAGGGGAGGGAAGGGGAGAGGTGGAGCGGGGAGGCTTGAGTGGGGGGTGACATGGCCGCGGAGTCGGGGTCGTGGGCGGTTGGCCGCGGGCGGGGCGGGGCGTCGGTCGGGATCCGCGGGGGAGCGGGTGTTGAGGGGTTCGTGGGAGAGAGAGGGGAGCGGGTGAGGGTTTACGGGTTCGGGTCGGGTCGGATTGGGTAGGACCCGACCCGTTAGGGTTGGGTTTAGTTGGTCCGGTCCGGTTCAGTTGGGCCGGGTTCAGTACGGTTCAACCCGGTTCAATTAAAACGGGGTTTTTTAGCTATAATTTTTTTTTGAGCCCAATAAATTCTAGAAAAATTACACAACATCCAATAATTAATAATACACCCAAAAATATAATTTTTTGTAATATTTTAATAATTATTTTAATCCATAAAAAAATTAATCCCTGAAGGATATTTTTAATAATTAATTAAAAATTATCGAAAAATCCAGAAAACTTATTTTTAAAAATTAAAAAAAATAGGGTGTTACAATCTACCCACCTTAAAAGAATTGCGTCCTCGCAATTAAGAAAGCATAACCGGTCAGAAGAGATGACGCGGTTGCAAAACATGTTTGAAAGCATGACACAAGAAAGAATCATGATCGAGAAAAATTGAAGGGAAAGGAGTGAGGATCATGCAGAACACATAGGAAAAATATTTTCCTAGATAAGTAATTCAAGAGTAAAGGAATCTGGATAGAGCAAAATCTGCAGCTTGGGTATCATGTACTAACAAATTCAAAATACTAGGTTTAATGCTAAGGAAATGATCTAACAGGCACGTGCTAAAGCAATGCTAGGAATAGATATCTATGAATAACTCAAATCTTACGCGCATTCGCTACTCCACGAGTCTGTGTGCGTCCTCCATGGTTATCGCAAAAGCTTGTCCGCGTCCTTGTGGCGGTGTCCTCTGCTGTTGCTGGGCTTGCTGAAAAAGTGCTGCCTGGGTTGCCAAAGGTGGTCTCGGTACTGGTAAAGCTTGTCGATTTACCATTAGTGCTCCATCTCGATGCTCAGGACAATCTTTGGCTAAATGTTGGTTGGACTCGCAAATCAAGTATAATCCCAATTTACGTCTGCACTCGCTCTCATGATGTCCTCGCTTGCCACAATACTGACAGGTAGGCAGTACTTGCGGAGATGCTCTGGGTGGCTGGTGCATGTGAGATCTCTTTGCAATTTCTCCCTGTGGTGCTCTGGCTGGTGCGGATGTAGCTGGTTGATGAATTATTAATGCTTTCTCTCGTCGTTCAGGGCAATCCCTTACCGAATGCTGTTTGGATCCGCAAGCTAAACATAATCCCAATCTGAGTCGGCATTCTTTAGCGAGATGACCTACCTTGCCACAATAGTGACAAGTAGGAAGGACTAGTGCTAGTGGAGTAAATACTCTCTGTGGTGGATTCATCTGTGGTCGCTTTGCAGCTCTTTCCTATTGTGCTTGGTCTGGTGCTAATACATGCGGCCGCTTTTGGCTGGACTCTCTCCTAGTGATGCACTCCATGGGTCGTGTTGCAGCAAGAACGTCCGGGTCTAAAGTAGTTGCAACGGAGCTGATTAACTTCTGTAGCTCAGAGCTAAGTCCGTCAAAGAACTTCTCCACTTGACTTTCCTAGGCTTCTTGATGAACCTTCTGTTGAGCTTGCATCATTGCGTAGAATATTTGAAACATCTACTGTCCGTCCATAAGCTGTCCTGGTGGAAAGGTAGACATCGGTGGAGTAAACTGCGTCGATAGTGGAATGTCATCTTGCTGGATTCTCGAGGCATGCTGACTTGCTTGACTGCATTGTTGAGCTGATTGACCTCCACCTGCTGGTGTCGCTCCCTCGTCGTAGGTGACAACTGTAACTTGTGGTGTTCCCGCGGGAGTCTCGTCGCATGCTTGTGAATCTATTACTCTGCATCCCAAAATAAACTATGAGAAGCGTACAGAAGAATCAAGGCAGGATGCAAGTCAATAAATTGAAGTCGATATTGAGGTCAAGAACGAATCAATCAAGTGGATGAGATCCTATAACTTATCCTATCCTTATCGCAGGCTTGCTCGGTCCCTTAGTTGAAACCGAAACAATTTAGTCGTTGACCTGCATAGGCCACCACAAAAACTATGTCACGCCCCAGTCCCAAAATACCGAGGTACTAGCCACGTGGCAATGGCCAGCAGCACACACCAATGGGCAAACCCAATTTAATGGACCCATTAGGGTGTACTTAAGCTGTAACAAAAATAAATAGGTCTACGATACAAGTCACAGTCTAATTCTAATCTCATCCACAGAAGGTAATCACAGATCAATGCCAGAATAATCAAAATAAAATATAATCTAACAAGTCTCAATAAAAGTGTCTCGGGGAACAACCCGAGAATAAGTTTGATACATCAATTCAATAGACAGGAAATAAAGTAACTAGAAATAGAAATAAATGAGTATGTAAAGCCAATACTCAAGAGAAATCCTCTGGCACGACCTTGTCCTCGGGTTCTGGTACTGCTCCAATGTATGCTCCTGTCCCGTACATCTCGGGATAGATCTCCTCTGCTAAACCTGGGGACATAATCCGGATCCAGGTCCTCAGGGGACATAGCAAGGTACAAGAATAACTCAAGCCAAATAAATGCAGTGCAATGATAAATGAAACAATAGGGTAAACTATGTAACCAGCTAAATGATATGCAAGTTGAGAGCATCACTAGAACTCAGGCTGAAACCACTATAAGCTCTGTGTCGGGGAGCCGGTAGCAGTGATATCACGTAATGGGCCAAGCTCGAGATTAGAGTCTTGATCACCGCATTAATAATGATTATATATATATAATCAGCCTGTAGCCTGTGTGTTTCTCCCCGCCCAATGTAATCACACGTCTCATGTCCATGACACGCAAGATCTTGACCTCTAACTGATACAACGAGTCATCATGATAGCTAAGCATATGTAATATCGATGTCACAAGTTCTGTAGCCTATACAGAATTACCATGAATAACTCAGAAGATTTTGTCACATGAATAGTGTCAGGTGTCCTATGGTATGACATACTTGATAATGCAAGCACGAAGATATATATGGTCGTGATATCAATCTCTAGTGAAGTTGCACGACTCCGCGTACGGCGTTGACACCCGAATATTATTCGAACGTTAAGTAATGTCACACGGTCCTAGGTTGAACATATATATCACAGGAATAGATCAAGAGAATAATATGAAACAAATTACTGCAAGTATTGACAAGGTACACTTGCTTGGGGTTTGGTTTCCAACAGTTGCTTCGGTTACAGTGGGATCTTCAGGTACTCCTTCGGTTGCTGAAATAAATATTACCATCATGTTCAGAAGATATCAAATAGCTAGAATTGTCCATCAGTCCAATTTGGACACAGGGGCAAAATTGATCGTTTCTGGTCAAAGCGGGGTCCACAGTGGCCCGCTTCGTACCAAAAAATGTGCCATAAACAAAGTTCTTCCAAATTTATCAAACTTAGTGTCTACAAGTCCAGAACGACGATACGAACCCAACGGAATGCCCAGAACTGGATTCCGATGAGCCGATCACAAAATTGCCCGTTAAGTGGAGCCGTGTGGCCCACGATACGGGATTTTGTCAACGTTCTCAGAATCGAACCAAACTTGGATCACAGGACCAGAAAAATACTACGAGTCCGATGGAACAAGTTTCGTTTCGAAACGACGAGCACACACAAAGTTACAACGAGTTTCAGAACAGGGCCGATACGGGGCGTTGTCGACGGATACGCGTTGATTCCGGTGTGCACGCACATCCAAATCAACTTCCGCGAAATCCCGCACGTCCGTATTAAAGGCGCGCACCTTTTGGTGAAGTTCGCACACGACCAAGTCGCCTCGTTTAGCGGGACGTACCCAGTTCCGAGAAAATCAGGGTATTTAAATAACCAAGTTTTTGGCCATTTTCACCCTCGAATAAAACACAACATACAGCACAATAAATTGAGCAAAAATTAGGGTTTTAAAACTTGGTCATAAGGTCTAAATTACTGTTCAAGTGGATTTTGAAAACAGTTAACAGGTTGCACGCAAAACGGTCGTGAACTTGCGAGTTCGGGACGAGTTTCTGAATTTTCAGAAATGGGTTTTTTTTTTCCTGATTTTGCGTCGCGATTTGCGACCGACACAGGACGCGATACCCCGAACGAGTTGCACGGGGTTTCGAGAGGGTCACGCGATCTTCGCACAGGATTCGACAGAACAGAAAATGGTACAACGTACAGGGAGATACGAGGGATAGAAGAGGGGTACCTCACTGTTCCGAAGGGACGCGACGCGGGGGCACGGCGGCGGCGGCGGCTGAGCTACGGTTGCTGGGGGCCGTGGGGGTCGTCGTTCGCAGCCGGGGGCGTCGGGGCTACGGCGTCGGGGCTGTCGAGGTGGGCCGGCGGAGTCGTGGGGCTCGCGGAGGCGGCCGGAGCGCGGTGGAGGGAAGGGAGATGGCGGTGGCGCTGACTCGGGGGGGGGGGGTTATATAGGGGAGGGAAGGGGAGAGGTGGAGCGGGGAGGCCGGAGCGGGGGGGGGGGGGGGGGACGTGGCCGCGGAGTCGGGGTCGTGGGCGGTTGGCCGCGGGCGGGGCGGGGCGTCGGGTCGGGTTGGGTAGGACCCGATCCGTTAGGGTTAGGGTTGGGTTTAGTTGGTCCGGTCTGGTTCAGTTGGGCCGGGTTCAGTCCGGTTCAACCCGGTTCAATTAAAACGGGATTTTTTAGCTATAAAAAATAGTTTTTGAGCCCAATAAATTCCAAAAAAATTACACATCCAATAATTAATAATACACCCAAAAATATAAATTTTTTGTAATATTTTAATAATTATTTTAATCCATAAAAATATTAATCTCTGAAGGACATTTTTAATAATTAATTAAAAATTACCGAAAAATCCAGAAAGCTCATTTTAAAATATTTAAAAAAACAGGGTGTTACAAAATTCTAATTAAAATATAATAAATATATATAATAAATTTTATATTAAATATATTTAAATATTTAAATAATTTTATATTAATATCCGAAAAAATATTTTATGTGATTTACTACTATAGTATATATATGAGGGCTATTATTCTGATGTAATATATAAGAAAATTGATTTCTTTTTCTTCAGAGGTGGTCAATGGTGAAGTCTAGGGACCAGCCAATGGACTTCGATGACAACCAGTGGCTGTTCGAGACGAAGGGGGCTTACATATGTTTCTTTGTTGTAGAAGTATGTCATTATTCTAAATGTGGTTTTTGTTTTAGAAGAGCTTTAGTTCTTGATCACATAACTATTTGTGTCTAGAATAGTCAGACTAGTAAGTTGTACGGACACAAATATGTCATATAATTTTTTTTCGGCACACAAGTTTATTGATTTTGGCACGCCCTAGTATATTCTGGAGTTTCTGCATCATGTCCGATTTGTGTTGTGTTGTATTGTGTCGGACACTATACAATAGGATATGGATATACCATCTAAATCATATAAATCATACTTTAACAAGTTCCAATTATGAAAATTGCATATAAACTATTCTTTGATGCTTGCAGGATGATTTAGAAGCAATTTGTCATAACTGAAAATGGTGAAACTTCTTCAAGTATGATTTAGTTTGAACTCCTTAAGTTGCAAAACGGAAACTTAGGATTTTGAAATATAATAATGTAATGAGAAACTCAAGACAGTAAATACTCGAAGATATTTATAGAAAAACATAGTTAGAATTGTGTTTATTTTACTTTCACTTGGTTGATCTATAGATGCATCAAGGAGGCTGCAAAATCACAAACATTATTTGGTTCCTGGCAGCCAGTTAATTTTTTTTTTTTGGTCCTTAAACCTTCGTTTTACTAATTTTGTGTTAAGTTGTATTTATTGAGCTTATTTATACTATTTTTTTTCCCCTACCTACCCGAAACCCCTAAAGTGTTATATTGAGTTATTTATACAAACGGAAACTTATTTACTTATTTATACAAACGGAAACTACATTTTTTTCCTACCTAACCGAAATTTCTTTGGGACTTAGCTCATATGAAATTAGTTCCAAAAGCATGACAAAAAATATAAATGCTTTCATGGATGAGTTAATCATTTTTCCTCCTAATAAAATACCCTCACATGACATCCCATATGTCCCACCACATCCCATGTGCACACCTCAACACATACAAAGTATTATATTGAGATACCCACTTGGTGGTGTAGCCAATGTTGAACTATCTTTACACTACAAAAATACTGTAAAATAGCGATGGTTCTCAACGGATCATATTCCGTCGCTGGTGTAGCGACAGACGACCGACAACATAGCGACTAATATATTTATATAATAAACATATATTAATTTTTGTCGTTATTCCATCGCTGTGGTGTCGATTTTTTTTTCCAGCGACGGAATAGCGACGAAAAATTATATCGTTGCCAAACATTAAAATTCAATGTTTCAGTTTCATTTTTATCCCCCCCCCCCAAACACTCTCTCTCTCCTCTCTCACCCCTGACTCCCAACCCCCTCTCCTCCTACGACATCCGACCCTCTCTCCTCCTCCGGCGTCTGACCCACCTCCCTCCTCCGGCGACCCCCTCCCTCATCCCGACCTCCGACCTCCGACCCCCTCTCTTCCTCCCGAACCTCGACCCCCTCTCCTCCAATGACATCCTCCCCCCACATCGACTCCCCCCGAGCCCTCCTCCTCCTCCTCCTCCTCCTCCTCCACCTCGACTCCCCCCGAGCCCCCTCTCCTCAGGCGCCAAAGCCGGAGCCCTCCTCCTCCTCGACTAGAGAGCCGGATCCCCCTGTAAATCTCCCCACCCAAAAATAGGTATCTTGTGTGTATTTTGTATTTCTTGTATTTGTTTTAGATTTTTTTTTCCAATCAATTAAAATTCAATGATTTTATTAGGACACTTTACCGTGGTTTGGACATTAATGATATATGATAGCCCCAAAATCTGTATCGCCATTCATAGGAAGTAGCCTACATAGGAGACACTACCTGTAGGATCTTTTCGTGGCACAAAATTCGATCCCCTTGGCATTAGTATGACATTAGTATAACCACCATAGATTCTTGTGTTAAATATTTAGAAATTATATATATATATAATTTAATTGTGATTATTTTCTAATTTCAACTTTTCTACAATTAGTAACTCATAATTCTCCGTGCCAAGTTAGGCATTTCCTCTTTTTGTAGATTTGCATATTAGTTACCATTACCTCATTCTTTTAGAATCTTAATCCTACCCATGACCGAAACCCCCCTAACTTTATTTTATATTTTTTAGTATTTTATTTTCTCTTCATTTAAATGATGAATTTTTAGAGTATTATCTTAGAAAATGAATTTCTTGATTTTTTAATTATAAAAAGATACATATTTAAAATTATTTCTCCAAAGTTATTTTTACTACAATTTATCTCGTGTTAAAATATTATATATCTCCTAGAAGTTATTTTGGGTGCAAATATTTTTTTTAGAAATTATATATATATATATATATATATATATATATATATATATATATATATATGTTTTGTTAAAGTAGAATAAATATTCTAAGAATTTATTATATGAAAATATATTTTTGTATTTTTATATTCCCATTTATATGTATAAATATATATACAAATATATTTTGAAAAGTTATTTTCTTATAATCCATATATATATATATATATATATATATATAGTTATTAAATAAAAAGGAAAAGAAAAACAAAAGTAAAGAAATAAAAATAAAAAGAAAAGAAAAGAAAACATAAAAACCTAAAACCCAACTAACTAACCAACCTAAACCAAATACAAATCCTATCTACCCACAGCAACCCCCCCCCCCCCCCCCCCCCCCCCCCCCGCGAACCCAGACCCCTTCAGCCGATCTCTCTCTCTCTCTCTCTCTCTATATATATATATATATATATATATATATATATATATATATATATATATAACTCAAACCCTAACCATAATCTCTCCTCTCCTCCTTCACCCCAACCTCAGCACCGACCCCCGACGCCGGCGACCACCGTCGCAGCCGCCGGTGACCGCCACCGCAGTAGCCGCGGGCCGCCCGTGCTCGCGTACAGTGCAACAGCACAGCCTCGACGTCCCTCTCTTCAAGGTGATGTATCTCTCTCATCTTTGATTTTTTTTCTCGAGCGATTTATCCGTATACGTTCACAACCTAACCCTCTAGGATTCCCTACAAGCGGGACGAGTTTTCATGCCCTGGATTGGTCAAAAATCGACCGGAAGTTGACTAAAAAATTGTCCAAAAATAGTCCAGAAACTCGACCCAAACCCCCATGTTCATGTCCAATTTTCCACCAACCCGTTTAATATTTTCAAAATCTAATTGAAATATTTTCTTCTCAATATAACCGAGAATTTAACTGTTCTTTTAGTTTTTTATTAATATGTTTTATTTGTTAAATTATTTGACCTCCAAAATGACCAAAAACTTGGTATTTTAAAACTAAATTATTGTGATACGAAGTGCGCCCAGCTAAACGGGACCGTCTCGTCGCGTACCAATTATACCGAAAGGTGCGTATGGTATATCCTGACGTGTGGGCTATCGCGAAAGTTGATTCGAACGTGTGTGCGCGTCGGAATCAACCTGTATCCGTAAAAAGTCTCCGTATTGTGACTTTTGCAAACCACCACCCCACTTTGTGTACCCTTGTCAGAATACGATAAAACTTACGCCATTAGATTCTTGATATCACGCTGGTCCTGTGACCCAAGTTTCACGCAATTCTGAGATAGTTGACCGAGCCGCCTATTCGCGGGCCCCACGGTTTGACTTGAAGGGCGAATTTGTGATCGGCTCACTGGAATCCAAAATTGGATATACCGTTGAGTTCGTATCGACATTTAAAATTTTTTTGACCTATAATTTATCCCATTTAGAGACCTTTACCTCTGACATGTATTTCGGTGCAAAGTGGGCCACTGTAGAACCCGCTTTGACCCGAAATTACCGTTTTCCCCCTGTGTCCAAATTGGACGAAAGGGTAAACTTTTCTGACTATCTTGCTAATTCCGAGAACGTTGGTGATGTTTATTTCAACATCCAGAGGCGTTCATTCGGATGCCATAGTTTCTGATCCCTTGTGCTTGACGTCTAGACGCTTACACTACGCAACTTTCTTGCCCGGCAAGTATACCTTGCCAAATTATTTACAGTACTTTACATGCTTATCATATTTTTATATATTCATTATATATGTATTTTTTCAGTCATAATTATATATGTTGACACACACTTGACACATAGTATCATGGGAGGGGAGGACAGTCAGTAGGCGTATGGGCTACCCACTCTGGTAAACCGTAGTACTAGGACACACTACGGTAGTTGTATCGCGATGGTTGCTACCCTCGAGGTATGTCGATTGATGGTGTCACGATGGTCGCTACCTTCGAGGTATGTCGATTGATGGAACATGTACGTGTGTGTGAGTTGTGAGATAACATGTGTTTTAGAGTAGCCAACACCTGCCCATACGTTGAAAAATTGTCCTCATTATGCATTTTTATATAGATTGTCTAGTACAACGTACTTGTATATTTTTTGTCTATTATGCATATTTTACTGTATTCAATTGGCATGATTCTATGTATCTTGTTACGTCCCTCTGAGGACCTGGTCCCTTTCCAGGTGTAGACAATCATGACTATTCGCAGGAGCACGGATCAGGACTTTCTACTTCGTTATCTTTCGATGAGGTCTTTTCTTCGAGCCTCTCTGATCATTAGATGATGTACTTATTATATTTACCTTTATATTCTAGTTTGGTAGTGGATTTGTCTCCATCCAACTATTAGTTCTTCTTGACCAATTCATATTTGGTTCATTGACATATTTGATCATTTATTTCTTTATAATTTTTGTGGATGAGATCTAGTTATGCCCTGTTACTTATGACATAAATCTATATCACTTGTGAATTGTTATTCATAATACATCGTACATATGTGTTATGGTTTCTATATATTGGAGTTGCCATATACATACGGCTGACATGCTTACGTATTCCTAGTCCTACGTATTTTGGGACTGGGGCATGACATATATTTGTGGTGACCCATGCAGGTCGAAAGCATATTGTCTCGGTTATGTTACTGTACCGAGCAAGCCTGCACATATGATTAGAATATAGGATCTCATCCACTTATTTAATCACCTTACTTAATTTTATTTTGCATTCTTATTTGATTGCTTGCATTGCATCTTGCTTGATCCTTTCACAACGTTAATCTTATATTTTCTTTCGTGATTGATAAAGGTTAGGAAGGTGACTTCTACTAGGTATATACATTCTATTGTTCAATAAAACTATTAGTTAAATTCTTGTAAGTTGGGTAGTATGCCTCATAACCTAGTATCACATAGTCCTTTTGACCCATTAATGAAGTGTAGTTGAATGACACCAACTATAGGCTTGCATAAGAAGGTAGTGTTTATCCAGACTGTAGAACTTAGAGGCCCATACCCTCATTTGGTCGACTAGAGACTTAGACAAGAAGTTAGTATGGCAACTGTAGAGGCACAACACCGGACGAGTCTCATCTTCTTGATGAATTTGACTTATTTTGTACCTTCCTTCATCATAAACCAGAGTACTTATATTTTCTGGACTACCTCGACTTATGCTGCTATTATAGCCTAATTTTGCAAGCTTATTCTTTTATCGAGCTTGTTCATGAGATATGTGTTATTGGGTACGCCCACTAATACATTGTCTAAATCAGAATCAGTTTATTATGGTCTAGCTAACCTTAATGCGCTTGGTTCGCTCTTCGCATGACTACTTTACGTGGATTGAGATATATAGTTGACTAGTAGACGAATATACTTGCCCTCTAGACATGTCCGAGCATATCGTATCGGTTACATAACTGTACTGATATGAACATGCGAATAGAAATTTACAATTTTTTTTTTAATCCACAACTGCCTTGACAACTCTCTTTTTGAATTCTTTAATCGCCTTGAACCCCGTACTTGTATTCTATCACCTTCTCCTTGAATTCTTTATTATTGTTTTTCGTCTTCCCCTATTTCGGAAAGACGAACGCTCGTGCTTGGTATAAGTTTGATACATGGAGAGTACTAGATATACCCCATAGGCCAATCACATTACTTTGTGACTATCTTTTATAATTAAGGGCATATCATATGTGATATATTTGGTGTTAAAATTTTTGAGGATTGAATAACACGATTAAATAATTTGAGGAAGTTTTTCTTAAATTTATAGCCTTATGTGATAGATAGGTAAATTCTAAGTTGGGTAGAAGTTGCATTGTCAACTTGAGGTAAATTTTTTAGATTGTGATCAAGTAAGATTAGATTGAGAGATTTAAGTCATTTTAATTTTAAAATTTTTTAGAAGAATGATTAAGATGATGAGGATTTAATAAATTTTGAAATCTTGATATTGCGGACCAAATATTTATGCTTTGAGCACATAATTTAAATTTTAAATATTGGAGATTGAATCAATGATTTAAATTTGAGAAAAAAAAATGAACTCTAAACATCAACATTGATGGATTGAATTCAAAATTTTATAGTTTGATGATTTAAATTAAAAGTTAAATTTTGATTGTTGGATCACCTATTTGAAATGTTGAGGATGCAAATTGAATTTAAAATTTGAAGAGTACGAAATTCTTAAGTTGAGAATAGGAATAATATTTGATTAGAATTGTTTATTATTCAAAATCTAGAGGAGATTATGATAGTTGAAAATCGTGATATAAAATTTGATGTGGGTTATTTAATTATTGAAGATATCATATAGATTTGACTTAAGTTTGGATGTTGATTATTTAAAAATCGAGAAGAGATTATGATAGATTGAATTTTGATTTAAGCAGTGGTTATTTTAAATTTGAAGTAATTGCGATAGATTTGAATAGATTTTGTTATTTAAATTTTTGAAAGAGATTGCGATAGACTTGACTTATATACGAATGTGAAGGATTTAACAAATTATGCCTTATTTTTAATTTTGAGGACAAAATTCTTTTAAGTTGGGTAGATTGTAAACCCCCTCACCTAAAAATAGGTATCTTGTGTATTTTGTATTTCTTGCATTTGTTTTAGATTATTTTTTTCAATCAATTAAAATTCAATGATTTTATCAGGATACTTCACCGTGGTTTGGACATTAATGATATAGGATAGCCCCAAAATCTGTATCGCCATTCATAGGAAGTAGCCTACATAGGAGACACTACTTGTAGGATCTTTTCGTGGCACAAAATTCGATCCCTTGGCATTAGTATGACATTAGTATAACCACCATAGATTCTTATGTTAAATATTTAGATATTATATATATATATATATATAATTTAATTGTGGTTAATTTCTAATTCCAACTTTTCTACAATTAGTAACCCATAATTTCCCGTGCCAAGTTAGACATTTTCTCTTTTTGTAGATTTGCATATTAGTTGCCATTACCTCATTCTTTTAGAATCTTAATCCTACCCATGACCGAAACCCCCCTAAATTTATTTTGTATTTTTTAGTATTTTATTTTCTCTTCATTTAAATGATGAATTTTTAGAGTATTCTCTTAGAAAATAAATTTCTTGATTTTTTTATTATAAAAAGATACTTATTTAAAATTATTTCTCCAAAGTTATTTTTACTACAATTTATCTCCTGTTAAAATATTATAAATCTCCTAGAAGTTATTTTGGGTGCAAATATATATTTTTAGAAATTGTTTATATATATATACATATATATATATATATATATATATATATATATATATATATATATATATATATATATATATATTTGTTAAAGTAGAATAAATATTCTAAGAATTTATTATATGAAAATATATTTTTGTATTTTTATATTCCCATTTATATGTACAAATATATATGCAAATATATTTTGAAAAATTATTTTCTTATAATCCATCCATCTATATATATATATATATATATATATATATATATATATATATATATATATATATATATATATATATATAGTTATTAAATAAAAAGGAAAAGAAAAAGTAAAAGAAAAAGAAAACATAAAATCCTAAAACCCAACTAACTAACCAACCTCAACCAAATACAAATCCTATCTACCTCACAGCAACCCCCTTCCCCCCCCGCGAACCTAGACCCCTTCAACCGATCTCTCTCTCTCTCTCTCTCTCTCTCTCTCTATATATATATATATATATATAACTAAAAACCAAAACTCAAACCCTAACCCTAACCCTATCTCTCCTCTCCTCCTTCACCCCAACCTCAGCGCCGACCCCCTGTCACGTCCCGATTCCGTGGAATCAATAGTCGTCCCCCGGGCGTGATGCCGTGCAGGCCTAGATTGCGCACCGCACAAGGCTAAGGTATTTTTGCATAGCGAGCACATATTCAGAGTACGCAGATAAATTGAAACACAAAGTTAAAAAATGGAAAAGTTCTCTTTATTGATAATGAACATAATTAATTACAAACTATTGAACGAGTCAGAAGGTTGCCGCATGGGTTTACAAAAGTTGGCACAAAATGAGATAATTGTCCTGTACATTACATCCTTTACTAAGGCTTCAAAATAAGAGACCTCCAGGCGGGATGATGGCTTTCCCTCTGAGCTGCATCAAGTTTGGGTTGCTAGCTCCTTGTTACAAAATGTTTCAAGTAAGGCACGATCAGGACGCACCGACAGCTGGACTGGATTGGGAAGATGACTTCAGCTCCTCGCTCGGATCTCCTTAGTGCGGGGAACCTGTTTCAACGAGGGTCATTACATCAAAATGTAGTGGTGAAGGTGAGCTAACCCAACTATACCAATCAACACGTTGTTTATATGAAGTATGCATATTATTTGTGGTCTTTCTATCTTGCCTTAGTTCATTTTACAAGCAAGAAAATATATAAAAATTACTGAAATGAACTTGCCACCGTTCGGTGACTTTTACCTACCCGTCTGAACCATCTGCACAATACTTACCATATTCTTCCCTGTCACGAAGACACAAGTTAGCTTGCACAGGTTTAAATATACGAAGGGATCACTGGCAAGGTGCCATAATGGACGAGTTATAGTCTTGGGGCGCAGATGCCGGAGGTGCATGTGTTGCAGCCAGCCATCCCATCCAGTCCGTGAGACTATTTTGTGGTTTTGTCCGGATCGGATCGGTGCCAGTGCCCCATCGACCGTCGGCAGGAACCATAGGCCTTGTGCACAAGTTGTCCGTGATCAAACGACGTCTATTTTAAAATTTATCCATTGATGCAGTGAGGCGATAAAATCAGGAGATAGGTAGCATTATATAATTTATTTTGCAGAGTCTCCCTGATCAGTTGTTGCATGACAATGTGTGTTCTATATAGCACAATTATAGAAGAAATATACATTCTAACTAAAATTGAAGCATATGCAGAACATTGAAAATGAACTAGCATGCAATAAGTAACCGTTCACGAGTTGATTGACAAGCATTGATAGTCCAAGTATATTCCTTTTATCTTGACATCTTTTAGTTATTACTTGGTATCGTTTGATCGGGGCAAGCAAGAATACAATATTTTAGATGTGAAGACTTGGAAGAAGGGCCAACTGAATCGAATATAAGCCACTCACAAGTTGGTTGTGGAAAGGGAAGGAAATAGGTGCTTCAGGACTCTGCTCGCGCGTCGCATACTGCTCGTTCACCTGCATTGCCACGAACAGCTGATCAATACCTCTTCCACAATGAAATCCATCGAAACCGTTCAAGAAAATGCAAGCAAATCCGAAAATTAACTCAAAGCACGAAAGCAACAAAGCGACAGCGAAAACTGAGGCAAAAAAAACTTGCAGCGGAGAGGTCCCTCTTGACTCTGCCGCTAAACCCATCCTCGGGACATGGTCCACTGAATATGAAAATCGATTCCGAAGAAGCAAATCCATAATGAGGATAAGATCTTGTTTTAATCTATCCTGATCGAACGATACCGTCTTGTATTTCTTAGCCGCGCTCCCCGAATAGGGGGAACGGGACACCACATCCTATCCAACTAATTGGAAGTTTCGTCCATGAAACTTAGGAATAGAACCTACCACTAGGAAACAATGAAGGGAACCTTTCTCTCATCTCAGATTCAAGCTCCCAAGTGGATTCTTCGACCGAATGGTTTCGCCAAAGCACACGCACAAGAGGAACCGAACGACTTCGAAGCAGCTTTTCTTTACGATCCAAAATTTGCACAGGTTATTCGACATAAGTCAAGTCTTTCTTAAGATCCAGTTGATCAAGATCTACCACATGGATCGGGTCGTACACGTACTTCCTAAGCTGAGAAACATGAACACATCGTGCACTTCGGACAATGACGGTGGTAGGGCAATCTGATATCCAACTGAGGGAACTCGCTTTAGTATCTCGAACGGACCGACGAATCTCGGACTTAGCTTTCCCTTTGGTCTAAATCTGGTGACTCCTCGCATGGGCGAGACTTTAAGAAATACCCTATCGCCTTCAAGAAACTCAAGTGGACGTCGATGCGTGTCTGCGTAGCTCTTCTGACGACTCTGAGCTACCTTTAGTCGTTCTCAAATTAAATGAATCTTTTGGATAGTCTGCTCCACAAGTTCAGGGCCATGAATTTGCCGTTCTCCAACTTCGTCCCAACAGATTAGGGATCTGCACTTTCGCCCATACAACGTCTCATACGGCGCCATCTGAATGCTGGATTGAAAGCTATTGTTGTATGCAAATTCAGCTAACGGTAGATGCATGTCCCAACTCGTCTTCAACTCCAAGGCGCAGAGTCATAGCATATCTTCGAGGATTTGGTTGACACATTTTGTTTGACCGTCTGTCTGTGGATGGTAGGCAGAGCTGAACTTCAACCTCGTCCCCATTGCTGACTGTAGGCTTTCCAAGAAATACGATATTAATCGACCATCTCTATTGGAGACTATGGATACGGGCACACCGTGGAGCCGAACGATTTCGTTGAGGTAGATCTGAGCCAAGCGGTCGGCACTCCAAGTACTTTTGATAGGCAAAAAGTGAGCTGACTTGGTGAGTCAATCAACAATGACCCAGACAACATCATTCCCCTGTTGCATCTTTGGAAAACCAACAATGAAATCCATTGTTATATGTTCCCATTTCCACTCCAGTATAGCAAGGTTCTGCATCTCTCCACCCAGCTTCTGGTACTCGCCCTTTACCCTCTGGTAAGCCATGCAATTCGACACGAACATCGCCACATCTCATTTCAAGCTGAGCCACCAAAACGTCGTATGGAGATCTCGATACATCTTTGTGCTACCCGGATGAGAAGTATAACTAGCATAGTGAGATTCCGTGAGTATCTCCTTTCTGAGGGCTGCATCATTTGGAACGTACAATCTTTCCTTCACTCGGATCATCCCGTCCGGGCCTACCGCAAAGTCGGTTGTCTTTCCTGCTGAGATAAGACCTTGCATCTTTTGCAGGAACATGTCATCCTTCTGAGCGGACTTGACCTTTTGTAATAAGTCAGGTTCGAGGTGCAGTTGTGCCACTTGCGCCCTCTTTTTGTATCTGATTATAAGTGTAACGCCCAAAGTTTCCAGATCTCGACGCAGCTTGTCATCAATAGCCAAACTCCCAATGAACACTCGACTCAGTGCATCAGCTACAATATTTCCCTTGCCAGGCGTATATCTGATAATCAGGTCAAAGTCGCTAAGGAGTTCAAGCCAGAGCCGTTGACGAAGATTCAAATCCTTTTGTGTGTAGAGATATTTTAGGCTCTTATGGTCTGTATAGATCTCGCATGATACACCATAAAGGTAGTGGCACCACAGCTTCAGCGCGAAAACCACTGTGGCAAGTTCCAAATCATGGGTTGGATAATTCTTCTCGTGAGGCTTTAGCTGCCTCGACGCGAAGGCTATCACTTTGTCCCGTTGCATAAGGACACATCCCAATCCCTTACCTGAGGCGTCACTATATATTTTAAAATCATCAGATCTGTCCGAAAGGGCAGGAATTGGTGCTGAGACGAGGCACTGCTTTAACTCCATAAATGAAGCTTCATAGTCATTCGTCCACGCGAACGTTACTCCCTTACGAGTGAGCTGAGTCAGAGGTGAGACAATCTTTGCAAAATCTTGTATAAATCTCCTGTAGTAGCCGGCCAGACCAAGGAAACTCCGAATATCGCTAGCTGACTCCGGCCATTTCCACTGCACGATGGCTTCTATTTTCTTTGGGTCAACTGAGATGCCTGTGCAGAAATAATGTACCCTAGAAAGGATATGCTGTCCAACCAGAACTTGTATTTACTTAGCTTGGCATATAGCTTATTGTCTCAAAGGGTCTGAAGCACCATCCGCAGGTGTCCTGCGTGTTCATTCCTATTCTTTGAGTACACTAAGATGTCGTCTATAAAAATGACCACAAATTTATCGAGGAAGGGTCAGAACACTCGATTCATCAAATCCATAAAGGGAGCAGGGGCATTCATCAGACCAAATGACATGACAGAAAACTCGTAGTGCCCATAACGAGTTCGGAATGCAGACTTGGGCATGTCTTCTGGCTTAATCTTCAGCTGGTGGTAGCCCGAGTGAAGATCAATTTTCGAGAACACCATTGCCCCTTGTAGCTGATCAAAAAGGTCATCTATCCTTGGCAGAGGATACTTGTTTCTGATGGTGACCTTATTCAGCTCCCGATAATCGATGCTGAGGCGTAGCATTCCGTCTTTCTTCTTTACGAAGAGTACAGGCGCACCCCAAGGAGACACGCTCGGACGGATGAACCCGCGATCCAGTAACTCTTGCAGTTGGCACTTTAACTCCTTCAGTTCAGCCGGGGCCATTCTGTACGGAGGCTTAGAAATCGGCTGAGTATTCGGGAATGTGTCGATGGTGAACTCAATCTCTCGGTCAGGTGGCATGCCGGGTAGTTCGCTCGGAAACACATCAGAGAACTCCGCCTCAACTGAAGAAGACTCAACGTTTGCGTAATCTAGCTGTGTGTCCTGAACCGATGCTAGGTATCCCTCGCAGCCTGAGTGTAGCATTCGCCGAGCAGACATCGCAGAAATCACCATGCAGGCCCTGGTCGCATCAGTTGCTGGACTACTCGTGTAGAAGAATTCGGCTTCTCCAGGAAGGCGGAAGATGACTCATTTTTCTGCACATTCGATAGTTGCCGAGCAGGCTCCGAGCCAATCCATCCCCAAAATGATATCATAGTCCCAAACATCTAGAACTAAAACTTCTAGCGATAGCTTCCTTCCTCCAATACAGATGTAACCACCTTGGCATACTGAACGGACATGTATTTTCGTGCCCGAGGGGGTGCTAACACTTAAATCTAGATACAATGGTGTCATTTTTATGTTGTTTTTCACGGAAAAATTTGAGGATATAAAACTATGCGTTGCACCAGAATCAAATAGCACATGTGCAGGTATGTTATTAAAAAGCAATATACCTAACACAACGGTGTCTGAGGCCAGAGCTTCCTCTCGTGTCATAGTGTAGACCCGACCTTAAGCTTGGCGACGCTCTGGCTGAGGCGCGGCTCGATTGGCCTGGGGTGCAGGAGCAGGATTTGGATGTTGAGGGCGGCGATCCGAGTAGCTTGGACAGTCGCGATACTCATTGTTTGGATCTCCCCATGCGAGGCATAACCCGAACTTCCGACGGTAGTCTTTTGCAGTGTGCCCTATCTTGTTACATTATTCACAACGCGCCCCTGCATTTTCCTTGTGTCGACCGCCATTGTTTGGACGCTTTACAGTGTTGTTTTCTTTCTCGTTGCTATGGCGTTTGTGATTGGAGGTATGCACATCGCCGACAGCAACAGGAGGATACTGCGGTTCAAGGGAAAGGGCATGGCTGAGAACTTTCCGCATAGTATGGTATTGGGGAACAACCACGTGCGCATGGATGGCAGGACGTAGACCGCCTTCAAATCATCTGGCACGACTCACTGCATCAGGTAAATAGGAACTTGCAAATTTGGCGAGCCGGTTGAATTCGGCAGAATACTGCTTAACTGTCATGCTTCCTTGGTGTAGTTGCACGAACTCGTTCTCTTTTTGACGACGTACGAGAGGGGATATGAACTCCTCTTCGAACGCGCCACGGAAGGTGGCCCATGCGATCGTCTCTTCGTCATCATCAACTGGAAGAGATCTCCGGTGCATGTCCCACCAATCGTGTGCGTTCAAGCAAAGCTGGAATTGGGCACACGCGACACGCTTCTGCTCAGGTACCTCTAGAAGTTTGAAGTGGTCTTCCAATTCGGCCAACCAATCTAGAGCCACTATTGGATACATAGTCCCTTTAAATGGCGTATTACAGACTTTCTTGAAGTCGCCAAAGTCGAAGGCAGTCACATCCTTCTTCCTTGGAGTCTGAGGCGTATCGACTTAAAGTGTCGGTTGCTCCACCGGTGTCGCTGCTGTTGCCGCGAACTGGTTGGAGGCCAAGGTCTGAACAATCTGCTGCAGGGTATCTACCTGCTTTTGTTGGAATGAGAATCGGGCTTCTATATGGTCTTGAAACTGGTTTTGCCTTTCTTTCGCTCGCTTCTCGGCCCGTTCATAACGAGCCTCCTCCCACCGTTGGTTGGCCTCCAATATCCGCATCATTTGCTGAATGGGATCAACACGAGACATGGCTCTCTGGCTCCGAGAACTTCCCGAAGTGCCGGAACTGCTTTCTTGGGCTTGTGTCTCGCCCGGTGATGGCGCTGATGATTGCGCTTATGCCATTCCTTCAAAAGAAGGTAAATTACATCAGGATCATAATGTATTATGGACTCATTGTATGAATGTATCTCATTTTGGCCTAACGAGTTCAAGAGTTCGCACAGGGATTTGATCGTTAAAGGAACTTTTCCAGTACGAGGGTCAAGGAACTTGAAGCTGTGCTCTGATACCAATATGTCACGCCCCGATTCCGTGGAATCGATAGTCATCCCCCAGGCGTGACACCGTGCGGGCCTAGGTTGCGCACTGCACAAGGCTAAGGTATTTTTGCATAGCGAGCACATATTCAGAGTACGCAGATAAATTGAAACACAAAGTTGAAAGATAAAAAAGTTCTCTTTATTGATAATGAACATAATTACAAACTCTTGAACGAGTTAGAAGGTTGCCGCACGGGCTTACAAAAGTTGGCACAAAATGTGATAGTTGTCCTGTACATTATATCCTTTACTAAGGCTTCAAAATAAGGGACCTCCCTATGGGATGATGGCTGTCCCTTTGAGCTGAATCAAGTTTGGTTGCTAGCTCCTTGCTACAAAATGCTTCAAGTAAGGCACGATCAGGACGCGCCGATAGCTGGAATGGATTGGGAAGACGACTTCAGCTCCTCGCTCGAATCTCCTCAGTGTGGGAAACCTGTTTCAACGAGGGTCAGTACATCGAAATATACTGGTGAAGGCGAGCTAACCCAACTATACCAATCAACATGTTATTTATATGAAGCATATATATTATTTGTGTTCTTTCTATTTTGCCTTAGTTCATTTTACAAGCAAGCAAATATATAGAAATTACTGAAATAAACTTGCCACCGTTCGGTGACTTTTACCTGCCCGTCTGAACCACCTGCACAATACTTGCCATGTCCTTCCCTGTCACGAAGACACAAGTTAGCTTTCACAGGTTTAAATATACGAGGGGATTACTGGCAAGGTGCCATAATGGACGAGATATAGTCTCGGGGGGAGATGTCGGAGGTGCATATGTTGCAGCCAGCCATCCCGTCCAGTCCGTGAGACTATTTTGTTGTTTCGTTCGGATCAGATCGATGCCAGTGCCCCAGCCGCAGGAACCATAGGCCTTGTGCACAAGTTGTCCATGATCAAATGACGTCTATTTTAAAATTTATCCATTGATGCAGTGAGGCGATAAAATTAGGAGATAGGTAGCATTATATGATTTATTTTGCAGAGTCTCCCTGATCAGTTGTTGCATGACAATGTGTGTGTTATATATAGCACAATTATAGAAGAAATATACATTCTAACTAAAATTGAAGCATATGCAGAACATTGAAAATGAACTAGCATGCAATAAGTAACCGTTCACAAGTTGATTGACAAGCATTGATAGTCCAAGTCTATTCCTTTTATCTTGACATCTTTTAGTTATTACTTGGTATCATTTGATCGGGGCAAGCAAGAATACAAGATTTTAGATGTGAAAACTTGAAAGAAGGGTCAACTGAATCGAATATAAGCCACTCGCAAGTTGGTTGGGGAAAGGGAAGGAAATAGGTGCTTCAGGACTCCGCTCGTGCGTCGCCTACTGCTCGTTTACCTGCATTGCCACGAACAGCTGATCAATATCTCTTCCACTCTTTTAAATCTCAGAATTTAAGTGTATTCAATGAACGAAAATAATGAAATCCATCAAAACCGTTCAAGAAAATGCAAGCAAATCCGAAAACCAACTCAAAGCATGAAAGCAACAAAGCGACAACGAAAACTGAGGCAAGAAAAACTTGCAGCAGAGAGGTCCCTCTTGACTCTGCCGCTAAGCCCATCCCCGGGACACGGTCCACTGAATATGGGAATCGATTTTGAAGAAGCAAATCCATAACGAGGATAAGATCTTGTTTCAATCTATCCCGATCGAACGATACCGTCTTGTATTTCTTAGTTGCGCTCCCCGAATAGGGGAAATGGGGCACCACACCCTCGACACCGGCGACCACCACCGCAGCCGCCGGCGACCGCCGCCGCAGCAGCCGCGGTGCACCCGCGCGCGTGCACTGTTCAGCAGCACAACCTCGACGTCCCTCTCTTCAAGGTGATGTATCTCTCTCATCTTTGATTCTTTTCTCGAGCGGTTTATCCGTATATGTTCACAACCTAACTGTCTAGGATTTTCTTTAAGCGGGACAAGTTTTCGTGCTCTGGATTGGTCGAAAAATCGACCGAAAGTTGGCCGAAAAACTGTCCAAAAACAGTCCAGAAACTCGACCCAAACCCTATGTTCATGTCCAATTTGCCACCAACCCGTTTAATATTTTTAAAATCTAATTGAAAGGTTTTCTTCTCAATATAACCGAGAAATTAACTGTTCTTTTAGTTTTTATTAATTTATTTTATTTGTTAAATTATTTGACCTCCAAAATGACCAAAAACTTGGTATTTTAAAACTAAATTTTTGTGATACAGAGTGCGCCCCGCCAAACGGGATCGCCTTATCGCATACTAATTACACCAAAAGGCGCATATGGTATATCCTGACGTATAGGCTTTCGTGAAAGTTGATTCGGACGTGTGTGCGCGTCGGAATCAACCATATCCGTAAAATGTCCCCGTATCGTGACTTTTGTAAACCACCACCCCACTTTGTGTACGCTTGTCAGAATGCGACAAAACTTACGCCATTGGATTATTGGTATCACGGTGGTCCTATGACCAAAGTTTCATGCGATTCTGAGACAGTTGACCGAGCCGCCTATTCACGGGCCCCACGGTTTGACTTGAAGGGCGAATTTGTAATCGGCTCACCGGAATCCAAAATTGGATATACCGTTGAGTTCGTATCGACATTTAGAATTTGTTTGACCTATAATTTTTCTAATTTAGAGACCTTTACCTCTGACACGTATTTTGGTGCAAAATGGGCCACATGTGGAACCCGCTTTGACCCAAAATTATTATTTTGTTTCTGTGTCCAAATTGGACGGAAGGGTAGACTTTTCTAACTATCTCGCTGATTTCGGAAATGTTGTTGATATTTATTTCAGGATCCGGAGGCATTCATTCAGATGCCATAGTTTCTGATCCCTTGTGCTTGACGTATGTACGCTTACACTACGCAGCTTTCTTGCCAGGCAAGTATACCTTGCCAAATTGCTTACAGTACTTTACATGCTTATCATATTTTTATATATTTATTATATTTTTTTTTTTCAGTCATAATTATATATGTTGATACACACTTGACAAATAGTATCATGGGAGGGGAGGACAGTCAGTAGGCGTATAGGCTATCCACTCTGGTAAACCGTACTACTAGGACGCACTACGGTAGTTGTGTCGCGATGATCGCTACCCTCGAGGTATGTTGATTGATGGTGTCATGATGGTCGCTACCCTCGAGGTATGTCGATTGATGGTACATGTACGTGTGTGTGAGTTGTGAGATAACATGTGTTTTAGAGTAGCCTACACCTGCCCATACGTTGAAAAGTTGTACTCATTATGCATTTTCATATAGATTGTCTAGTACAACGTACTTGTATATTTTCTGTCTATTATGCATGTTTTATTGTATTCAATTGGCATGCTTCTATGTATCTTGTTACGTCCCTCTGAGGACCTGGTCCCTTTCCAGGTGTAGACGATCATGACTATTCGCAGGAGCACGGATCAAGACTTGCTACTTCGTTATCTTTTGAGGAGGTCTTTCCTTCGAGCCTCTCTGATCATTAGATGATGTACTTATTATATTTACCTTTATATTCTAGTTTGGTAGTGGATTTGTCTCCATCCAACTATTAGTTCTTCTTGACCAATTCATATTTGGTTCATTGACATATTTGATCATTTATTTCTTTATAATTTTTGTGGATAAGATCTAGTTATGCCCTGTTACTTATGACATAAATCTATACCACTTGTGAATTGTTATTCATAATACATCGTACGTATGTGTTATGGTTTCTATATATTGGAGTTGCCATATACATACGGCTGACATGCTTACGTATTCCTAGTCGTACGTATTTTGGGACTGGGACGTGACACCCCCCGAGCACCTCCACCGGCCTCAGGCGTCCGCCTCCGTGCTCCGTCTGATCCTCTTCTCCCCTCCGAAGGTAAACCCTAACCCTCCACATATCTATCTATTTGGGAAATAATTACACAGTACACATGACCCATTGTTTAATATATTCGAATTTTGTGGGAAGACATGACACAAGATACTATAAGACACATATGTGCATAAACACTACTCACATATTTGCTTTGGATCATGTTGGCAAGCTAGGGACTTGCCATATGGACACTAGTTACGGGTTGGTTTTAAGAAAAATGTTTAGAATATAGGATTTGTGAATAGGTATAAGAGAAATTTATTTTGAAAGAATGTAGGTATTAGGGGTGAGCAATATTCTGTTTAATTTGGACCAAAAATCAAACCAAACCGAACTGAACCATTTATTTAGTTACCAAAAACATTCGTATATTTAACTAGTTAATATATATATATATATATATATATATATATATATATATATATATATATATATATACTATGATTTAGTTACTATATATAGGTTTTGAAATTGAATGAAATAGAAGTCACCCTTGCCGATTAGTTTACATGTGAAATTGAACGAAATATTAGTCACCCTTGCCGATTATATATAGGTATTAATATTGAATGAAATAGTAATCACCCTTGCCGATTATATATAGGTATTAATATATATAGGCGTGTATCAGCCATATTCGGATGAGTGTCGAGAAATTATGGTTTTGGATACGTGTAGAACAAGTATCCTAACTCTTCCTTTAGCAAATATCCAAACTCATCTTGTATATAAGCCATATTGTTTGAATATATATGGTACTTGCAGAAGAAATGAGTTTATATCTAGTTGACCAATCGTGAATGTATAATCGGCGACATGAGAGTAGGATTGGTTTGACAGATAATTTCAGGGCGGGAGTTGAAAAATTTATCAAATACGTCAGTATCCAACCTTATTTCATGGATGTGAGAATCATCATGTGACATTGTGTCAAATGTCCTAATATACCATTCAAAGAGGTGGATCTCGTGAGGGAGCATCTCTACAAGAAGGGTTTTATACCGAACTACAAGGAGTGGACGGCTCCAGGAGAATCTTTGACTCCTCAATATCATTACTCCTTCAATAAGGAGGTATAAGAGTCCACCCTCGGAGATAATTTTGAATATCGACCGCGAAACCTGGCGCGTGAGTTGGTATTTGATCCGGTCGGTCCAAGTTTTGTTCTGGAGGTTCCAAATCCTGATACGAAGGAATTCTATGATATGTTCAAGAATGCCGATACTCCGTTATACCCGGGTTGTGATTCTCATTCTGTCCTGTCGGTGGTGATGCGGTTGTTGAACCTCAAGTCTGATTTTAACTTGACGCAGGAATGCTACGACCGGATAATTTAGTTTGTTAGAGGGTTGTTGCCAAAAGGATCAAATGAGTTATCTGAAAACTTCTACAAGTCAAAGATTATGAAACGGAAACTCGGATTAGACTATGAAAAGATAGATTATTGTTGAAATGGTTGCATATTGTACTACAAGGAGAATAATGATAAAGATAGATGTATTTTCTGTCACACAGACCGGTACAAGGCAATTCGGGGCAAAGAAAAGTCAACTTCCCGAGCAAGGTTGCGTCCCTACAAGTACATACAGTTTTTACCGATTACATAGAGACTGCAGAGGATGTATATGTCCGCTAATACAACAGAACACATGACATGACATAGCAAGGAAAGAAAGATGGATAATGGAGAATTATCTCATCCTTCCGATGAAGAGGCATGGAAGTATTTTGATCGAGGCCATCCTGAATTTGCTGTGGAGCCCAGGAATATTCGGTTGGATCTATGTTCTGATGGATTCACTCCTTTCGGACAGTTGGGATCTCAGTATTCTTGTTGGCCGGTGATTTTGACTCCATATAATCTACCACCGTGGATGTGCATGAAGGCTCCTTATATTTTCTTGATACTTATCTTACCCGGTCAAAAAATCCAAAGAAGAACATCGATATCTACTTGCAGCCGTTGGTGGATGAGTTAAAACAATTGTGGCAGTTCGGCGTTCAGACATATGATATGTCGAAGGAGAAGAACTTTCAGATGAGAGCGTCACTCATGTGGACCATCAATAATTTTTTAGCATATATGATGTTATCGGGGTGGAGTACTCATTGTACTTTGTCTTGTCCGATATGCATGAGAAAGAGTAAGGCATTCCGTCTCCAGAATGGCAGAAAAGTATACTTTTTTTATTGTCACCGTCTGTTCCTTCCTACGTCGCATCCGTGGAGAAGGAATAGAGATGACTTTAGAGCAGGTAAACATGAACTATCTCCGCCCCCGTTGAGACTGACAGGTGACAAAGTTTGGAAAGATGTAGATGGATTGCCGACTGTGATAGAAGATCCAATATCGGCCCTTCACTTTGAAAGGTTTAGACATAGACATAATTGGATGAAGCGGACTATCTTTTAGGACTTACCTTATTGGAAGGGCAATCTCATAAGCCACAATCTTGATGTCATGCATATAAAAAAGAATGTATTCGACAACATCTTCAATATAGTAATAAATATCAAGAAAAAAAATAAAAGATAATTTCAAAGCAAGAAAGGACTTGGAATTGCACCTAAAACGAAGTACAAACGATAATTGGGTCAAGTCTCCAGCGTTATTTACATGTCAAATCTGGCAAGATGGATAATATGCAACTGGATTTCGAAGTTGAGATTTTCTGACGGCTACGTGTCAAATATGGCAAGATGTGTCGATCACAACGAACAGAAGATGACAGGGATGAAGAGTCATGATTGCTATATGTTTATGGAGAGGTTACTACCTATTGCTCTGAGAGAGATATTGTTTCATCAAGTATGGACTCCGTTGGCCGAATTTTCTATATTCTTTAAAGATTTGTGTTTAAGTAAGTTGACGGTGCAACATTTAATAGAACTTGAGGAGAAGATTGTATTGATATTGTGTAAGTTAGAAAGGGTGCTCCCCTCAATTTTTCTGATAGTATGGAGCATTTGCCGATTCATCTTGTATACGAAGCACGTGTTGGTGCTCCCGTCCATTATCGATGGATGTATCCATTTGAGAGGTATAAATTGATTAGTTTGTACTATTAATTTATTTACTCAAATAATTCTAATATTCAATATATTATCTATAGGTATCTAAATCACCTAAAGAAGAAAGTGGGCAATGAGGCTCATGTAGAAGCGTCGATATGCGAAGCATATATCATTGAGGAGGTTTCAAACTTTTGTTCCATCTACTTTGATACTCATGTCAGAACAAATCATAATAGAGTCCCAAGGAATGATGACGGTGGAGTTGGTGCACCGAATAGTGTAATACGAACTATCTTCAATGTGCGAGGCAAGCCTACAAGTGCTACTAAAGTATGGTGGTTGGAAGACGATGAGTTTGAAGCCGCTAATCGGTATATATTATTAAATAGTTATTTTGAGGAGATGCTAGATATTGAGAAGTAAGCGAAATATATTTTCTACATATTTTAATTCTGTATATGCTTAAAAAAAGTGCTCTAACTATTCTCCTTATTATCATAGTACTTTTAGAGACGAGGTAAAAATGGAGAGACCTAATATTAGTGATGATGATCTTGCTAGAGAGGTTGATAGAAAATTTCCATCGTGGTTATGTACGGATCCTAAATATTAAGCATTATAGATTTAGTATTCCGATCAATCTTTGTATAATGTCTATATGATACGTGATATTTTAGATTTTTTGTCCTGGTACAGAGTTACAGAACGAACGACTTCGAGCATTTGCTCTCGGACCAAGCAAGTAGGCAAAGTATTGGGATGAATACACCATCAATGGCTTCAAATTTAGAACAACTGATAAGCCTATTAATCAATCATTTGTCGATGAAGAGGCTAATTATACAAAAAATTCTGTAGTATGTGTGAGGGGTTCAGTCTACGATGAGGATCCAAAACTCGACTATTATAGTGTACTAAGAGATATCGTGGAGCTGGAATACTCTTATGAGACATAAAATTTCTGTTTAAATATGATTGGTTTGACACAACACCCAAGCAAGGATGGAAAATTGACAACCAGTTTAGGTTTGTTGATATAAATTATAGAAAAATATATATGTAGATTTTGAACCATTTTTGTTGGCTACTCAAATGGTTCAAGTGTATTATACGAACTATCCTAGTCGACGACTCAATAATAAGTATTGGTGGGCTGTATGCAAAACTAAAGCTATAAACACATATAATGTTGGAGATCTAGCATACCAGGATGATGAGGTGGTCATGTCTCAACCTACATATATGAGTTTGGTCGGTATTGATGGTATGGAGGTTGATGTTACGGGAGAGGATGATAGAGTTAATGAAGAGATTGACATAGAAGATTTATCTCATATAGAGAAGAACTCTGATATGGAGGTATCGAACGAGGAACATGAATTGGAAGATGAAGGTGATAGTGAAAGTAAAAATAAAAATAAAGAAGTAGAAGATGAAGATGAAGACTATTTAAAAAATTATTCGAAAGACAATGACGATTCAGAAGATGAAGAAGATTAGTACGTACACACATATTCATTAGCTTAGATTATTTATTTATTTAAGGGTAAAGTGCAAAAATCCTACCTTAGATTTGCGTTTTTGTATTTAAACCCTCCCGAATAAAAAAAACCCCCACTTTTTATATTTGGTGTATTTTGTACCAATTTTTGGTTCTGCCATTAACGACCGTCAAAATAGGCATGAATTGACAAAAATATCCATTCCTAATCCTAATAATAATCCTAATTCTAATCCTAACCCTAACCCTAAATCTAACTCTCTCCCTCTCTCTCCCGCAGTCAGCCTGCCTCTTTTTTGGGCTACGTCAGAACAACGATGCCGGTGGTGGCGCAGCGGTAGCAGCGACGATGTAGCAGCGCGGTAGGGGGAGGAGGGGATGAGAAGGATGTGCGGTTGGGGGGGGGGAGGCGTCCAGCGAGGGGGAGGAGGAGCCAGCGGAGGGAGGAGATGGAGGAGGAAAGGGGGAAGGAAGGGGGAGGGGAGGAGGAGGCACGGCACACGAGGGAGGAGGAGGTGGAGGCGGTAGTGGGAGGACGAGGAGGGGAGAAAAAGAGGAGGGGAGGAGGAGGTACGATAGGCAGGAGGAGGAGGAGGATAAGAAGGAGAAGGAGGGAGGAGCAGGAGGAGGCGGGGGTGGAGGAGCTGGAGGAATGAATGGAAGGAGGAGGAAGGGAGGAGGGAGGGAGGAGGCACGGGAGGAGGAGGATGAGGGAAGAAGGAGGGAGGCGGAGGTGGGAGGAGCTGGAGGAAGAGGGGAGGTGGAGGAGGAGGGAGAGCGGGGGAGGAAGCGGGTTCGGGGGGAGGGGGGATAAGGTTCTGTGCTGGAGGGGGGAGGGTAGTTTAGAATTTTTTAAATTTTTTTTTTTTAAATAACGGTATTTTTAACGAAAAATAAATGGGAGGGGCTATTTCGATCTATGCTGTTTTGCGGGTGGGTTTAATTTAACAAAAAATTTAGGGGTTTTTAATTTGCTAACGAGTCAAATTAAGGGAGACTTTTTTTTCCCTTTACCCTTTATTTAATGACACAATTATTATTTATTTTATCATCACACTAGTATTTATTTGTTTCACCACACCATCCATTACTTTATGCTGTCTTGATGTCACTATTTTTATTTGTTTCATAACATCATCCATTATTTACTGTCAGATTTACCTATGGCGGGACGAGAACGGGGACGAGTACGACGACAGGTTCATAGAGGATCTTCTTTTCGGCATCCTCCAGCTACTCCGGATGGAGTTTACATACGACCATCATTGGACGAGTTCATAGATATCGATGATGGTTTATCCCCGCCAAATATTCGTTCATCGGTAGGGGGAGCTACTTTATCTCCCGGGCTTCCCTCAACTTCTACCCCTACTGTTACTCCTGCGACTACTACAACTACTATTACACCGGCTACTCCACTAGTTTCTACTACTGGAGAAAATCCATATCCAGGCCTCCTGGTAGACCACAGAGTATATGTCCGTCGTCCAGGATTTGCAGATCCCCCTACTCTACCAGAGCGGCCATCCAATATCGATCGTCCCAAGTTGTGGCCGATGGAGCGACGTAAGTACTTATTGTCAATTCACAAATTTATTTATTTATTTCTATTTATTTCTTTTTATTCTAATTATATATTGTTTACTTATTTCAGGTTCTTCCCGACCAAAGCTGGTACTGATCTGGGGGACATCATGCGGGAGAACTTTCATAGCCCTTATATCAACTTCAGTGACGTCCTGTTGGATCGACGATTCATTTGGCGGTATACGTTACGGGTATGTATAAGATTTTTATTTAGAATAATATATAATTTTTTGATTAAAATGCTAAAAATATTTTTTAATTTGCAGAAGTTGTACTGGTGGCCGGATCATAGAGATGCTGTGATCTGAAAGTGCTACAAGACCGTCGCCAGCAAAAGGTTCAGGAATATGATCAATGATCATAAGGCGCTGGCATCACATTCAGGGGTTCTTCGCAAGGAGTGGCTCAAGATGGAATTCTGGTAGAAGACGAAGGAGAATATGGAGGCCTCAGCCTATAAGGCCAAGTGCGAGAAGGCGAGAGCGTCCCGTGCTAAGTGTATTGCACCGTTCCCCCTATTCGGGGAGCGCGGCTAAGGAATACTTTTGGTATCGTTTGATCAGGATAGATTGAATCAAGATCATTTTCTCGTTATGGATTAGCTTCTTTAGAATCGATTTCCATATTCAGTGGACCGTGTCCCAAGGACAGAATTAGCGGTATAGTCAAGAGGGATCTTTCTGCCACAAGTTTTTTTGCCTAGTTTTTGCTGCCATATTGTTGCTTTCATACTTTCGAGTTGGTTTTAAAGTTTGCATTTTATTGAACGGTTTCGATGATTTCATTATTTTCGTTCATTGAAATTCACTTTCATATCAATTTTGGGTGAAAGAAAAGAAGATGTATTGATCGTTTGTTCGTGGCAATGCAGGTGATCATACAGTAGGCGTCGCACGAGTGGAGTCTTGAAGCCCCTATTTTCTTTTCTTTCTCCACCAACTTGTGAGTGGCTACCATCCCGATTAGCTAGATCTATTTCCAAGTCTTCATACCTATAATCTTGCTCTCTAGATTGTCCCGATCAAACGATACCATAATAACTAAAAGATATCAAGATAGAAACGAAATACTTTATGCTTGTCAAACCAACTTGAGAACGATTACACTGTTGCATGCTAGTTCGCTTAGAATGTTCTTTCATCGTGTTTTAATTCTAGTTAGAACATATTCTTCTATTATTGTGCTATGTATAGAACATACTTTACTATGCAATAAACTGAACATGAAGACTATGCTAATCTGATCATGCCATGTAACTTGTCTCGTATTTGTATTGCCTTGAACTGCTTTATTTGATAACTTAGTTTAGACGTTGTATGGTTACAGACAACTTGTGCACAAGGATTTATGGTTTCTGCGGACGGTTGCTAGGGCACTGGCACCATTTCAATCTGGACGAAACTTCGTGATAGTCTCTTGTTCGGGCGGGATGGCATATAACGCTTTGTGTTCCTTTCGTTGTATCCTATTCTTGCCCAAGACTAATTCATCCACTATGGCATCATGCCAGTGACCCTCTCATATATTTAAACTGTGCAAGCTAACTATGTCTTTGTGGCAGGGAATATCATGGTAAGTATTGTGCAGGTGGTTCAGATGGGCAGATAAAAGTCACCGAACGGTGGCAAGTTTATTGCAGTAAATTTCTATATCTATTGCATGCTTGTAACTTGAACTAAGGCAAGATAGAAAGACCACATAATAACCTGCATGTTTCATATAAATAATGTGTTGATTGGTATAGTTGGGTTAGCTCTCCTTCACCAATGCATTTCAATGTACCGACCCTTGTTGCTACCGGTTCTCCGTGCCAAGGCGATCCTGCAAGGAGTTAAGGCAACTTTCCAATCCAGTCCACCTATCGGCGCGCCCTGTTAGTGCTCTTTTGAAGCATAATCTACTTTTGGAGCTCGTGTACATACCTTATGCAGCTCCGTGGCAAGGTGATAGCTTCGTCCGAAGGTATCTATAGCTTTTGAAGTTTTAGTAAAATGATGTAATGTATCAGACAACTATCTTATTTTTCGTCCGCTTTTGTAAGTCCGTGCTGTAACCTTTTGTACTTATTCAAAAGTTTATAAATGATGGTCATTATCAATAAAGAGAACTTTTTCTTGTTTCAATATCGTGTTCAATTATTCGTGTACTTTGAATATGTTCTCATTATATCAAATACCATAGCCTTGTGCGTCGCGCAACTTAGGCACGCACGACATCACGTCCGGGGACAACCATCGATTCTATGAAATCGGGGCATGACATATTGGTATCAGAGCCCAGCTTCAACTTCATTTGACCCTCGTATCAAAAAAGTTCTCGTTAATGATTTTGTGTTCTCTATACGTACTCTTGAGCTCGTTTGGCTAAAATAAGATACGTTCCATACAGTGAGTCCATAATACTCTATGATACTGATGCAAGTTACTTTCTTTGAAGTAATGACTCAAGCGCAGGCATCAACGCTAGCATCGGGAGAGGTACAAGCATAAGAAAGTAGTTCCAGCACCTCAAAAAGTTCTGAAAACCAGCAAGCTATGCCCCTGTTGACCCAATTGAACGGATAATGCGGATGCTTGAGGCAAGCAAACAGAGGGATGGGGATCATCATGAGCAAGACGAGAAGCGGACGAAAGAACTTTATTTCAAGTTTGAAAGCAATCTCGAAGTCCAACAAAAGCAGGTAGATGCCCTACAACAGATTGTTCAGACCTTAGCCTCCAACCATTCCGCGACGATAGCAGCGACACCGGTGGAGCGACCCACTCCCGAAGTTGCGATGGCTCAAACTCTAAAGAAGATGGATGGATGTGACTACCTTCGACTTTGCCAACTTCAATAAGGTCTACAACACATCTTTCCGAGGGACTGAAGATCCGGTCGTGGCTCTAGATTGGCTAGCAGAGCTTGAATATCACTTTAATCTTCTTGAGGTACCTGAAGAGAAGCGAGTTATGTATGCCCAACTACAACTTCTTTGAACGCGCACGATTGATGGAATGTGCATCAAAGATCTCTCTCTGCAGACAATGAAGACGAGACGATCGTGGGGGCTATATTCTGTAGCGCGTTTAAAGAGGAGTACATACCTCCTCCCGTTTGTCGACAAAAGGAGAACGAGTTCATACAGCTTCGACAAGACAATATGACAGTGAAGCGGTACTCTGCCAAGTTCAATCGGCTTGCCAAGTTTGCAAGCTCTTATTTACCTGATGCGCTGAGTCAAGATATAAGATTTGAAGGCGGCCCGCGACTTGCCATCCATGCGCACATAGTCTGTCACGCCCTAGTCCCAAAATACCAAGGGACTAGTAACGTGGCAATGACCAGCAGCACAACTCCAATGGACAAACCCAATTTAATAGACCCATTAGAGTGTACTTAAGCTGTAATATATATAAAATGGTCTACAAATACCTATCACAGTTTATATATCTAATCTCATCCATGATAAGCATTGAAATCACAAAGAGACAAGTCCAGTCACAATAATATAAAATGATCTGTCCAACCAAGAAATATAAATAATGTCATGAGGAATAATCCATCATCAAAATGGAAAAAAATAACTCCAAGTATAATATCCAGAAGTTACTACAAGATCAAATATCTAAGAACATTAAGCATAATAAATGAATGGTGAGAATACTGTGGGCTCAAGAGATTCCTCTCGAATAACCTCGTCCTTTGCAACCTGTAAGTCTCCAATAGTAGCACCTGTCCCGTAAACCTCGAGATAGCTCTCCTCGTCTACACCTGGGGACATGATCCAAATCCAGGTCCTCAGGGGATATAGCAAGGTATAATATACACTCAAGCCAAATAAAATACAGTAACTAAAAATAGATCCTCAGGGCAAGCTATATAACCAGCTAACTGAAATACAAATGAGAGCATCACTAGTACTCTGGCTGAGACCACTACATGCTCTGTGTCGGGGAGCCCATAGCAGCAAATAGTATCTCGTAGGGCCATTAAATGTGCCAAGCTCTGGTATAGAGACTAAGCACCTCCAGTAACATAGTATATATATAACATAATCAGCCTGTAGCATGTGTCTCTCCCCACCCAACGTAACCTCACATCTCATGTCCATAATATTTTATGTCCATAACACGCAAGATCATGACCTCTATCTAGTACAACGAGTCATAATGATATCTATATAATATGCAAGTCTCATATCACGAATCTTGTAAGCCTATACAGAATCACCATGAATAACTCAAGAAAGATTCTGTCACATGAAATAGTATCAAGCGTCCTACGGTATGTCGTACTTGGTAAAGTTAGCACGTAAAAATAGGATCGTGAAATCAACTCTCTAAGTGACGTTACAAGACTCCGCATACGACGTCGACACCCGAATCTTGTTCGGACGCTAAGCAACGTCTCACGGTCCTAGGTTGAGCAGGTACATCACAAGAGTATATATATATATAGAAAACACAAGCAAATAATATAACAGGATCTACTGCAAGTTTGGCAAGGTACACTTGCCTGGGTTCTGAACTCCGTCAACTGCTCCTAGAAAAGTGGAATATGCACATACACCTTTGGATGCTGAAACAAACATCCCCAATATTTTAGAATACTTTAAATATCTAGGATTGACTACCCATAAGTCCAAATTGGACACAGAGACAGAATTGACAGTTTTTGGTCAAAGCGGGGTCCACATGTGGCCCACTTCGCACAAAAATTGTGGCAGAGATAAAGTTATCCAAATTTGTCAAACTTAGTATCTACAAGTCCAAAACGATAATACAAACCCAACGAAACATCCAGAACTGGATTCCGATGAGCCGATCACGAAATTGTCCGTCATGTGGAACCGTGGGACCCACGAAATAGTATTTCGTCAACGTTCTCAGATTCGAACCAAACTTGGGTCACAGGACCAGCGTAACGTTGCGAATCCAAGGTCATAAGTTTTGTTGTGAATCAACGAGTATGCACAAAGTTATGGCAAGGTGTTGGAATAGGCCGATACGATATTTTTTGGCGGATACGCGTTGATTTTGGCCTGCACACACATCCAAATCAAGTTCCGCGAAAGTCCATACGTCCACGTTTACTTTATGCACCATTCGATACAATCTGCGTGCGACAACGTGGTCTCGTTTGGCGGGACGCATCCCGTATCAGAGATTTTTGGTTTTTTAAAAACAAGTTTTTTGGTCATTTTAAAATCAGAATAATTTAACCATTAAAATAAACTAATAAAAAATAAAAGAACAGTAAATTTTTTGGTTATATTATGAAGAAGTCATTTAAATTATATTTTAAAAATAATTAACGAGATGGTAGAAAATTGACATGAACACGGGTACTTGGACTATATTTCTGAATTATTTTTGAATAGTTTTTTTGGCCAACTTTCGGTCGATTTTTCGATCAAACCCGGGTGCCTAAATTCGTTCCACTTGAAGAGAATCCTAGGAGATTAGGTTATGAGTATGTACTGACAAACCGTTCAAAAAATGGAGCGAAGAAGAGGGAGTTATTATACCTGGAAGTTGGGTTATCAGGTTGCTAGTGGCGCAAACGCGTGCACGCGGGGGGCGGATCTGCGATTGTCTGCGGCTCCAGCGGTTGTCAGGCGGTGGGACAACGGCACCGGAGGGGCGGAGCTCGGCTGGGGAGAGGCTGGGGGGGGGTTGTTTAGGATTAGGGTTAGGGTTTTATACACACACACACACACACACACACACACACACACACACACACACACACACACACAGACACACACACACACACACACACACACATATATATATATATATATATATATATATATATATATATATATATATATATATATATATATATATAACGAGAGATTGAGGCAGGGTGAACGGGTCTGGGGGGTCTGGGCTTGGGTAGTTTTAGGCTTTGGTTTTGGGTTTCGGGTTTAGTTAGGTTAGCTGGTAGGGTAGTTAGAAAATAGTTATTCTTTTCTTTTCCTTTTTTTATTTATTTATTCATAATTCTATATAGAAAATTCTCAAGGAAATAGTTAGGTACTTGGAAAAAATTCTGAGAAATTTATATTTCTTCTAACAAATAATTTACAACCAAAATTATTTCAATTCAAAAGATATTTACTAAATATTACTAAATATTTAGTTAGTTAAATAAATCTATAAATTTTATTTTCTGCTTAATATTATATTGGAAGCATGTGGGGGTTCGGATAACGCAACTCGAGTGTCATGTGCGTAATAGGACCCGTTAGGCTTATAGTATGGATTTAGTTGGAAATAATGGGTTGGGGTGGCGTGTTAAAATCGTACGCCACGACAAAAGGGTTAATTAATCATCGTTTTCTCGTAATTATGTCGTAAAAGTTGTGCGACCAAAATAAAGTCTGGAATTACGAATTTGTGAGTAAAAGTCATGGTAGGAGCCTAATTTGACTCGTCTAAGTCAAGCATGCTAGGTTGGTTGGAAGGGAAAGGCTAGTGTTGCACTCAAGATCTGAAAACCATGGTGGTTGGTTTTCAAAGTTTAATTAAATTATCGAATAAATATTAAAAATAAAAAAATAATTATTAATTATCGAACTAACCCTATATAAAAATTAGGGTGCTCACAATCTACCCACCTTAAAAGAATTGCGTCCTCGCAATTAAGAAAAATAAAACGTAACCGGTCTGAAAAGGTTTTTTCCAGAAGAGATGACGTGGTTGTATAAGTTTGAGTGCAAAGACAACTGCTGCTAACTCCAAGTCGTGCGTCGGATAATTCTTCTCATGGTATCGAAGCTGCCGAGATGCATAAGATATAACCTTGCCATGCTGCATAAGAACATACCCTAGTCATTTTCTTGACGTATCACAATATACGGTAAACCCACCTAACCCATCTGGAAGAGTCAAAATTGGTGTCATAATCAACTCATGCTTGAGCTTTTTAAAAGAGGTTTGACATTCATCTGTCCAATCAAAGCACACATCCTTACGAGTCAATTGTGCCAAGGATGCAAAAATTCTAGCAAAGTCTGACACAAATCTTCGATAATATCCTGCTAGTCCTAGAAAATTATGAACTTCTGCAACAGTTTGGAGAACTGGTCACGTCTCAATGGCTTCTATCTTCTGGGGATCCACTTCAATTCCTCCTTTAGCAATAATATGCCCTAAGTATAAAATACGATCAGGCCAGAACTCATACTTGTTGTACTTGGCATATAACTTATGTTCTCTAAGGACTTGAAGAACTGTGCGAAGATGCTGCTCGTGCTCTACTTCACTTTGAATGTATACCAAGATGTCGTCAATGAACACAATCATGAACTTGTCCAAGTATGGCATAAAAATATGATTCATGAGATCCATAAACACTGCTGGTGCATTGGTTGCTCCAAAGGGCATTACTAGAAACTCTGAACGTCATCTTGGATATATCCTGATCTCTGACTTTGATCTGATGATATCCCGACCGCAAATCAATCTTGGAAAATACTGATGCTTTATTAAGCCGATCGAACAAGTCATCGATCCTTGGCAAGGGATGCTTGTTCTTGATGGTTACTACATTAAGGGTACAATAATCAACACATAATTATGACGTTCCATCATTCTTCTTCACAAGTAGCATTGGGGCTCCCCAAGGTGATCCACTAGCACAATTAAATCCATTGGTTCTCAATTCTTCAATCATTCGGTACAAGACTTTCAACTCTGATGGTGTCATCTTATAGACTCTCTCTGACACTGGTGCTATTCCTGGAAGTAGATCAATGGTAAACTCGATCTCTCTTTTAGTGGCATGCCTAGAAGTTCTTCTGGGAACACATCTGGAAACTCACTGATCCCCCTGGAAATTGTACTCCTTGTGCTACTGCCATTCACATGATTGCTGACAGAGACTCTATCTCTCCTATAGAAAATGAGAATTCTTCCACTCCGGGGATACGAAAGATAACTTGCCATCATGGCAATCTATCGATGTGTGTCGAGCATTCAACTAATCCATTTCTTATATGATGTCATAATCATCCATCGGAAACTCTATCAGTCTAGCAAAAAAATATCTTTCGCACACTACGACACAACACGAGGTATAAACTTTATATACTCCCACGATACCGTTACCAGTAATTATATTGGGTCTTACTGATAAGGATTCAGGGTCCAATCCAACTCTTATCATAAATCGTGCAGACATAAAGGAATGTAATGCACCAGAATCAAACAATATTGAAGCTGAATGAGAGTTGACGAGAATGGTACCTGCCACCACTTTACCAGAAGCTAATTGCTCTTCCACAGTGAGTGTCATCGCCTGACCTTGTCCTCTCGGTGCTGGTCCTCGCTGCTGCGAACCTCCTTGCCTGGCTTATACTAGAGCTTGGGCCTGCCCATACTTTTGTGGCCTTTGCTGCTGGAATACTTGGGACTGGATCAGCAAAGGCCTCAGACCCTGGTTCTACTGAACCGGCACTGGAGCCCTATATTGTGGTCCTGTCGGGGAAGATGATGAACTATCTCTATGTGGACAAGATCCCACCCTATGGTCTGAAGCTCCATAGACTAGGCATAACCCTTGTGCTCTACGACACTCTGATAAAACGTACCCTAATTTTCCACAATGAGAACATCCCACTGAAGGAGATGATCTATGATGCTGAGGACGTGTCAGAGTTGATCGCTGAAGCGATGCTACCGAAGTTGTCCTGGTCGGGGTTCCAATCGTCAAAGCTCGCACTGCTGGAGCTGGTGTTGAAGACTGGGTATAAGAACCCCTTGATGTGTGAGACCTCTTCCGGCCCCCAATTCTATCGACAATCCTCTGGGAGGTGTACTCGTGCCTCCTCGTCGCTCACATCATGACGTCAAACATCTAAAACTTATGTTGTTCTACTACTAAGATGATTTCTAGGTGAAGTCCCTACTGGAACCTCCTTGCTCGATATAATTCGGTCGCCACCAAAGTGGGAGCAAACCAACTTAACCAACAGAACTCTGCCACGTAGCCGTCGACAGTCCTGTCCATCCGCTTCAAGTTATTAAATCTATATTGCAGATCATAATACGATACTGCATCAAAGTATCTGACCTAAAAACTTTCAATGAATACGGCCCAGGGGAAGGGTACTGTTAGTGAAACCATCTGTGCTGTCCACCAGTCTCGGGCCAGATCTAGCAACTGTAATCGAACCACCGAGACTTTCTCTTTAGTCGGAACTCTGGCTGACTCTAGAATAGCCTCAGTGTCATGAAGCCACGTATCCGATGCAATCGCATCCTCGGTGCCAAAGAAATACGAGGGTTGGAGATGCTTGAAGTTGCTTGCCGAGTTATTGGCACGATATTCGCCTCTTTCCAAAGTCCCTTATACTGATTGAATGAGTACGTCCTCTCGACGTCTTGAGATGCCAACAATTTCCAAAGGATACCAATTAGCACAATGTTGTTCCCTCCTACATCAGGTACTGGTTGCACGGGAGATACTGGCTGGATCTGAGGTTCCTCATTTTGAGCTGTTCTGGACCCGGCCCCGGAATGCTGAGACTGAACCTCAAAGATTTGCTGGGCATCGAGATGTTGTTTTGCTACTGGAGGAATTCTAGATAGATGATTGGAAGGACCAGGAACAATGTCCTTGAAAGATAAATGATACAAAGATTATCAAAGGGACGAACATGATAGATCGAGGATCAAAGTAGATGTCTAATCAAAATTTTAGGGATATAAATTTGACACTGGAGTAGATTGAGACATCTAAAATATCTGGTAAACCCCCACACTTCTGAATTTTTAGACCTATATGGGACACCACTTAAATCATGTCATGCCCCAGAACCAAAATATTGGAGAGCGGGGGAAGACAAAGCCAGCTATGTACACCAGAGTACTCTATATCCCGAGATACGGTCACGGCTGTCTAGACATGTGAGGGTTTACTCTACAAACCAACAGTCATTCCTGGGTCAAGAATCCTAGGTATCTCAATCTCAAGCAAGCAACAAGTTAGAAGATATATGATCACCAAACATATAATAGTAAGACGTCCTAAACTATACATACACCGATGATCATGAAGCTAGTTACAAAATAAAGAACTAGCAAGAGTGCCATATTACATGATCAGCTCTAGCTATAGTCTAAAATATTCTTTACATGTAGGCCCGTAGGCTAGAATATCAAGTCCCAAAATACGAGCTAAATACGTACTAAGTGGCTAAATGCCTCAAAAGAATAATTATACAAGATCAAGTAGGTGATGAAAGAGGAACCCACTTATAGCCCCAGGTGCTCCTGGTGTTCATCATCTTGAGGCGGGAAGTATGGGAGATCCTGCGGTCCTGCTCCGATGTCTGGCCATACAAAACTAGTGGGATCAGACCCCAAAACAATAAGTACCACAAGGGAGCCAATATTAGGAACTAAAAACCAGCATGCAGACAAATCAATAAGAAATAGCATAAGGAACATTTAAATAAGTGCACCGGGTAAAATAATAGTTAAACAGTTCTGGAGTATTTAAACAAGGATATTTGGAATCAGTAATCAGGTTACAATTTTTGGATCAGTTGTTAAATAAATTAGGACGAGACTAGACTAGACTGGAAATCAAGCATTCATGACCAATCATGCCCTGCGGCTTGCTATTATTAGTTAACTAGGGTTATCACAATCCTAGTTACTAACACATGCAGTTTAAAATTTTTATACAGCTACATGCCCTGCAGTCTATCCGGATCATCCAGACATACATGATACATAATATAATTAACTTGTATAGATATTTTACTTGTAATGCAACACTCGACGGTGTGCTGGAAGTGTGCCCCTCATGACGAAGAGCTCTAAATCTACTTGTAATGCATAATCACTAATCCGGACAGTTCTGGCACACTTTGATACCAAAAGTGCTCTGAGCAAAAGATGGCGCACAATTGATATAAAAACACACTCTAGAACCTTGGCGCACAATGATAGAAGTGTACGAGCCAGGAGCTTGGTGCACTTCTTCAAGTATGCCCAAAAAGGAGAGTTGACGCACAAAGAGCGTGGGAATGTCTACTAAAAGACAAAACATAAGTCTCAATGCATGGCACAGTAGTCGAGACAACCCTGCAGTCGAGAACACAATTCTCGAGAATGGTCAGAAGTCATTTCTTAGTCATTAAGTAATTATAAAGGGCTACAAAGTGCGTCGTCTCTGGAGAATGCCACATAGTGCGCCAATACAGCAAAGTGCGTCATTCTCCAAAAGCAACAAAGTATGCCGGTAAGGAAAGTTTTACCAAAGTGCGCCAACTCTGTAATATCTGCAAAGTGCGCCAACTTGGCTATTTAAGCAGTGTCGTGCATTCTTGATGACTTGCAGACCCATTCAAAAGTATACCAAGTAGGATTGGCATACTTTTGGAGGAATTGCCATAGTACAAAATATACGTAGGAGTAGAGAAGTGCGTCCAAAGTGCTCAACATATCTTGGCGCACTTTCTAAGAAATTTGTGAAACACACACAACTGCGCTCACTGGAACTTCGCTTTATGAGCCAAGGGTTTCCTGCTTACTTTTTGTATGCATTCTCAGGCCAACTTTGCATTCTTCGACTTGTTATTCTCGAGCTCCATGAGAAATCCAATTCAAGAAAAACAAAATCATCAATGAGACAAGTTCTAAGTGTTACCCAAAAATAAAACCGATCAAATGATTAAAACAAGTTATAGTAAGAATCAAAGTAAGATCCATGGTTGTTCCTTCGGTTGGCAAGATATACTTGCCTACGATCAAGTTCTAGCATAATACTACCAAGGTCACCCACGACCAAGGCTAAGCTCGGCTGCTCTCGGTGAAGGCTGAAGAAGTGAAGAAGGAAAAAGAAATGAAAGAAAAAGAAAAGTGAAGGAAAGAGAAATGATTTGCTTAAATAGACAAATGGTTGATTGTAGGCCATTGGATCATAATCCATGTCCCTCTCCCGGGTTCATCACAGCCATGCACACGAAAACCAATGGACCAACTGTCCAAAGCATGCAACTAAGGGAAAACTTGCAAAAATAACCTAGACAATACATGAATAACATAAAGCATAAAGCATAAAGTACACAATTAAACATAAAGCAAGCTATACACGTATTATATGTGTATATCGTGTACGTATACTAGAACATTGAGTCAGAGTCTCACAATCCGTGCATAAAAACATCTTTCTAATTAACGTATCCTTTAAAAAGAATATGCATGTGACATTTTTTTTTTGCACGGGTATTTTTATGCTAAAAATGCCATTTGTATGGACATATTTTTAGCATATACATATGTATATGTGTTTATAACATTAGTATACATGAGGATTTCTAGTTAGCTTGTGAAGTATTAATCCTCAAAGGAGGTTGTGGGTTTGGATCTTCCCATACTCACTTTTTTAAACTTTTTTTGTGTTAAAAAAATTGTGGCATATTAGATGATTCAAACCCACAACCTTCTCTTAATTTTATTATTTAATAAGCTATCCATGAATCATAATATTACAAATACATATATATGTATAAGAAAATAAAAAATATCAAGAGAACATCCATGCAAAGGACGTTTTTCAAACTCAAAAAAAAAAGTCTCTTACAAAGGACGTTTGCTTGAGAATTTTTTTTAAATACTTAAGAGAAAGAGAAATAAGATACTTAAAGAATTGTTGACAAATTGAAAGAATATTTTCATTGAAAACGTACTTTCAAAGTACTTAAAATTTCTTTTTTTTGATATGTCCGAAGGAATAATAATACGTCTCCGTGGTTCGATCCATCGATCTTCTGTCTCCGAGTCAGGATCTTATATCTCTTTTCAGTGTAACCACAAGGGTCACTCGAATTCGGTTCAAAGTACTTTCAATTAAAATAAAAAGTCATTTCAATAGTTTTTTTAATGTTCTTATAAAAAATTTCCAATTTTGTTTTATTTTCCTAATTTCATAAAAGTTTGGTACATTGTATAGAATTCGAATTTTTTCATTTAAAGTAATAAAAAATTATATATTTATAAAAAACGGGAAAAGTTTTGGGAAATTGCGGATGGGGGGACCACTCGCCAACTGAGTTGGCGAGGTGCTGACTTGGCGAGTATCTCGCCAACTGAGTTGGCGGGGCGCCCTCCTCGAGGGGCCGCTCGCCAACTCAGTTGGCGAGCCATGCACAATTGGCTTTTTAGTCGTTGGAATACATATACATAGATATGATGGAATACATGATTTGGTATGACGATTCTACTCTGAGTTGGCGGGGCGCCCTCCTCGAGGAGCCCAGGTTCAAAACTAGATCTGTAGACGATTCTACTCTGCGTGCTTTTGCCGATGGAATACATGATTTGGTATGACTTCATTATACTTCCAAAAATACATATACATAGATATGATAAATATATTAATTTACGTGTTCTTCAAATTTCAGAGTGGTGTATACCAACAATTTTTGCAACAACCTGAGATAAACCTTCACCCACAAGGTCGACTTCTTATGGAGGAACTTGTGACTCGTGTTGAGCAGCTGGGTATTGGACGGGAACCGAAAATGCCTCCAGTACAATCCCGTCTTCCACCGGACTATCCGACTGGCTTAGTACGACAGAGACACTCTCGTCGTCGTCGGCGGCAGGATACTGCTGACTCGGGCCCGAGTGACCAGTATGCTGAAGCGGGGCCTAGTGACCAGTATGCTGGAGCGGGCCCGAGTAACCAGTATGCTGGTGTAAATACCCTAAATTTCCGAAGTGAAATTAATATAGTTTTCCGTATATTTTCGGTATTTTTCTGGATGTCTGTCACTAAGGTTTTGTGGGTTAAATAATTTTAAGTGTGGCTAGATGAGGTTAAAATATTCTGGAAGTAAAAATTTATTGTGTATAATGGAGAACCGGACGCGTGGCATTTTTCGGTGAATTTATTGGACACCGGAGCAACGAAACGAGGACCAAAAGCTATTTGGATTGTAAACCAACCCGAACCAAACCAACCCGAACCAAACCAACCCGAAACCCCCAGAGGAAGCCCTAGCCGCCGGATGTACTGTACAAAACCTATAAATCCCTCCGCCTCGGCGTTCGTGCCAAGCCCTAGCCGCCATCTTGCCACCGGTGTAGCCGATCGACTCACCTTCACCGTCGATCAACGTCGAGCAAGCGACCCGTCAGTCGTCGAGCCCGCGACCCTTCAGTCGTCGACCCTGACGCCTCCCATCGCTGCCACACCGCGATCCGTCAGTCGTCGACCTATCCGCCGACTTCACAGCAGACCGACCTGACCCAGGCCGCCGCCGACCGATCTGAACCCGCGGCCATCCCCTTCGAAGGCCGACCCCGCCGGAGTCCGCTGGACGCTGCCATTTTCGACCATCAACTCGCGGCCTCACCCCTCCGCCGCGAGCACAGTCCGCCCCGAGCGCGACTCATCCGCCTCACAGCGACTCCGCGGACACGAGGAAGCAGAAACTCTGAACCAGGACACGGAATTGGCTCTCGGTCACTTGGAAAACAGAATCCACGGAGCCCTGTTCAGGTATTGATTTCTCCCCACTCGCAACTCCGTTTTCAATTCCGTCGATTGCTATGCGTAGACTGTATACCCCTCTCGGTGCCCGTGCAACTCGCTCGGTGCATCGCGTCTTGTAGTGGTCGTACACCGCGATCCAAAACAGGAAAAAACAATGCCCTGTTTCACCTCAGAACTGAGTCCGCCCCGCCAATCGGGACGACTTGGTCGCACGCGGTCTTTACCAAACTGTGCGCGACGTTGATACGGTCGTGTAGGATTTCGCAGAAGTCGATTCGGAGGTGCGTGCACCCCGGAATCAACGCGTATCCGCTGACAATACCCCGTATCCGTCGATTCTGAAACACGCCGTAACTTCGTGTACACACGTCGGATCGAGACGAAACTTGCGCCATCGGATCCGTAGTAATACGCTGGTCCTGTGAGCCAAGTTTGGTTCGATTCTGAGAACGTTGACAAAATCGCGTATCGTGGGCCCCACAGGCTCCACTTGACGGGTGATTTTGTGATCGGCTCATCGGAATCCAATTCTGGAAGTTCCGTTGGGTTCGTATCGTCGTTCCTGACTTGTAGACACTGAGTTTGCGGAATTTGGAGACCTTTGACCCTGACACGCTTTTCGGTGCTAAGTGGCCCACATGTGGAACCCGCTTTGGCCCGAAAATGACCTTTTTGCCCCTGTGTCCAAATTGGACGTAAGGACAGGCATTTCCAGCTATTTGACATCTTCTGAGACTGTTGGTGATATTTATTACAGCTTTCGGAGTAGTACCTACCGGATCCACAGATACCAGGACGACAGTTGACATTCAAACATCAGGCAAGTGTACCTTGCCAAACTCTATACAGCTTAGTTATCTAATTTACTTGCTTTATATATATATTGCTGTGCATGCTCAACCTAGGACCGTGTGACGTACTTAGCGTCCGATTATCAGTCGGGTGCCGACACTGTACGCAGTGTTGGGTACGGTCATCTAGAGATGGACATCCGTGACACTTTATTCTCGTACTTGTCTTATCAAGTACTCTACGACCCAGGACACTTGACACTATTCATGAGACAGGATTTTCCCGAGATATTCGTGGTGATTCTGTATAGGATACAGGACATGGACATTATATTCTTAGATACTGTATGACTGGTTGCATTTAGCTATGATCGCGCTTGACATGGGCATGAGACGTTATGGTCATGATATGCGTGGTTACATTGGGTGGGGAGAGACACACAGGCTACAGGCTGTTTACATATATATATCTTCTATTATTGAGAGGTCGTAGACTCTCGTAGCAGAGCTAGACCCACTACCGGTTATTACCGCTACCGGCTCCCCGACACAGGGCTTGTAGTGGCTCAGCCTGAGACTAGTGATGCTCTCACTTGCATTTACACTTAGATTGGTTACATATTTACCCTATTGCTTCATTTAGTTATTTATTTGTTGCACTGTTTATTTACTCATTTTGGCATGAGCTTTCTTGTACCTTGCTATGTCCCCTGAGGACCTGGATCCGGATTTTGTCCCCAGATTTTGCAGACGAGGTTTATCCCGAGATCTACGGGACCGGTGCAGGAGCTGATCCAGGAGTTGTACCACCATCTGAGGACGAGGTTTTAGCTGAAGACTTCTCTTGAGCATCCGTGTTCATGCTCAGCTTTTATTATTTGTTTCAGTCTTTTATATTCTGGTCTGTTGAACCATTGTACTAGCTATTTATCGGGTTGTTCCCCGAAGTACTTTGTGAGACTTGCTGATGATTTACATTCCTTATTTATTCTGTGGATCATATTTTATGTCTTGTGTGGATGAGATTAGTTGTACCATGATTGTCGTAGACTTGTTTTACAGCTTAAGTATGCCCTGATGGATCCTTTATAGTGAGTTGGTCCATCGGTGCGTACTGCTGGCCGTTGCCACGTGTCTGGTCCCACGGTATTTTGGGACTGGGGCGTGACATGGTTTTTGTGGTGGCCCATGCAGGTCTACGACTAAATAGTTCGGTTTCAACTTAGGGACCGGACCAGCCTGCCCTAAGGATAGTATGAACTATAGGATCTCATCCATTATTTAACCAGTTGTTGAACTCTATATCGATCTCGAATTTTGTTACTTGAACTGCATCCTGTATTGATTCCTCTGAGCGTTCTCATAGTTTATCTTTTGATTGCAGAGCGATGGATTCCGGGAACAGAGATGATATTCCTTTGGAGACACCACACGACGCTGTGGTTACTTATGGAGACGAAGTGACACCAGGGGATGGTGGACAAGCATCGCAGAGTGATCAAACCGGACAGCCTAATCCAAGGTTCCGGAGAGATGACATTCCACCACCACCTCAGTTCACACCCCAGATGCCAGTATTCCCGCCAAGACAAGCCATGGACGGGCAACAAATGTTCCAGATGATGTATGCTATGATGCAAGCACAACAACAGATTCAGCAAGAGGCCCATCGGCAGGAGGCCGAGTATCTGAGGACCAGCCTGGTATCCGCATTGGAGCAGGCAAATCCGCCAGCAAGGCGAACATCGACGGGATCTATCACTGATTTCCGTCATCTCAAGCCTCGCACATTTTCTGGTAAGGAAGGGCCAACGGAAGTTCATGAGTGGCTCACCAACATTCAGCATCAGTTGGAAGCCGCTGAACTTCCGAGAGAGAAGTGGATGACTGCAGTTAGAATGCAGTTAACTGATAATGCGCACCACTGGTGGTTAGCAGAAGAAAGGAGGCTCGGACAGGACAGAGTCACATGGGAAGAGTTCTCCAGACTCTTCCAAGAGATGTACATTCCAGCAGTCGCACGGTCAGAGCTCAGAGACAAGTTCAACCGCCTCATCCAAGGCAGTATGACAGTGGAGGAGTACAATGCGGAATTTATTCGCCTGAGCCGCTTTGCCCCGACATTGATTTCGACAGAGGAAGAAAAAGCAGAGAAGTTCTTTGACGGCTTGAAGTTCGAGCTTCAGAGAGTAATTGGATCGGTAGCACCTACATCTTATACCGATGTCCTTGCAGCAGCCCGACGCTTGGAGCGCGTCACCAGGAGGGAATCTAATCTGAAGAGGCCTATCACATCAGCACCATCCAGGCCAGCACATGGGGATTCCGCAAAGCGAGCCCAAAGGGGTATGCCAGATAGAGCAGCACAGAGAGACAGACCTCTTCCTACTTGTCACCACTGCGGCAAGGTAGGACACATTGAGAAGGAATGCCGGCGTAAATTGGGACTATGTTTGAGCTGCGGATCCAACCAGCACTTTTTCAGGGACTGTACTGAACGCAGAGACGGAGCACCCAGACTAGCATTACCTGCACCACGACCAGCTTATCCAGCAGCAGGGGCCCAGCAGACAGGAGTTGGTGGGGTCAGACCACCAGCCCCAGGAGGAAATCAGCAGAGACCACCACTGGCACCACAGGCAGCCCTATTCCAGCAGCAGCAGAGAGGTCCAGCTCAGGGACGGGGACAGGCATTCGCATTAGCTGTTGAGGAGGAGGCTACAGCAGGCGAGGTCATCGCAGGTACTATTTTAGTAGCTTCATTACCAGCTGTAGCATTATTTGATTCTGGAGCATCGCATTCATTTATAGCAGCTAGCTTTGTAGCCACCCATAGAGTAGCTACCGCACCCCTTCCGAAGATGAAGAGAATTCTTACGGGAGGCGGTATTATTCCGGTTAGTGATGTCTGTAGATCATGTTCTGTAGTAGTTTGTGGCCGAGAAATGCGAGCTCAATTTTTGATCTTTTCTATGCCTGACTATGACGTTGTACTTGGTATGGACTGGTTGAGTCAGTACCATGCGACTCTTGATTGTCGGCTTGGAAAGGTTATATTTAGACCGCCTGGCCATCCAGAATTTGAGTTTCTCCGAGGAGCAGTAGAGCAAGGAGTTCAGCCTACTCTTAGGGTATTATCTGTAGAAGAGGAGACAGGTTACCCAAGAGTCATATCAGAATTTGTGGATGTATTTCCTGATGATCTTCCAGGTTTACCGCCTGATCGGGAAATAGAATTCACAATAGACTTAACTCCAGGAGCAGAGCCAATCACTTCATCGGTTTATCGGCTAGCACCTAAGGAGTTAGTGGAGTTGAAGGAACAGGTTGATGATCTTTTGGAGAAGGGTTTCATTCGGCCCAGTGTTTCACCTTGGGGAGCACCCATCTTATTTGTGCCAAAGAAGGATGGGATAGTACGGTTGTGCATTGATTACCGGGCACTAAATGCTGTCACCATCAAGAACAGGTATCCCTTACCACGCATTGATGATCTATTCGATCAATTGAGTGGTGCAAGGGTATTCTCGAAGATTGACCTTAGATCCGGCTATCATCAGATCAAGGTGAGGAAGGAAGACATCCCGAAGACAGCTTTCAGGACGAAGTATGGGCATTATGAGTTCTTGATGATGCCGTTTGGTTTAACCAACGCACCAGCAGTGTTTATGAGCTTAATGAACAGGGTTTTTCATCAGTTCTTGGATAAATTCGTAGTGGTGTTCATTGATGACATTCTCATATATTCCAAGAGCCCTGAAGAGCACGAGGAGCATCTTAGAATAGTGTTAGAGACCTTGAGGCAAGAGAAGTTATATGCCAAACTCAGTAAGTGTGAGTTCTGTATGGACAAAGTGCCTTTCTTGGGACACATCATATCAGGAGAAGGACTTTCAGTAGATCCGGAGAAAGTTGCGGCAATAGAGACTTGGCCTACACCCACATCAGTAGCAGAGGTGAGAAGTTTTCTCGGACTTGCGGAATATTACCGAAGGTTCGTAGAAAATTTCTCGAGGATTGCAGAACCAATGACGAAGCTGACACGAAAGGACCAGGAGTTTGTATGGACAGAAGACTGCCAGAAGGCTTTTGAAGAACTGAAGAGAAGATTAACAACAGCACCTGTCTTGACTCTTCCTTCAGGGTCAAGAGGTTTTGTTGTTTACAGTGATGCATCAGGCAGTGGACTAGGGTGTGTTTTGATGCAACATGGCAAAGTCATTGCTTATGCGTCAAGACAGTTGAAGGACCACGAGAAGAACTACCCCACACATGATCTGGAGCTAGCAGCTGTTATATTTGCACTGAAGATATGGAGACACTATCTTTATGGAGAGAGGGTAGAAATCTTTACTGATCACAAGAGTCTAAAGTATGTGTATACTCAGAAGGAGCTTAACATGAGACAGAGACGCTGGCTGGAACTGATGGTAGATTTTGACATAGATCTGCAGTATCACCCGGGAAAGGCGAATGTGGTTGCAGATGCACTCAGCAGGAAGCCTACGGCGTATTTCTTGACGATGCAGCCCGAGTTATTGAGAGATTTACAGGAGCTACAGATAGAGGTTATCGTACCGGGACAGAATGGATTGATGGCTAATCTTGAGATTCAGTCATCCCTCGTGGAGAAGATTAAAGAAGCATTGCCCACCGATGCTAGATTCCGAAGACTCAAAGAAAGGACAGAAGCAGGTATGCAGACAGGACTACGCATCCACGAAGACGGGACATTGAGGTTTGGAAATCGCCTGTATGTCCCAAATGGAGAATTGAGACAGGAGTTAATGACTGAAGCGCATAGCTCTATGTACTCTGTTCACCCAGGAGGAACCAAGATGTATCGGGACTTGAGACAGTATTACTGGTGGCATGGAATGAAGAGAGAGATCGCCAGATTTGTGGCCAAATGCTTAGTCTGCCAGCAAGTAAAGGCCGAGCATCAGAGGACTGCAGGTATGTTACAGCCGCTTCCTATACCTGAATGGAAGTGGGAGCACATCACGATGGATTTTGTCACAGGATTTCCGAGGAGCCCCAGCGGAAGAGATGCAGTTTGGGTTATCGTGGATCGACTCACTAAATCGGCACACTTCTTGCCATTTAGAGTTGGACAGTCCACAGAGGTACTAGCTGACATGTATATGCGACAAATCGTCAAATTACATGGAGTACCTGTTAGTATTGTATCGGATCGAGATTCGAGATTTACATCTCATTTCTGGAGAAGCATGCAAGAGAGTCTAGGCACCAGACTCAAATTCAGCACGGCATACCACCCGCAGACAGATGGACAATCGGAGCGCACCATTCAGATCTTGGAGGACATGTTGCGATCATGTATGCTAGATTTCGGAGGATCTTGGGAAGATCATTTGCACTTAGTAGAGTTCTCCTACAATAACAGTTATCAGGCCAGCATTCAGATGGCGCCATTTGAAGCTTTATACGGAAGGAAGTGCAGATCACCTGTGTGTTGGAGTGACGTTGGTGAACGTCAAATACTGGGTCCAGAATTGGTAACGCAGACAGTGGAGAAGGTAAAGCAGATACAGAATCATCTACGAGCAGCTCAGGACAGACAGAAGCATTGGGCTGATACACACCGGCGTCCCCTAGAGTTCAAGGAAGGAGATCACGTGTTCTTGAGGATTTCGCCCACTCGGGGTACTATCAGATTCGGGAGCAGAGGCAAGCTGAGCCCAAGGTATATTGGGCCATTTGACATCCTCGAGCGCGTTGGTGAGGTGGCTTATCGGCTTGTATTACCTCCATCCTTAGAGGGAGTGCATGACGTATTCCACGTCTCACAGCTGCGAAGGTACGTGACCGACCCAAGTCACGTAGTCGATCATTCAGAGATCGCAGTAGGCCCAAGTTTGAGATATGAGGAACAACCAGTTGGCATCCTCGACGTCAGTGAGAAGACATTGCGGGGACAGACGATCAGACTGGTTCGTGTAGCATGGAAACACCATTCACCAGGCGAATCAACTTGGGAACGGGAAGATAGTATGCGCCAGCGATACCCCCACTTGTTCAAGGAGGCAGTTGTAAACTAGGCCACCTTGTATTTCCATAACTCTTTCTTTAGTAGCTTATTCTTTGATTGCGAGGACACAATCCTTTTAAGGAGGGAAGATTGTAAACATCCTAAATTTCCGAAGTGAAATTAATATAGTTTTCCGTATATTTTCGGTATTTTTCTGGATGTCCGTCACTAAGGTTTTGTGGGTTAAATAATTTTAAGTGTGGCTAGATGAGGTTAAAATATTCTGGAAGTAAAAATTTATTGTGTATAATGGAGAACCGGACGCGTGGCATTTTTCGATGAATTTATTGGACACCGGAGCAACGAAACGAGGACCAAAAGCTATTTGGATTGTAAACCAACCCGAACCAAACCAACCCGAACCAAACCAACCCGAACCAAACCAACCCGAAACCCCCAGAGGAAGCCCTAGCCGCCGGATGTACTGTACAAAACCTATAAATCCCTCCCCCTCGGCGTTCGTGCCAAGCCCTAGCCGCCATCTTCGCCTCGACACGGAGACCCTCACCCCGACCTTGCCACCGGTGTAGCCGATCGACTCACCTTCACCGCCGATCGACGTCGAGCAAGCGACCCGTCAGTCGTCGAGCCCGCGACCCTTCAGTCGTCGACCCTGACGCCTCCCATCGCTGCCACACCGCGATCCGTCAGTCGTCGACCTATCCGCCGACTTCACAGCAGACCGACCTGACCTAGGCCGCCGCCGACCGATCTGAACCCGCGGCCATCCCCTTCGAAGGCCGACCCCGCCGGAGTCCGCTGGACGCTGCCATTTTCGACGATCAACTCGCGGCCTCACCCCTCCGCCGCGAGCACAGTCCGCCCTGAGCGCGACTCATCCGCCTCACAGTGACTCCGCGGACACGAGGAAGCAGAAACTCTGAACCAGGACACGGAATTGGCTCTCGGTCACTTGGAAAACAGAATCCACGGAGCCCTGTTCAGGTATTGATTTCTCCCCACTCGCAACTCCGTTTTCAATTCCGTCGATTGCTATGCGTAGACTGTATACCCCTCTCGGTGCCCGTACAACTCGCTCGGTGCATCGCGTCTTGTAGTGGTCGTACACCGCGATCCAAAACAGGAAAAAACAACGCCCTGTTTCACCTCGGAACTGAGTCCGCCCCGCCAATCGGGACGACTTGGTCGCACGCGGTCTTTACCAAACTGTGCGCGACGTTGATACGGTCATGTAGGATTTCGCAGAAGTCGATTCGGAGGTGCGTGCACCCCGGAATCAACGCGTATCCGCTGACAACACCCCGTATCCGTCGATTCTGAAACATGCCGTAACTTCGTGTACACACGTCGGATCGAGACGAAACTTGCGCCATCGGATCCGTAGTAATACGCTGGTCCTGTGAGCCAAGTTTGGTTCGATTCTGAGAACGTTGACAAAATCGCGTATCGTGGGCCCCACAGGCTCCACTTGACGGGTGATTTTGTGATCGGCTCATCGGAATCCAATTTTGGAAGTTCCGTTGGGTTCGTATCGTCGTTCCTGACTTGTAGACACTGAGTTTGCAGAATTTGGAGACCTTTGACCCTGACACGTTTTTCGGTGCTAAGTGGCCCACATGTGGAACCCGCTTTGGCCCGAAAATGACCTTTTTGCCCCTGTGTCCAAATTGGACGTAAGGACAGGCATTTCCAGCTATTTGACATCTTCTGAGACTGTTGGTGATATTTATTACAGCTTTCGGAGTAGTACCTACCGGATCCACAGATACCAGGACGACAGTTGACATTCAAACATCAGGCAAGTGTACCTTGCCAAACTCTATGCAGCTTAGTTATCTAATTTCCTTGCTTTATATATATATTGCTGTGCATGCTCAACCTAGGACCGTGTGACGTACTTAGCGTCCGATTATCAGTCGGGTGCCGATACTGTACGCAGTGTTGGGTACGGTCATCTAGAGATGGACATCCGTGACACTTTATTCTCGTACTTGTCTTATCAAGTACTCTACGACCCAGGACACTTGACACTATTCATGAGACAGGATTTTCCCGAGATATTCGTGGTGATTCTGTATAGGATACAGGACATGGACATTATATTCTTAGATACTGTATGACTGGTTGCATTTAGCTATGATCGCGCTTGACATGGGCATGAGACGTTATGGTCATGATATGCGTGGTTACATTGGGTGGGGAGAGACACACAGGCTACAGGCTGTTTACATATATATATCTTCTATTATTGAGAGGTCGTAGACTCTCGTAGCAGAGCTAGACCCACTACCGGTTATTACCGCTACCGGCTCCCCGACACAGGGCTTGTAGTGGCTCAGCCTGAGACTAGTGATGCTCTCACTTGCATTTACACTTAGATTGGTTACATATTTACCCTATTGCTTCATTTAGTTATTTATTTGTTGCACTGTTTATTTACTCATTTTGGCATGAGCTTTCTTGTACCTTGCTATGTCCCCTGAGGACCTGGATCCGGATTTTGTCCCCAGATTTTGCAGACGAGGTTTATCCCGAGATCTACGGGACCGGTGCAGGAGCTGATCCAGGAGTTGTACCACCATCTGAGGACGAGGTTTTAGCTGAAGACTTCTCTTGAGCATCCGTGTTCATGCTCAGCTTTTATTATTTGTTTCAGTCTTTTATATTCTGGTCTGTTGAACCATTGTACTAGCTATTTATCGGGTTGTTCCCCGAAGTACTTTGTGAGACTTGCTGATGATTTACATTCCTTATTTATTCTGTGGATCATATTTTATGTCTTGTGTGGATGAGATTAGTTGTACCATGATTGTCGTAGACTTGTTTTACAGCTTAAGTATGCCCTGATGGATCCTTTATAGTGAGTTGGTCCATCGGTGCGTACTGCTGGCCGTTGCCACGTGTCTGGTCCCACGGTATTTTGGGACTGGGGCGTGACAGCTGGAGCGGGCCCTAGTTACCAGTATGCAGGAGCGGATCCGAGTTACCAAACTGCTGGAGATGAAAGCTACCAGATATTCACACAATTTTTTTTGACTCCATCAGCACCGCTGCCTACCCAAACTCAACAAGACGAGTATTAGTAGAAAATTTGTAACATTGTATGATTACAATTTTTTTATGATTTGTAATGGTTTTTTATTACAATATTTGGGTATTGAACAATTCTATTTTAATCTCTCGGTTGACTAGTACATCTTCTTCGGTTGTGTCCCATAGCACCACAATTACTGCAACGTAGATCTCTTGTCGATGAATCCCGGGGTTTTATGCGGTTCTTCTTTGGTCTTCCGGCTTTGCGTCTTACATCTGGCACCCCAATTTGTCCTCTTACCAAAGGACCTTGGATTTCGTAGGGAACTGGAATTGGCTCCATTTTATGCGCGTATACAGCTTTCAAGTTTTCCGTCGAAAATACTGCAGGATAAAAAGTATCAATACTAATATTGCAATATCTACAAACAAAACATGCATGTATACATGGTATATAAGTATGGTACCATCTAAAACATGTACAAGTTCTGTCAGTTATATGAACAATATAGGTTCTACCTGTTGCCCGGTCTATTATTTCAAACTTATAACTATCAATAGCTAATATTTCTAGGTGGTTCTTCTCTTTGATAATAGAAGCCATATTTTTTAACATCTTCGGACAATAATCTGTGTCTATATTTTCAGCAAACTTTCTACGATTGTCATGAAGTGTAATAATCTTGGCTCTAATACCATCGAGAAGTGTTGTTATTGGCTTATCTCGTAATTTCTTAATCCAGCTGTTGAAGCATTCAGCAAGATTAGAAGTGTTAATATCTAATCTAGGACAAGTAGCATACGCTGTTATCCAATGTTCAAATCGACGACTTTCATCATTTACACCAATAAGCCAATCGTACAACACTATGTTCTCGGCTTTAATTATATCAAACACATTCTCTGCATCCGTTTTATTATATGATCTAGCAAGCGAGTCTAACAAGCGTTGAAATACTTGTTCTTTTGTAACTTTTTTCATGTTTTGTTTAAAATGTTGAATACAAAAAAAATGAGGAGATGCAGGAAAAATAGCACGAACAGCATTTATTAATCCCTTTTGCTTGTCAGATATAAATGAAATTGAACTCCAATCATTAAAACAACTTTCAAAAGATATTTTAAGAGAATTTAAAAATCAAGACCAAGAATCACTATTCTCACCTTCGGCAACAGCATAAGCTATAGGATATAATTGATAGTTAGGATCGTGAGCACAAGCAATAAATAAGATACCTTGATATTTAGACGAAAGAAATGTAGCATCAGTACTAATAATTGGTAAACATCCACTTAAAAATCCATCAATACATGACTTAAAACAAATAAAAATTCGTTGGAAGCTATTGTTTTCGGTAGTTTTAATAAAACATATACTACCTGGATTTGTCTCCATAATTCTATAACAATACTCCTCAAGACTAGCGTATTCCTCATCATAACTACCATTAATTTCAGCTAATGCTGTCTCTCGGGCTCTCCATGCTTTGGAATAACTAACTTGTATACGGTGCTCCCTATATATATCTTTAACAATTTGTGATGGACTGTATGACTGGTTATCTCTAATAATGTCAATTATCATGGTCTTAATCCATGAAGCGGTAGCTAGTCGATGACGTCCTGTACTAAGTCTTCCTAAACAAGAATGACGATTTTCTAATGTACTAACTTTAACTATATCGCCATTTCCAATAGATTTGACATATACTCTCCAATTACAATTCGGTTGATCACAACTATATATAATTCCACGAGCATTATTCATAAGACTAGTTGAACAACTAAAATTATATTTAATTGCTAAATTACTTATAAAGCTTCTAAAGTGAGAACGACTAGGAAATGATTGTCCCTTAAATAATTCATCAGTGATAGCTTTTACAACAACATCATCTACCGTATAATCTACATTTTCAACTAAATCATCACTATTTTCATCGTCGTTGTCACTATCATCATCATGGTTAGATTCATCTGATGAATGACCTTCTTGGATAAATGAAACTATTTGTTGAGAAGAACTAGTACCCGAACTAACATGCTGATATTCAGAAAAATATTCATTATTTCTACTATCTAAGGTTGCTGCTACTTTAATAACATATATTTTTATATATCGTGATTGTGAATTAATCTCAAGAATATAATTCCATGCATCTTCACTATCTATCAAAAAACAATTAGAACAGAAAATAGACTTCAGAATAAAATCATAATGAATAGAACAACGTTCAATAATATGATTACGTATATTTTCAAAACTAATATTCGGGTAAGTTGAAAAAATTATACTTTCTCCTCCTTCGTAATTTAACCCATTTACTTTACCGCCGTGCGAGCATACAATTCTTACGCTACGATCCATGACGGTTGAGAATTTTTGCTACAGAAAACAGGAGGAGGAAGCTGTAAAAATAGGAGGAGGAAGCTGTGAAAATATGAGGAGGAGGAGGAGGAGGAGGAGAGTGTGTTGTGTGAGGAGTGTTTGGGGGGGGGGTGGGGGTGTTTATAGGGGTTCGAGAGAGCCGTTGGAGGGAGCCGTTGCTCAACGGCTAGCCAACGGTGCATGGCCCGCCAACTGAGTTGGCGAGCAGCCTCTCGAGGAGAGCGCCCCGCCAACTCAGTTGGCGAGATGCTCGCCAACTCAGCACCTCGCCAACTGAGTTGGCGAGTGGTCCCCCCTCCGTAATTTCCCCAAACTTATCCCGTTTTTTATAAATATATATTATTTTATTACTTTAAATGAAAAAATCCGTATAGAATTCCCTGACATATCAATACGAGTTGGCAATTTTACTCTCTCACATCTTAAAATAAAAAAAATAAAAATAAAATTCTCTCTATAAATTGTGGGTCCCACTAAAATACAGAATTTGGGCCGATTCCATCCCGTCTTCTTCCTCCCCATCTCACTCTATTACCATTGAAGTGACTGCTATAATCACCACCCTCTCCTTTCCCTACCATTCCTTTTATACTTTACCAACAAATAAGTAAATAAATAGGGTTAGGGTTTTCCTCTCCCTCTCCCTCGCGATGGAGTCCGATTCCTGGAGCCGATTCTCTCTGCGCCACCAACTCCAATCTCGATTTGGTACTCCGACGAATCATCGAATTGCTCGCTCTTTCTGCAATTTCCAGCTTTTTTTTTTTATGGTGGAATTAATTTGATCGGTGGGTTCTTGTTTTTTGTTGTCGCCAGATCTGTACTTAGGGTTCGACGAGGTCGAGGGAGGGGAGGACGAGTCGAAGGCGGAGCTCGCCTGCCCATTCTGCACCGAGGAGTTCGACGTCGTCGGTCTGTGCTTCCATATGGACGAAGAGCACCCCGTCGAGGCCAAGAACGGGGTAACACTTTGATCTTTGATGGTTGTTTAGTTTCAAACTTTGTAAAAATAGAATATATTACGCGGGTCATTGAAAAGTAGGGGGGTTTCGGTTTATAATTGGGGAAGATAGGATTTTTAGATGATTTTTTGATGTTTGATTCTTTTTCTGTAGCTATTCTTCATTGTTAGTCTAAAAATTACTTCTTTGGGGGCTTATTGTTACATGCCCTCGAGTGAAAGTTACTTCTTTAGTGGTTCTATTGTGTGGAATTTAGTTGTCGCATCGCAAGATATTTTGGATAATTATTTTCATACACCGCAAGTAGAAATTTTAGACTTTGTTGGCGGCTTCAGGTGTCTATATTAAGGTTAGTCACTTGGATACTCTAAAAGATTTGTTCTTTTGTCATCTATATTACTTTTGATGTGTTTCTAGATTTCCTTAAGTGGGACTTTAAGAATTTTTTTAACAACTAATGGATACTAGACTTGTCATAGATTCCTTCAATTTCTAAAATGTTCTACGTTGGTTTCCTTAATAGATCCTTTTACTATGGATCTCTCTCAATTGTTAAAAAGGTACTTGTAATTGACAGGTATCAGGTATTTGATTATTTTGAGTTATTGGTTCGTGCTGTAAATAATGAGGGATGATTTTTACTGTCATAAGATTAAGGTTACTGAAGTTAAGAGTTCTTATGGGAAGAGGGGAAGTTACAACAAGACTAGAGGATATGTCAGCATCAGGAAGTCTAGATATGTCTATTGGTTTTAGGAAGTGTAGGACATTACGATGTTTGCTGAGGTTGGGTTATATACAAGTCAACATAATAATAAAGGTGAGGAAATTTTTTTGAACTCTAGAGAAGTACTTTGGTACCCATCAGGGATGGAGCCACGATTGGATGGTGAGTGCGGGGGTGGGATTCCCAAGCCAGAATGGTACTCATTGTACTGATTATTGAAAAAAAAAGATATACTTATAAGTTTCATTATGGAACTTTGGAGACAGTAAGGGCCATTGTGAACTCGAAAGCAAGGCTCGCAGTATCAGTTTCAAAATCTTATGAGTATTGGTTTCATCAATTTTGGGCGGTTTCTGTGGTTTTGAATTCACTTTCAGTACTTTCGGCCATTAGGACTGATTCCGGTATCGGCTTTGGCCCATACATAAAATCATTTTTCAAATATGAGGTTGAACATAAAACCCACTGCGTAAGTGCTACGCTTTGGAAAGTTGAGCCTTGTTGCAATCTTGATTTAGAGGGTTGCAAAATTATGGATTAATGGTGATAAACAATTTAGGCCTCCCTATTTCACCAAAAGTTCGACGAAACCTACTAATGTCCATAAATGAAACCCTAGTTTTGGAATAGTTCATTATGCCATCAATATTAAGGCGTTTCTTGGACTTTGATAGAGTTTATTTTTCTCCATCCAAGGAGTTTGTTACAAGTTCTAGACAATGTAACCAACCATCCTCTTGAATCTTTTTTTTTTATTAATTTTGTGTCACCAAAAGTTTCACCAGGGTCATGTTTCCAAACACCTTTGGCAACACAAGTTTATGGCTCTATGCCATCATATAAAAACTAAATTTATTTAACGGAAAACTATATAAGACAGGTTCATAAGATCATCATCACCCGAGCCTTCTCCTATCAAAATAAAGTCGGCTATGGAGCATAAAAAAGCTCCATGCAAGAATCGACAGCTTTATGACCGACTGTATATCTGACATCAACCCTCTATTATGTTCCCTAGTTCCTGGTCGTGGCAGCTATTAACATGAGTGGAACATGCGATAGAAGTATAGAACCTAGATGGCCAATTGACGGATTGGTAGACAGACCTTATTGTGATGCAATTTGAGCTCATGCAACCGAGGAGGATTAAAGTAATCGTATTTGAAGATAATTGTCAACAACAATCACATTATCTAGAATTAATTGTCATTAAATAAGGTTGTCCTGTAAGTTAGAATCTTATATCATCTTTAGAAGGTAAAGCTTGGAGCACGTTTTAGCGTATTGATTTAAAATTGGAACTTTTTCACATGTTGCAGTTTCATGATGCCTCTCCTCCATGTAAATACGTTGTTACCATTCTTTATTCTTTAGCATATAATTCAACACAGGAAAGTGCATTTATGGAGAACAGCAACAATTAAATTTAAGGCTAATTTGTACTTAAATATCCTGAACTATGCAATTTTGAAGATAAGTACCCATTACTATTTTAATATGCACTTAAATACCCTAAACTTCTATTTTGCACTTAAATACCCCAAAATACCATAGTTTTGCTGTTGGAGTGTATATATATATATATATATATATATATATATATATATATATATATATATATCAAAAGACAAGTTTGCCCCTCCATATGAATTGTAAATTTATCATCTTCTTTCCCAATATGAAAACCCTAATTTCATAAACCTAACAATCTCCTAATTTCATTTTTTTTTTCTAATTGTAAAACCTCCTAAACTAATTTTATCTTAAAAAAATTGCAAAAACCCTAATCTATGCTAATTTGATGTTCCTTCCTCCTAATGGAAACCCCACTCATCCCTGCCCTAACATCTCCATGCTCCATTACTGCAGCACTCTGTGCCCTGCCCCCTCCAGCTTCTCTCGATCGTGGACGAGACAACTAGGGGCTGTGGCTGCCATCACGTGGCCGTGGCCGTCCCTGTCCATCCAAGCGAGGTCAACTACGACTATTCGTGGCCACGAGGCGTCCAAGAGAAGTAGTTGGGGGCGCGAAATCATGCAAAAGTAGGGGATGTTAGGGTTAGGGTTTCCATTAGGAAGATGAAGTTCAATAAAGATTTTTTTAATATTTAGGGGCAAAAAGTCCAAGATTGTTACGTGCCATGCATGTGACCGTTTAGTTTGATGGGAGACTTAACAGAGGGTAGTAAGTTGTTGCAAAAATGGTGATAGTTCATGTATATAAATACCTATGCAAATAGTTCAGGGTATTTAATTGCAAAAGCATGTATAATTTATGTTATTTAAGTGAAAAATAGCCAATTAATAGACCAAATATGGAAAAGATGGATATTAGTCTTCTGATAAACCAGCACAATCTATTATAAGCCAAGCAAAAAAATATGGCAAGTAATATTTCAGTCTTACAACTTATGTGCTTCTAAAACCACACTGACATGGTGAACTCAAGCTATCAAGTGCCTGTTTGGTCCTAATGACCATTTTCCATTGATATTTCGACCTTTTAACTCTATATTAAAAATTACAGGTTGTAGTTGCGACACCAAAAAGTGTAAAAAAAAGGAAATACCCTATGGAGTTGGTTGTGCAGTAAGCTCAAACATATCTGTGGTGCGACTAAGATATACCACCTTCATGAATGTGAAGTTCTAGTTGCCAAATACAAAAATTAATTACCAACTGCTTTCTATCTAAAACCATAATTCGTATTCTCTTTATGACAGCAATAGGTAGGAAACGAAGTAAAAATTGAGTGCTAGAATCTGATAAAAAAAATACTACTACTAGAACTGCATGTTTTTGCATTTGTTTAGGTTGTCACAAGAAATTTATGCGCAGAGAGAGATAAGCGAGGAAGTTAATGGTGCCTTTACTCACTAGAGGATAAGCTGATGGATAATCATTTGGGATGGCTTATAAATGTGCATTGAAGAGCAAGTGATGCATTGGTTAGTAGTTCTAGGATTATAGTTGGAGGAGTTGCTTGAGGCAGTAAGAGAGTATATTGTAAATCATTCTATATTTAGACCGAGTTGACTGGAAGAATTGTCAACTCCTTCAACTAGATAAAGGTTCTGCCCGCTGGCGGAAGCATAAACTTTTTCCAGGGGAAGAGAAAATAAATTAACTTAAAATTTAAGGAGAAGAAAATACATTAACTTCAAAATTGAGGGGGAGCGAAATACATTAACTTCAAATTTAAGTACTTAATTTTAGGGGACATTATATGTAATTAATTAAAACACAAATTATAAAACAACCATAATGTGGCATAACCTTCGAACTCAAGACCTCTTGCTTATAAGCTCGTCAAATTTATCTACTAGGCTAGCATTTGGTTGCTACATTTTTTAAAAAATAATGTAAATAATAAGTCAAACAATGAATATATAGAAGGAAACCGAAAATTGGCATATAATGGGTCTGCACTGGTGCTGCCTATTATAAAATGTCCGAAAATTTTATATTACTTTCTTATTTTAATAAATTTAGATATGTTGGATATATACTCCAATTTCTAAAGTCAAAATTCCAAAGGAAATAAAACAATAATAAATAGGAGTATGTGAGCGACTTATATTGGGATAGAATTTATTGTATAATAGGTGAGGTGATTATTACTTATAAGTCTTGATTCTTACTTAGTGACATTTATTTCATGTGAGAAGCTATGATGGTTGTTATCTTTGGACCAAATCACTTCAATTTTTTATGAAGTAACATATTATATATAATTAAATAATTGGCTCGACTATTTGGTGTCTCTAATTTGCCATGTATCCAATGACCTTGATAGCGGTTCATCCCTAAACATCCATTTAGGTGAGTCTGCCAAAGGCTATAGCGACTAATTTGCCATGTAGGGTATAGCGACTAATTTGCCATGTATCAGTGATGCTACGCTGATAGTGGTTCATCCATAAATATCCATATAGGTACATCCACTAGGGGCCATGAGCGGTATTCTAAATTTTGGCGCTAGGCGGCCGCCGGCCGCACCGAAAATCCCCTAGGCTGCAGTCTTAGGCGGCGCCTAGGCGGGTCGATTCGGCCTGTTCGGCCGATTTGAGAATGGAAAATTTTAAAAAAAAATCCAAAAAATTTAGATTTCAAAATTCCAAAATTCCAAATTTGAAATTTCAAAAAAATCATAAAAAAAGTACAAATCTAAACTTACTTGGACCCCCTGCCGCTCTTGTTGTTGCTGTTGTGCCTTATCGGAACTCGGTGGAACCCTAAAAAGGGAGGAGAGGAGAGGAAAGAGAGGGGAGAGGAGAAATGAAGGTGGAAGGAATCCGGTGGAACCCTAAAAAGGGGAAAGGAGAGTAAAAAGAAATCCCAAGTAGGATTTGAACTCATTACCACCTGGTCCACCCACACAACCCATAACTTAAGCACCCCTTGCTAGCCTCAAAGACACAAGCTTTTGTGTCATAATAGTACATCCAAACTATTTAATATTATGCCTACTACATATTAAAAAAAAAAAATTCAATTCGCACCTAGGCGCTAGTCGGCCCTCCGATGCACCGATTCCGCCTAGCGAAATTTAGAACATTGACCAGAAGTATCTCCTACACAAATTTGCATGGCCTAGGCACTAGTCGGCCCTTTGGTGCACCGATTATGCCTAACAAAATTTAGAACATTGGCTAGAAGTATCTCTTACACAAATTTGCATCTTAGATTTGTACAAGAGTGCAGGGTACAACAAGACAAGGTAGTCAGAGGCACACTTGAGGAGAAAAAAGATCCATATAGTCTGAGGCACAAGTCACACTTAAGACGCATGCCCAAGAGAAGCGAGATGCAAAATTAATAAATATAAAAATATACATAAATAAATAAACTAGTAATATAAGAAATTAAATTAAATAACATATTAAAACCAACAGAAATATGTTAAAACATAATCAAGTGACAAACAAGCTACAATAATAGCAGTCAACAGAACTAACAAGAATTTGTGTTCTCTAACAAGAAGTAACCAAATAAAAGGAACACATTATAAAATAAAAACAAAAATTGAATAATCATCTTCATTAAACTTCATCAAATTATCATCACCCTTATTTAAGGTAAGGACTATCTCCTTGCATCAAAGTTTTTCGTATATATATATATATATATATATATATATATATATATATATAAAGGCACGCATTTTCTTGTTGGCACCTTGCTGCAAGGCACGTCTCGGGTGCGCCTTTGACTACTATGCAACAACACAGTCGACTTGGGACATAGATAAAGAGAGAAAATCTCATGTTGATGTTGCACACAACTAGCAACTTTGTTAAGATGACATTGAGGTGTTGGAGACCAAAAGTTCTAGGCATGAGCTCCAAGGTGGTTAGACTAAAATCAGGGGTGTGTACAATATGTAAGTTAAAGTAATCGTGTGGTTTATAAGTGAGGCTTTGTATTGTGGTTTGGGTCTCTAAACCTATGCAGATCTTATTAAGCATATAAACATAATTGCAGTTTAGGTGATCGATAAAAAATAAATAAATAATACTAGTATGGATCTTTTCGACCAAAATTCAATACTGCATTACAATTGGAAATTTAAAATATGAGAAATAAGAAGATAATAGATGAAAAGTTTTAAAAGCGAGGAGTCGAGAGAGAGAGAGAGATATTGACGCGTGACAATATACACATCATAATCAGAGATGAAAATGAGATTTGGTGGGTTAGGAGGGATGTAGAAGGGAAGGAAATCGGGAGGAGAAAACTATCATTCACTTTCTATTATCTAATATCTACATTAACTTATTAATAATATCCGCAACTTTAAGTTATTGGGCTGCGTCACATTTAAGTCAAGGCGGGCCGAGATGCTTGAGGTGTCCTTAGGCGGTCAAAGGCAGCTTAAGAAAGCTGCCGTGCCAAGGTGGATGCTTCAGGACCTCACCACGTAAATACTACTTGCGTAAGCGTTGGAGCATCCAAACCGCTTAGACGACCGTCTTTCCAGAACTGATGATTAGACACCTGTCCTGCTTGTTTCTTCCACATTGAACCTTCCTAATTTGTAGTGGGAGGCTCAAATAAGTTGGATTGCGACTATGGTGCTATCCTTTTGACTTCATAACCTCTTAACTTTACTGCTGTTGACGACTTTAGGTTTTTCGTCCTGTCAAATATTCTAGGTTTAACTATCAAGACTTCATATTACCTAGAATTAATTTATAAGCATTTGTCGTTTGGAAGTAGCATTCTCATTGTATGTACAGAGATGTGTATGTCAAAATGTATTTTTCTATAAATAATTGTACATGTAAGGTGACCAATGAATCAATTCTGAATGCAACTACCTTGAATGCATGATAGAGAAATGAAATGCCAATACAAATTTCTGAATAGCATACTCAATTATTACTCGTCAAAACCAATCTACATGCATATATTCATTTCAAGAATAACTAATATACTCCATGCATTATCACATTTATACACATTTATATTCTTTTGATCACATAAACACATGTATGATAAGCCAATTCCGATAATGATAAATTATCAAAACATTACATAAAGACATGTAGGCCGCTAAAAGCAAGTTAACTTGACCAATAAATTTGATGAAACTGATATACTTTGGGCAGGGGTGGATCCCGGAATAATAGGGAGTGGGGGCTTGAGCAATAGAAGGATTTTTTTTTAATAAGTGTCGAAGAATTATTGTAAGAGGGGTCTTGAGCTGTAGGATTTAAAAGAAAAGTCCAGGAATTATAGAAGGTGGCGGCTTGAGCAACAGAAGAAAAATAAATAAAGAAAAAGTAATTTAGTTTAGAAGATTTGAAATAAGGACCTCCTACATGTATTCTCAATAGCTTAACAATTGGTGTACACAATCTTAATGGTTAGATTAGTAGTTCTTCTTTACTATAGTATTTTGGCAATATTATCAAATAAATCTTTTAGAACCTAACTAATTTTCTAAAATTTAGTGGGGCTTGAGCAACCCCACCCCCAACATGCTTAAACGAAACATAGATCCAACCCTGCCTTTGTGCATGAACAAGTATGTAGTAACATGCATCCTCGGGTCAACTAAACCTTTTCTTATAAATGTCTATCAACTATTTTTAGCATAACCCTTAATTTGAAATCCTTACGAGATTGCTCAAAATATGCGACAGGCTGTCAACTCCACATAAATTCTCTATTTAATGCCAAATGCTTTGTGGAGGGAATTACACCTACAAAGGGGCATGTGTCATAAGATCCTAAAGGCAAGATGCCCAGAATTACCTTTTTCTGTCACGCATTTTCTCCCAGATCTCGAAGCTATGATTGTAATTATGAGCAACATCGTGCTGGGAGTGATCTCTTTCATAGTGAGGCAACTGGTCTAGGACACTGGGTGTTTCCGAACCTTTTAGGATCTGGTAGATTTTATCCGGTCATGGTTGTAGTAGGTGCGTACATATGACATAAGAAGTTAGCAAATCTAGATACAAGGAGGTGGAAGTTTATCTCTATTTTCATGTTATGCTGTTTTTTGAATAAATTTTATACCATATAGGTCACTAGATTGTTCATATTGCTGGATACAGTGATACAGTATATACTAACTACTTGCCAACGGTTTGAATGTTTTCCATATCATAGCTGTTTCTCGTGCAACTTTTATAATTATGCATGAGGGTATTAATGCTTTTTGAACGATAATGGTTACTTGCAATGGTTATGCATGGATGTTGTTGGGTGTTTAATGATTAACATTTCAATATCTGTCATTAGAGGTCTTGTGATAAATCAATTTTTTTATTTCTTTCTAGAAAGATTTACTGAATAAGATGCTTTCCCTTTTGGATATGCTTCTATCGGGTATCTACAACCTGCTGTAAAATTATGAGGCACAACAACATCAATGCTAGTAATAGTTAACCCAAGTTTTATGCCTTTCTTTGTGATGCGTTAGATATTATAGCTGAAACGTGCACTCATAGTCGAGTGCCTCTCTCTCTCTCTCTCTCTCTCTCTCTCTCTCTCTCTCTCTCTCTCTCTCTCTCTGTATATATATAAACGTAACCCCTTTCCTTCTTCCTCTTCTTCCCTCTCTTTTCTACTTCCATTAATATCAACATGGACGTGGTATTGATGCCACGTTAGTTCTAGAAATCCTTCCTACTTTGTCCTCTCTATCTACATATTATCTTCTCCAATAAAAAAAAGTTTTGAGAGTCCTATGTTCTATTCTATCAATGTGGTTCTAATTCATGTAAGGTTCGTGAAAATGTTCATGATAGATTGTTGATCTTTGTGATAAAGAAATTAGTTTCCAATGATTTTTGTTGTTGTGACAAAATCAGCCATCGCATTAATTGGTGGTTGCCTCGTGGTGTTTTATCTACAGTTCATCATCCATAGTCTCTGAGTTCATCATGTAGATGCCCAAAGGTGATCCGAAGGTTGTTGCAAATGGAAGCTGCTTCACATACACTGATTTTATTCATACCGTCTTTAATGGACCCTATTATTCCTGATCTAGTTATGAGAAATCTGCCTTGTATTCTATTTGGATGTCATGGTAAAGGGCGTGATAGTCATTGTTTCAGAGTCCGCGATTCATGGAATGTCATGAAGGACATGGTCTGATCTATTTTTTATGTACACACATTGTGATAGGACATCTCACCATGGAATGTCATGAAGGACATGTTCTGATTTCTTTTTTATGTACACACATTGTGATAGGACATCTCATCATGTGATGTCATGAAGGACATGTTCTGATCTATCATGGACATGATATGATCTATTTTTGTTTACACACATTGTGACATGACATGGCATCTATGCACTAGAGAGATTTGAACCTGGGTTGCTCTGGTCCCATGTTGAGAAAGAGGCTCAACTAAATGGAGTGATCTATTGAGATGGTGTAAATTACATACGCATTGGAGGAAAACTTCCTCATTAGTCTATAACTAAAGTGGAACCAAAGAAGTACATCAAAATACTTTGGCTGTAAGGGTGTTGCAGCATTTACAGCTATTCCACAGTTTGTTTTGATGTAAATTGTGCATTTACTGCAACAAAAGCTGCATAAATACTCCATTTCCTGCAGCTTTTCTTGCAGCCAAAGCGGCTGCAACATCACTTACAGCAGCAGAAGCTGCAAAAGATTTCCATTTATGGGCAACCAAACAGCCCTAACTGTAGACACCCCATGTCTAGCAAGTCTAACAGTTGTCAATCATATGTTTGTTAATCTGCATTTCAAGGTGGGGTTTCTAGTTTATTTATCATCAACTTTTGGTGTTACTGTGGGATTCGGTAGCTGTTGTTGGACTTTGTTCTCCAGTTGGATTCCATTTTGTGCTTCCTGATCTACATTTCCTTGTGGGATTTACCATTTTATTTATCACCAATGTTTTTGGATCTAGTAGAATTGGGTTGTTTCTGTTGTGGGATTTTGTTTCTCGTTGGGGTTCAATCATTTTGTTTATTGGTCTGTGTTTCCCGTTGGGATTTGTTAGTTTATTTTTAGCTTCTTTAATCTACAACATTATTCTTTGTGGGTCTTTATTTTTAAACACAAATTTCTTGTATTATTTGTTTCTTCAGAGATTTTTAATTAAAGATCACTTGTTTGTTTCACATTATCTTTTTCATGAGGTTTCCCTTGAAGTTTGCAAATATGACCATTTCTATTCAGGTATAAGTTTAACTAGTGGAGAAGCAAATGCTTCACTGTGTTGTATTGGGCAAGTCAAAGTTCAAGCATGTGAACTTTTTCAGCAATAGTGCTATTCCATTTATTTTGTGATGTTATGTTTTTGTTAACAACTTCGTGGTTTTCCGTTTGTAGTAGTAAGAAGGTGTTTCATGAGAGAACAAGAACATTGAGGCGGTTTTATCATTTGTTCGGAAGAAGGTTGTCATCAAAATTAAATTTTGGATATGTTTCACATATTGTTAAGATGACCTGGAAGATTTACTTACCAAAACCATTGGAGGATTTGTTAGAGTTTCTTTATTGCAAGCTTGGATCGCATAACATTATGAACCAGCAGCCGGTAGGCCAACCAATGTTTTGTGAAGTGTAACAGGTCGGCCAGTTGACTGAACTCTCAGTTGGCTGTAAGTTGACTAGTTGTCAAATCTGGTTTATGATGTGTTTCTATTATCTCATTATTTTTATGAAGAAATAAAAACCTTCCCCCCCCCCCCCCCCCCTCCTTTACTTACTCTTCCAAGTTTTCTTCCTTCTTTCTAGAATCTTAACACTGACAACATGCTAGGTAAGTAGATCTGCCCCATAAGAAACATCATTAATCCTTGTTAATCAGTAAGATGGTGGAGCTGCAGGTTAAGCAGTCTTCTTTTGTTTGTGATTAAGAAAAGTATTTTCTTTGGGGCCAAGTCTTTGCCTTATGACATCGTTTTCTGTTCTTCCATTCCTCCATTTCATATTGTCACCTTAAAATTCTCAGGTTGTATGCAATGGTTTTCATCCTTTTTTGGTCTTTTAGCAGTAGTTGCTTCTGAGAAAACAATAATAGATGCTTTACTGACAGATTGATGTGATTTTTGTAGGTGTGTCCTGTTTGTGAAGCTAGGGTTGGGATGGACCTGGTTGGGCACATAACAATGCAGCATGGAAATCTCTTTAAGATATCCTTTTATCTACACTCGACGCCCCATAACTATTTTGTTTTCTTTATTTTGGACACTGTTCGATTGCTTTTAGATTTGTTTCTTTATAAGAACTTAGTTATAATGGGCAGTAAAAAATAAACTTCACTTGCATGAGTTGATGCTTTGTTCGGATGTGATTAATAATTTCGTGAGTTCCTTAATCAAAAACTTAAGTGCAACGTCGGAGGAGAGTCCGCAGAGGTTCATCAGGATCACAATCTACACTCTCTCTCTTGAGGAAGGAGCTACGTGATGGGAATCTACAGTCTCTTCTCGGGGGGTCTTCCTATATGGTTGCTCCTTCCAATGCAGCTCCTGATCCATTGCTGTCATCATTCATTACTAATTTGCCTGTACCAGAGATGTCAAACGATGTACAGCCTGAGAACTTTGATGAACGAGGTGCGGTTAACACAGGCCTACTTGAAAAAGCAAAAGAAAGGTATGCAATATCAGGACTTCTTTACTTCTCTATTTTTACTTTGCATGAAATTACCACATAGAAAACTTGCGTATAAAGCTGACAAGGACCCAATTTAATTTGTGAAACCCTCTTGATGAATACTGTTCAGCGTAAATCTTCATTTAGAGATGCATTGGGTCTGGTGATATATCAGTACTAAAGCATGTGCCCAGTGGAAAGGTTAACTTTATCAGGAAGAAGAACAAAGGACCTAATCAAATAGAAAAACTTGATCTTGGCCTATGAAAATCAGAAGGGAGGACTAGATGATCATTTACCTAACTACTCCCAATTGTTGAACTATGGAAGCCTAAACTCATGACTCAGGGATGCTCCAAAACTAGGGGTTCTTGGGGTTGTTTTATCCTGTCATTTGGGTGTTGTGGGATTGGTGTATGTGTTGGGGATTTGGGAAGAGGAGGAGGAGAAGGGAAGAGGGGGGTGGGGGTGGGGGTGGGGTCTGGGCGGTTCAGGATTGCATCTAGTATACTGCATCAACTTGCTTGGGATATCCTCTTTTAGCTCCAGGCCTCTCTTGGTTTAAGATCCCTTGCAGGAATAAAAGAGTAATGCGAGTCATCTACTTGAACAAGTTCTTTCAAGAGTCTACTTGAGGGGTCATGATCCTCAAACAACTTATCTGAGTGAAAGGGTTGGCTATGGGGCTTACTACTAGAGTGAGTGCAAGTGTTATAGTGGCTAAAGGATATTTATAGTTATTTTGAGAAAAGAATGTGCTAGAGCATTTGCATAATGTGCTGGATGTAGCTGGGAGGAAGCCCTTGTTAGAAAGTGATAGTCTGTGGGTAGGTAAAGGAGCAACTATTATCTGAAGCATCAAAGGATGTGGCAATACGCTTTCTAAATGCCTTGCATTGGAGTACATGTAGAGATATTATCACAGCAAGGCCTCGACTAATGATGCCTAAATCAATGATATCAACTTCTTTACCCACTAGGTTAAAAAAAGGAGCTAGGAAAATTGCAAGAGAAAGGAGGAAACTGATTTAAGGAATGATATGTACTACTTCAATGGAATGTATAGGTAATGCGTCATACATGATTTAAATAACTGGATAATTTTTCCTGAGTAAGCTTAGGGAAAAGGTCAATGAAGATGAAAGTCTAAATGTTTACCACAGGAAATGGACGTTAATCTATTGCATTTCCAGTCACTTTGGGAACTTTACTGTATTCTTGTCATTCCAGCTTGATGATGTTGAATTTTCTATGCTTTTTTTTCCCTCTCAGTTCAATATATGCCAGATATCTCGTGGGAATAGGCTTCTAACTTCTTTTTTTGACCTTTGAGACTGGGTGATCTGGACTGGAGCAACTAGCTAAAGAATGACACATTGATGCTTTTTCATAGACACAAGTAATTAATTATGCTCGACCTTATATACCATCTTTTATGTATAAACTCATAGTAACTTTAAGGGGCAGCTGGGCAGGTAAAGAAATTTGAAGAATATTTAGCATCTAAGATAATCAGAGGTCTCCTAGAGAGGAGTTGCTGATACGAGTAATGGAAGTGTAATCTCTAGTATTCTTGGCCACCATCTTATTTAGCAAACTTTAAATCATAGCTAGGTTGACATTTCTGAAATTACTTTTCCTCATTGTATCAATTTGTATCCAGTTCCCTATGAAACTCTGCTTCCTATTCTTATCATTATCACACTCTGGAAGGTTTTTTTTCGCTCTCATTCTTTTTATTCTGTGCAAACTCAAGGAACTTTGCTCCTAAAAATACCCGGTCTCTAATATAAGGAATTAAATAATTAGGTCTAATTTCCGGCTATCCCCCCCACCCCACACAAAAAAAACACCCACCCACCCACACACCACTACCGCCACACACACACACACACACACACACACACCAATTCTTAGATTTCAGGGAGGATGCAATTGGGAATTAGAGCTCCTAGTTCTTGCGAGTTGCGACACAAAAATATAACTGGAATTAGAATCTTATTTCCTAGTTGTCAATTGGCTTCCGGAAGAACTAGTTGAGGAAGTTATGAATTCTGGAATTAGTCCTGATTCTGTCTCCCAGGAATTAGCCTATACTCAATTGCTTGTCCGTACGCAAACCATTAAAAAGTGTTTAGAGGAGTAAGCGATGTACTGACCTTGTTCAATGTAAATAAAATGTTTCTTCTCCTCATCATACCATTTTCGCAATATAAACCCACATTTGCAAACACTAAAAGCACTTTGATGGACCAACAAAAATAACAACTTAAACCTGGGTTTTCAAACCTTTGGTGCAAGAAACCTTCCAATTGTAAGACGCGAAAGTGTGGAACTGTCATATGTTTGGTTAAACCGAGGAACTCTAGATGATTTATTCTAGTTTGACCTTTTTGAAGTTTTTTGGCTGTCTTTTGCTTGCTCAGTTTCCTTATTTTGTCAGAATAGCCAGATAGCTTGTGGGAGTAACCTCCTAATTTTTCATCATTAAGGGTGATATAGTGCTAGATTTGTACTAGCCTGTCAGTGACATTGAAGGTAAATACTAGTATGCTAGTCTTTTTAATTTATTTTTGTACTATTTGTACACTATTACCTCACTTAAAGAAGGATGGATAAAAACTTGAATTGAGAAGTTCGATAGGATCCTACTAAGTTGATTGAGAGCGATTGCTGAAACATCCATATTACAGGGATAAACTCATTGAATTAGTTTCATTACTGGAGAGTAATTGAGGACTGCATCGTTACCACTATAGGACCTTCGATCCGTGGATCGCTATTGAATTCCCCAGGAGATTTACTGATGGATGGTTTCAGTTATATGTGCTTCATAAGCTGCTTTCAGTTATATGTGCTCGTTGTCACATAGATTTAATGGTCACTCCCAAGACAAATTGGCTGAATGTGTCTACGACATGCGACTGCACCAATACCACAATGGGTCACTCCAAGCCCAAGTTTTCGGATATGCATGTGTTCTTTTGAGTTATTAGAGGGCTTACATCCCGTAGATGTCCTTACATATTCGATGTACTTTCTGTTATTGTATATTTTTTTCTTCTTCCAAAAGTTTCTGATATTCTGGTGTTCGATTGTCCGTGGCCCAAAGACGAGTGTTTTGGCTATTTTCGTTTGTACAAACATGCTTAGAAGCAGGGTCAAGTAATAATTGTGCCGAAGAAAATTTAAATAAGAAAACATTTAAGCTGCCCTTGGTTTCATCTCAAAAAATTTGTAGGAACCAAAATGATCATTTGTCTAAAACAAAAGTTGTGGTGGGTAAGAAACACGTTACCAACTTAGTACTTCTGATTCTGATGTTGCTTCTACTATTGTTGTGATATTCGGTCAAATTGATTTTGTTAATGGACCTTGGGTATCAAATCTGTAAACCATGTTTTCCGTATTCGCTTTAGTCAAATCTGTAAACCATGTTATCCTTATTCAGTATCTAGGTTGCATAGACTGAACACAGCCACTATTCAAGTTGGAAAATTTAGGATGCATGTACAATATGTATACAATTATATATACACTTGAAAACATATTTATTACCATATCTTCAGTAAATTTTAATAATATCTTTATTTATGCATATTTTTGGGGGCAGTAACTAGGTTCCCTAGAATTTCTAGAAAGGATTTGATACGAAGAATTATTAATTTCTCATATCTCAATTATGTTTGACGCAATCATGACTATGCAAATTCACTTTCAACCATGTTCTGATATTTTGGTGCCCAGACATAGGTGGGCCATATCGGACATAAGTATCGAGGAAGTTTCGCATCATATTCATGTCAAATATAGATAAATACATTGATACAGTCCTGTGGTGGATTATCTGTGCAACATATCTGGCACTCTCATATCTTAATTATGTTTGGAACGACCACGATCACGACCATGAAAAATTTAATTTCAACCTTGTTTGGGACATCTTGGAGCCTGGACACGGGAGGGCCCTATTTGACATGAGCCTTGAGGAAGTCTCGTATCATATACGTGTCAAATATAGATGCATACATTCAGTGGCGGATCCACCCTAGACCGACGGGAGTGGTTGCTCCTCCTATCTTTCCAGTTTCCCTATATTATGTCTTTGGTTATGTTATATTACAATTTATTTGCATGTGTAATCAATAATAGTTAGCTCAATTGGTTAAATATTATGCTTTCTCCGTATTATAGTATTTTTTTTAATCTTTATACAACTTCTATATAATGTCCCTTCAATTTTTTAAGTTGGTGTATTTTCGCGACCCCTAAAAAAATTTACTATATTTTCGCTCCTTCCGGATTTCTTTCTTTCTTTCTGGGTCTGCTGCTGCATACATTGATACGATCCTCTGGAGGAGTATCCATGCATCATAGTTCCATCCATAGAACATCTTTTTTAGTTTGTTTGGGACATCATCTAGCATGACCTTTGAGTATAATAACACATAAAAGTGAAACAAATTCATTTATTAGAACATGAAGTATCTATTACAAATTTACAACTATAACATGCATGCATGAGTTTCAAATTCTAAATTTGTCTTTAGATTTTTGGGACTTCTTAGCTTCCTTTTATGACGACGTACGACGGCTTCACGGCTACAAATTGGGTGTTGTAGTTGGATAGTAAGATATGTCTGTATATTTTGGTTGAAGAATTCTTCAGTCCTATGTTTTCTCTTGAAACTCTTGGTGGTGTTTGGTGTTCGTCTCTGAGCATGTCTGGGAGAACAAGCACTTCAGCAAAACCTATTATTTGTACGTAATTCTGTTTTTATTGATTGTTCAAGCTGTATAACCATTCACGTTCACCTTCCTGCAGCTTGGAACCAGCCTTGTCGGAGAAGGACAAGGAGGAGAGAGCTCGGAGGTGTGAGTTCGTGCAGGGGCTTGTGTTGTCGACAGTATTTGATGATGACTTCTTATGAGCTCTCTGTGTGAATGTTGTACCAGCAGCAGAGGCAAGGCAAGCAGAGGCAAGCCATCAGGAGAGAGACATTGTTGCATCAGTGAAATGGAAGGTATAATTATATTGTATATGTAAACTAAATTTACTATTTGTAATAGATGGGGAAATGGAACAAATGTGGTGTTACTTTCAATGTTAGAACCTATTAAATAGAAAGAGACCCTTATCTTCTCCGTAACTGTGATTACTGCTCATTTGATAATTGGGAAAGGTCATAAGTTTTTTGCTGATAGGACTTCCTCTCAATGGAATGAATTATCGAGGACATGACCCTTAACCGGATGTTTGAAGAATTTTCAAACAGTCTGATCCCAAGAATTTGGTATCAAATTTCCTCCTGTTGTTTGTTCGCCATCAGCATGGGATATTGTCATGAATTTTTTTAATCTCATACATTCTTCCATATTATTATGAGGCGTTACTGATATATTGGGATTAATGGATCCCAATTCATTGTTGTACATCCTCACCAGGTCCTAGAATGAATATTTTTCTAGGATTTTAAAGTCAACTCTACTATCGTGGGGTCAATCTAAGCAGCAATAATAGACTGCCTTACCAAAGTTTTGAAGTTGGTTACAGGAATGCTTTTTATCTATGATTCATGTGCTAACACTACTATATGACTAACTTGAAAGAACAATCAAACAAAACCAAAGCAGTTACAAAATTTACACATGGGTGAGAGCCTAACTAGGTCTTGCTTCCTACATGTACATCTGCCCATCCCCTCCAATACTTTGATATTTTGAATGCATCTACTGCTCCACATTCGCACGCACTAGGCTGCTTCTGCACCACCAATGTAGACACCTTGATGCCGTGAGCGGTCGACGCTTGCAAGTCTACGATCACCCCAAGCTCTAGGATACTCGCTCCACATCTCTCCGATCACCCCAAGCTCCGGGATACTCGCTCCACATCTCGCCCAAGCTCTGGGATACTCCAAGCTCTGGGATACTGGCTCCACATCTCGAGCCCTGTCGTGAATGCCTTCTCCCCGACTCTACTCCCAACTCTCAGCAGACCATAGTTGACCGAATCACCCTGTCTGTCTCTGGACCGTCCGTCCATCACTTCCTCCTCCCTGTAGTCTAATCTCTTGTTGTGACGGTTTACCATTCTAAAATTGTAGACTGCTTCGTCGCCAATGCTCCCCTTTTTTTAGCCTCTCCGGACGGACTAGTCTGATCAAGGTTACGTTGATTTCCTCGTGATGCTGTGGGAGAGGTGGTCTTGGGGAGAGCCCTGTGGTCCACGAACATGGTGACGCGTAGTGGAGGACATTGATGTTCATGACGCGGATCGCGGGCTTGATGGCCTTGGCGGGAGCCGTGTGCGGTGCGCTTGTGGAAGAGCGATCTTCTTGTCCATGGCGAGCAGGCAGATGTCGTTGTGCATTGAGGCGAGGGGAGAGACAGCAATGAAGGGCATGACAGAGAGGCGTCCGGGCTTGTTCTTCTCGAGGTGTTGATGATCTATGTGGTTGGTTTTTGAGAGATGGAACCCTTTCTTCTTAAACTTCTTGTACGGCGCTGGCAGATGAGGTGGGATTTGGGAGGGAGGTCTCGACGATGGTGATGATGGGGACCGCGTTGTTCCTGTTGCGGGCACAGGTAGGGTCGGCCCAGGTTGTCTTATTCGGAGCTAATTTTGGTTGTCTTGATTCTTATTGTGGGTCTCCTGAAGCATCATCCGTGATCCCGACCTCTTGTAGGATCATGCCAAATCTGAGAGGAGGTCTTAGCAGTGGAGGGGTGTCCAAGTCTGAAGTCTTGTCAGACTTATCCCTGGACCGGCCCTAGGCACAGGTCCAGGAGGGTGTCCGAAGCTCGCCGAGCACCGGCTCAGGGGAGTGTATGAAGCTCGCCGAGCCGACCGTTTTGTTTGTTGATGCTGAGGCGCTTGTACGTAGGTTCCGAACTGGGAAACAGGATTGTACAATGACCTTTAGAACAGCTGCCACGATGCCGGCCGACGCCTATTGTTAGCAACATGCATTTGGGCATCCATTCCATTGACTGCAAATAAGAAGTAAATCAAGCTACTGCACCAAATGTTGCATGATTCCTTGCTTGCTTTCTTTCAAGTTTTAAGCATCAACTTCTCTACTTATAACAATCAAAATTAAGGCAGTAACTAAAAGGAAGCGATGATGACTGGTCTCTTTGTCATGCCAAACTGTTATAAAGCGCTCTCGAAAACCAACCACATCGTCAACGTCCAGAGAAGAACAACCAGGACCTGTTCCAGTATTTTGGTGGTCCTAAACATGTCCACAAAATAGAGAGATTCATTTCTCTCTATATTTTTTTTATAAATTTAAAATCCAAAAAATCTAATAAATCTAAAATGTAATATAATTAGTGTTTGAATATACGTAAATTATTACCAAGATCCAATAAATTAAGCAACTCTAAGTCTAACTTCTAAAAGAAAAAAGGATAATAATTTTAGATTCAAATAACACGAAAATGGTTCTTTGATGGACTTATAGTCTTAATAGAACATAAATTTTTATTTTCTAATGATTAAAAATTTAAAACATTGAAGTTCCTTAGGGAAGGAGGTCCTAGGCTGCTGGCTGCCTAACCTGCCTTCCCATGGAGCCGACTATGTCGACGATTCCTTGGCAGTTAAGCATGAGGCGGGTGAGCCTCTCGTCGACGTCCAGCCTGATCCCGACGACCGCAGTCTATGCCGGCAGCAGCAGCCGCCGCCCCGACACGCAGTCCAGTCGCTGCATCAGCGTGCAGATGTAGTTTCAGGCTATGAGAAATCTAATACACCACAACATAGTGCAGATCTAAACCTGAACAACTCCGATCCACACCAAATCCTCAGCCTACAGAGCTTTGTAATTATACTTCATTTTTTGACATATATCAAATTGAAATTAAGAGATTTTTCCGTGAGTTTGGTTCTAGAATCATGATTTTCAGATAGACCTATTGCCGTCTCATTCCTTACTGCCTCTCCACCAAAATGCTTATAGCAACAAATGTTGCATGTTTGTTTTTTGTTTTTTTTTTAAATGCCCGACAAATGTTGCATGTGTTAAATATTAATAATGGTATCCAAACTATAGCATTGAGATATTTTTGGCACCTTACTTTCTACTGTTCAATTTTGGCATCACAATTTTATAAATTGATCTTTGAAGCATATTTCGTTAATTTTGTAACACATTGGGACAACTTCAAAAGAATATCTGGCAATACAAGTACTACAAGATATGTTTATGAAGAAATCTCGATGTGTTTCAAAATTGACGAAAGGTGGTTCAAAAGAGCAATTTATGAAATTGGGATGCCAAAACTGAGCAGTAGAAAGTTAAAGTGACAAAATCGTCCGAGCGCTATTGTTGGGGTATCATTAAGATAATTTAGCCTTAGTATTTGCATGATCATTCTATTTACATGGAATAGACACCACCTCATCGAAATCCAGGCAGAAGAAGACATTCTAGAACTGAGTACAGGCCCAACCTTCGAAAAAATTTCATTAGGTATTCATAGTGGCAAAATCTTCATGGCGATGATCAGGGCCGGCCCAGAGGGTTGGGTTGTCCTATCCAGAGCTAATTTTGGTTGTGTCACTACAACTTTTCTCGATAGGAGTATTTTTGTCATTATGCATTTAATTATATATAGTGTTTATATTTTACATATTGTGTTATTTATTTATTGGTTAGTGGGCTAGCCTATTTATTGGACTTGACACTAGTGGGACCTAATTAGACTTGACATGACTCATGAACCCAACAATTGGGCTAGATCCATTAGACTCATCCCTCTTCATTAATTAGGAGATTAAATAAAACTTTCATTAGACTAGAAGCTTCCATAATTAACATTCCTAATTAAATATCCTTCATGATAATTAGTGGGTGCATATTTGACATTGTGTGTTGCTTGGAGAAGGGGAAATAGGGGCCGGCCACATATAAGGGGAGTAATTCTCTCTCCTCTCCATTTACTCATTCCAATTAGATCCACAATTGTGCTCTTCCCCAATTTTCCCCATCCCTCCATCAAATTTTTCTCAAATCACTTTCATTTTCTTCCATTTTCATCATCTAAGGAGCATTAGAGCTTGGATTGCAAGGAGCACTTGGAGAAGAAGGATTTGGCTATGAGCTTGTGGCCTAATTGTGTCCATATGAGCAATTCATTGAGAATCCATCTCCCAATAGGTATAATTCTGAATTCTCCTTTAATTTAGACTCTAATTCTTGTATTTGGCCATTAGAAAACTCAACATGCATTAGGACTACCCATAGGAAGAAGAACTAGATTCATTTGACCCATATTGTGACTTCTACATTGAGATTTGTGTCCAATTTGGAGGAATTCCAAAATTGGTGCACCAAGTATTTGTCATTAGGTCAAATTGGACTTAGATTGCTAGTGTGGGGCTAGCTACGTATCCACAATTGGACATGAGTAGGACGTATCATGATAAATTATGATACGCTACGATACGGGGGTTCAATTTGGATTAATTGTGCATGCTAGTGTAATTTTTTTCTAATTTATATTGTAACTAGTTACATTAGTCATATATAGATGTTATTAATATGTATAATTGGTAATTGTGGAGAATTGGGATATTTAGTACTTGGTTTGTGTCACGACCCGCACCCGGTATAGGGGCACGAGTACGTGGGTACGTCCAGCCTACGCCACAGAATCGACGGTAGAACGTTGTCTTGGTCTTCTATACTATCTAATATCTCACACAATGTATATAAAATACTGTCATGCCATCTCAATTTCAAATGATACTCAACCACATATAAAACTAAAGGAAGATGTACGCACGATATGGAATAGAAAGAATAAGAAATACAAGTCTCAATACATCACATGACTATCTCAAAACTAAACACAACTCTAGATCTCAAAACAATAATACAAACCAATGTCTAAATAGTAATAACTACTACAAGGTATAGAAATCTAAAAGGCCTCAGTCTCGGGCACTATCCTCGGGTGACACTCCATCTGTCGGTCCATAGTGAGTGGGACACATCCTTTCTAACCATTCATCTGAAAAATATTTTCCAGTCAGGAATGGAGCGAAGTACAACCCAATAGCAGTTCCAATTAATTGATAATAACTATAAACAAAAATAGAGAATATAATACAAGACGAGAAACAATTAACAATATCAACTATAGTGGATGAACAAGTAAACAATGAACAATATGGTAAACACTGATCACAATGAATAGAACGAGACAATAGAATGAAACAATGAACTAGAATGTGGTGAAGAACAGTAACTATACTAAGTGATTGAAATACTAGATAGATATGTGATCGGCTTGGGTGAACATTGTCTACTTTAACGTTGGATAAACATTGTCTAAGTTAAACATTGAACGTTGTCTAGGATTTGATCACATACCTAGCTAACACTTCCCCTTTTTTCCCAACTAGTACAATAGATCCAACCATGACACGTTGTGATACAAGATACTCAAGGCCATGTAAACAATAAACCTTGAACATGAAACATTGAACATTGAACATTGAACTTTGAACTTTGAACATTGAACATTGTCTAAGTTAAATATTGAATCATTGAACACGAAACATTGTCTAAGTTAAACATTGAGAAAACGAGGAACAATGAACAATATATATAACATCCCATGACTGATCCATGTGTATACTAGTCCGTGTACCAATGTGTCAAGAGTCATGTACAATATTTCTAGATACTTGTATTATAGTAATTAACAAATAATGGAAACTATCAGATAATGTACTCGCCTGTCGTCCAAGCAATGAATGTCAAACTGTGTCCGAACTGGTGTCACACAAACCTATATATGAAATATTGTATTAATACAAGCTGTTGGAATGAATATAAATTAAACTAGTCAAATTCTAGGTCATAAAGCCATTTCTAAGTCAAAACAGTCAAACTATGTCAGCTATTGGTCAAACTAGTCAAAGTTGGTCAAAGTAGTTATTTCTAGGTTGTATGAGTCTATCTCTAGGATATTGTTCTATACACTACGCATCTAGGCCACACTAGCTATTCTAAGATACTAGAAAACTAACAAGATACCGTATCCTAAGATACACAAGTTCATTTATATGAAAATAGTAATTATATATATATATATATATATATATAAGTCAAATATTATAACACTATATCAAAACAAATGTAATATGATACCTTGGCCTTGCACCAATGCGTATCACACATATCTCGATACCCAAACTCAATACCTTGGGTATCGACCCAATACCTTGGTGTTACCTTGGTATCCCGAGGTAATCCAAAATCTCTATATAGTTAATGCATATAGAAACCCAAAACTATTATACTAATACATGCTAACACTATAATGTATCTCAATACTATTATAGAATTAACTATAATACCAAACATACATACCCATATATAATATACCTACATATATACATATATCTATAGTTAAATTATATGCTAAACATTGCCCTTATTCAACTATTAACTATCTAGACTAATAGTTATATATACTAATACCAAACATACATACTATAGATATTATCTACTTAATTATTCATATACTAACTATAACCGTAAACAAAATACTTAAACTCCATGCCAAACCCAAAACCCAACTAACAATACTACTAGCTAACTATCTATAAACCAATTACCTTGATACCTTGCTAACCCAATATCTCAAAACTGAACTGAACCTCACTGAAAACTAGCTGAAACTGCACAGTGGTGCACTGCTGTGCACTGTATCACGCGCTGCTCCACGCGCTGCTGCGCCGTGACTGCATTGCGCCGCGACTGCACCGCGCCTGCACCAACTGCGCCGCGACTGTACTGCGCCACGACTGCTGCTGCAGTCTGTTGCTGCTGTTGCAGCCTGCTGCTGGGCCGCAACTGCTCGCGCCTGCACCGCGCTGCGTCGCGACTGCACCGCTCCTGCACCGCGCTGCACCGCGACTGCTCCCCGCTGCTCGCTGCACACGCGCACACACAACCACTCGTGCACACACACAAACAACATATATACAAACACCTATGCTCACACACACATATATATACATATAGATATCAACTTGCATATACACACTCCTCTCTCTCTCTATATATATATATATATACACTTATAGATATGTATATAAACACTCACATATAGATATATGGACACATACACATAACACAAACACTTCTATGTATTTACATATACACATACACACACTCAAACACAAATGCTAACACAACACTAACCTCTATGTATATATATATATAGTAGCTCTCCATATATATATATATATATATATATATATATATATATATGTATATATATATACAAATACAACTCTCTCTAGCTAGATATATATATATACCTACACTCTCACACACAAATACAAACACCCACATGAATATATATATATATATATATATATATATATATATATATATAAACACTAATCTATACACACATAGACACACACATATACACTAAACACAATATACACTATTATATGCATATATATATATATAAATACCATCTATATATATATAATTACACATGCACGTATAGCAAAAATGGCCAAATAACAAACACATGGAGTACATCGCACCCGTATCACACTTTCTCTATGATACGCTTGCGATAAGGCTCCAACACACAACCAAACACATCCCGGAGGATACGAGCAAGTCTAAAACACCAATTATGAATAATACGTATAGTAATTAGAGTGTCTACATGTCCGTGCCACAATATGATATGCACAAAGCCCCGTGTCGGAGAAAAAACCCCAAAATTAACCCGTTTTGTCAAATTGACGAGATACGGCTGTAGAAGCATGAAACATACGCCGGATGACTATACGCAACTTATTGGTGCGGGGCAGCGTATAAGAGATGACCTCAGAGCCAACAAGCAAGTCAGGAGCTTCTCAGGACCATCCGCGTAAGTGCAGTATGTCCAGGCCGCCTCAAGACGTAAAGCAGAGGGCTTCGTCGCCTATATGGCGTAAAACACATCCGCTTTCAAAAGCGGTATTAAAGCGTACGAGGAACGCTTCGTGTTCTCCGAGATGAACCTGTCAGACCCTGCAATGAACCTGACGTCTGAACTTCTGACAAAAGGATACGGCTCGGCTACCCAGACGACGGCTATAATGATGGCATGGCACTGCGACCCAGGCTGTCAGTTACCGCCATCTCCCTTGCGTAAACTGCTTTTTACATATACAAGGGGATATACTGCCTTATTTTACACAGGCAGACATGAGCTGTTTACGCTCTGCAGTAGACAAACCGCCGGCCACGTCAAAAACTGCACTTGGTACATGGCTCGAGGCACGTCTCTGCGATTGGGGCACAAAGGCGGTGACAGTCTTCTCGAGGCACGTCTCTGCGACGGATGCACAGAAGAGCTGCAGACCTTCAAAAACACGCCTCTGCATTTAATGCGAGGAATGATGGCGGATCTCTGCATTTAATGCAGGAGATTTGATTAAGAGTCACCGAACCGTCGTTTAGTGACATCCCCTTTGCGCAAACTGCTTTTACGCATACAAAGGGATACACTGCCTTGTTCTACACAGGCAGACATAAACCGTCTACGCCCCGCGGAAGACAAACAGACTGCCACGTCAAAAGCTGCGCTTTGTACAAAGCTCGAGGCACGTCTCTTCGCCTAATGCTCAGAACGGTGGCAGGCCTTCAGAACACGCCTTCGCAATTAATGCACAGGATGGTGGCAGATCTCTGCATTTAATGCGAGAGATTTGATTATATCTTCAAAAGCCGTGATTCCGGCTAAAGACGTCCACGTCAGCACTCGGCACATTACGCAGTGGCTTCTACGCCCGGTTCAGCTTCTGTGCCCACATGGCTTCCATGCCTCTTCAGCTTCTATGCTCTCTCGGCTTCTACGCCTCCTCGGCTTCTATGCCATCGGGCTTCTATGCCCCCCCCAGCTTCTATGCTCTCTCGGCTTCTATGCCTCCTCAGCTTCTATGCACACTCGGCTTCTATGCCATCAGGCTTCTATGCCTACCTGGCTTCTATGCCTACTTGGCTTCCATGCCATGGTGACAGACGTTGGCTTTTACGCCCACCTCTTCTACACGAGGGATACCTACCTACGTGGCTTTTACGCCGTGATCTTCGTAGCAATTGCACGCGTTGTGTCCCTTAGTTGGACCCGCGTCACACGCTCATTCAAAGGATCATCTATACGCAGGCATTGGTTATTTTAACCGTTGTGTAAAAGGGTGCTGTGTTGTCCACTCCTCGGTTTTTACACCAACTGAGTGGTTACTGTCACCAAAACTCTATAAATAGAGACCTCTATCTACAGAGGAACAGGGTCGAAGAAATTGATCAACGATCAGACTTCTGAAAAGGAGATCGAACAGGGTCAAGGAGAGAAGAGATCGAGAGAGAGAGAGAGAGAGAGAGGAATCCGGAGCTCAGGCAAAGGGTAGGGATCGACGACCTTGGCATCGTGCATCCACCCTCTTTTGCAACCTTCGAAGCTACCTCCTGTCTTCTACGGCACTTCTTCACCATCGTGTGGTCCAAGGGCTAAAGTGATCGACTGCAGATCAGACACCTATAGCAATTTATACCCAGATTAAATAAATTGTACTCCCACATCCTCGTATAGGATTACATTGTACAAGTTTGTTTGTAAACAAAAGAACACGGGTCTTGTTTAAACCCCGTCTTGAATACATCTTTCATTTTTTTCGTTTTCTACCACAAACAAGATGGCGACTCTGCTGGGGACGTCTTTCTCTTCTGATGAGGAAGTAATTGCTCAACACGATGCGGTATCTATAGGAACCGTGAAGAAGACACTGGTCGTCCAATTCGACCAGTCTGCCTACGAAGACATGCTTCGAACCGGGGGTAGCTCTCACCCTCTCTACGTCCAAGACAACAGGAAGCTGCGCAAGGTCTGGATGCCCAAGACATCCTCTACCATTCCTGTGGACTCTCCGATCTCTCCGACCAATGAGGTTGTAGCATTGCTCCCTCCGTGCCCTGCACGTAAAATTCAGTCTCCCGCTACGCGCGGTACAGACAAAACTTCGGGCAAAGCCTCAGCGCTAACCCAGAAGTATCCACTGCGCTCTACGCGTAGAAACCAGTCTCCCGCTACGCGCGGTACAGACAAAACTTCGGGCAAAGCCTCAGCGCTGACCCAGGAGTATCCACTACGCTCTACGCGTAGAAACCAGTCTCCCGCTACGCGCGGTACAGAAAAAACTTCTGATGATGCCTTAGCGCCAAATCGGAAGTACAAGTCACGCTCCGCACGCAAGACGACATCTGACATCTACGGGGAACCAGATGAGCACTGTAATCTCCGCAAGGGAAAGCAAGCGGCAGAGTATTCAACTTCTCGGCCTTTACCCCAGCGAGGGGACGATCTGCATACCCTCCGGATTACGCGAGAAGCCAATGGCCGACTGAGGACCTCTTCAGCTTTACGCCAGCGTGAGCAGATCTCCAAACTACGCCAGGCCAAATCCCTCTGCGTAAAGCAAGCTCAAGTTGCGGAAAGACACCCTCCCCGGGGGTTATCCGCCACCCAGATGGCCAACCTGTTATGCGCAGGTGGCACAGCAAGAGCCGTAGTGCCCAACCTCCGCATACCTACTGACGGGAACAGAAAAAACAAGCAATCACCTTCTTCGGCAACTCCTCCTGACCTACGTAAATATCTAATCCAGAAGCGTAAAGAGAGGGAACCCTCCAATAGGTCTATTACGCCTCCTAGCGAGCACTGTTGTAATAGTCATAAGGTCGTGATTAATTGCTGCTGTTCTAAAGCGAGACGGTCGGTTTTCGACCGGTCGAGCTATCCTCTGTCTTTCCAGGAAAAGGAGCCCGCGCATGTATCTGTGAACATGGCTTCGCACATGCCAGGAGGAGGTTCAAACTCAAGACGTCATCCCTCCAGGCCTTCGGGCCGAAGGAGGTTCAATGAGCTCCTCAGGAACGCTGAAGCCGGTGTGTTCCAAAACACTCGTGCAAGGTCACGACAACCATCTTCGTCCTCTTCTGATTCCGACGCCGAGGGTCGCCAAGACCCCGAGTCAGATGCTGAAAGTGTAGAGTCGACTTCTACAGTGACCTATACTAATCCTTCAATGACACCCAGGGAGAGGGGAGTCTACGCCGTGGAAGATGAACGCGAGGAAGCTTCGCCGTCAGGAAACACGGAGCAACGCATCACTACACTGGAGACATCTCTGAAACAAATGCAATCCATGAAGGAGAACATGCACCAGATGATGTTAACTCAGCACGCAACTGCCATGGCTCAAGCATCGGTCCCGCCAACTCAGATACGTGTGGGGGTGGACTTACCACCATCCAATCCGAGCCAAGAACCTGGTTTAGATCAAGAGTCAGCAGTTCCTCCGCTTCCTCACTCGGAGAATATATTGCCTCCCGTCGGAGTCACGATACAACCAACTCCGCACCACTCCGTGGTCCCGCTTCCGACCGAAAATCCGATGCAGGCTGTACGGGAGTTGAAAGCCCAGTTCGACGCCTTGAAGCACAAAGATCAGCTCAAGAAACTGGGAATCAACCAGCCTTACCCGGCTATCTGGGAAGAGGTCCCTTTCCCTCCGAGGTACAAACCTCAGACCATGGCCCTGTTCGAGGGGAGAACGTCACCAAGTCAATACATGAACTATTTCAGTATGATGACGGTGTTGCTGCAAGGGAACGACGCCCTCCTCACTCGGGTGTTCAAGGGTTGTCTCTCAGGAGTAGCCTATCAGTGGTACCGTAGCTTGGCGGACAACTGCATTACTTCCTTCGAAGACTTTAAAGCATTATTCTTCACGCGATTCTACGAGGGAGGAATGGACATGTCTATGTCCTCTCTCATCGAAGTCAAGCAGAGGGAAAAGGAGGACGTTCGCACCTTCATCGAACGTTTTCGTCAGGCCACCTTACAGATGCCTCCAGGAGTTCCAGACTCTGCATTGGTAGACATTTGCAGGAAGAACCTCCTTCCCGTGGTCTCGGTGTTCACAGGACCATATCAGTTCCGTGATTGGCCCTCGTTCATCCTCTCGGCCGTAGCCGCTGAAGACAACAGTCGCAAGGCGCGCGACAATGGCATCATGATCTCCGCCTCTGACAGAGGCAAGAAGCCATCTACCAGCAACGACCATCCTCGTGGTCCCAAAGGGAAAGAAGCCCTGGCGATCAACACGTCCAGGCAAAAGATTGCGGCAACCACGCAAACGAGACCAGGGACTTCCAGGCCCGTCGAAGTCTACTCTTTTGACGACGACGATATCCCAAGTATATTCGAATGTCTCGTCAAAAGCAGCAAGATCACCCTTCCGGAGCTCAAGCGGCCCCAAAAAGTCGACAGTACTAACGACCCCAAATACTGTATCTTCCACAGATATGTACACCACCCGACAAAGGCGTGTTACATACTGAAAAGGAAGATCCAGGGTTTGATCGATGCTAAAGCCATCACTCTGCACAACACTGAGAAGACGGTCACGGCCAACATGATCTCTCTACAGTTTGGCAATCTGCCTCCCCAGGAGGTCCCGAATGGTGTTGCGCCTATCTCTCGGACAACGATGAACATCGTCAATCTCCCTCCAGCTAGGGGTCTAAATCACGACCTAGTACCCCTAACCACCCAGCGGGGCGAGATCATATGGGTTCACCCGGATTTGGTGTCAGAGCTCGAGGAGGAGTCTAATGCTACTAAAGCTGCGTCTAGAAAGAGCTCCAAACGCAAGCCATGTCATATGGTTGCGACTTCTTCGCCATCAGACGAAGACGGGGTACTAGCTGCGACCCGTTCAGGGAGAGCTTACCTCAATGACTACGAAGCAAATCAGGAAGGTGCACCAGCAGATACTTCAGCTGCCAAACCTTCGGGACCCGAGCCCGTCATACCAGAGACCGGTCCTGCAAGGCCGACTTCAACGGACAAGGGGAAGCAAAAAGAAGTCTGCTTTGATAAACCTGTGAAAAACATTCCTAACAAAGGTTTAGAGAAGCCGTACAACTTCGACATCCTGGCCCAATTGGCTAATACGCCAGCCAGGCTGTCCATCTTCGAGCTACTCAGGCTCTCCCAAGACACTCGTCTAGCCCTGAGTGAAGCACTGATGCAGGCGGAGGCATGCTTAAACCAGCTCAAGTCTCCCGACGAAGAACCAGTGGCGTGTCCCCAATGCCACAGTGTGATGGAGGCGGTCCCAAACATCACTTTCACTCAAGACGACATGCTGTTAAAACATAACAGGCATAACAGGCCCCTCTATTACACCGGGTATATCGGTTCCATGGAGGTCGACCGGATTCATATAGATCCGGGATCGTCGATCAGCATCATCCCCCACAGTCTGCTCAGACCGTTGAGGATTCCCACCAGCGAATTAGCTTTCACCACCACCACAATCGTGGGTTTCAACGCTGGAAATAGTAAGCCATTGGGGAAAATTCGCCTGAGGATCCAAATTGGCAACCTCAGGTCGGTAGCCACATGTTACGTCATCGATTCAGAGGTGTCCTACAACATTTTGCTGGGAAGACCGTGGATCCACGACCACAACATCGTTCCTTCAACTCTACATCAATGCCTTAAATATGTAGACGCACAAGGGACAGTACAAACGGAGGTTGCTGACCTAAACCCGTTCAAAGGAGTAGAATCCTACTATTCCGATGCCGTGTTGTACTCTCAAGACCACACGAAAGAGGTGTCAGGCGAGGCAGAGAAGGAATCCCACCGGGAGCCAGAAGAACCCTCTGCCACACTACCACTGTCAATCAGGGTAAAGGGACGAACCACTCGTCCAAGAGCCGTGGAACCTATGGCTATCCACCTGAACAAGACCGGTTCAGGAAAAGGGGGTGATCCTCTCGTGATCACTTTAAACCAGAAGCCTCCTCCCCTGGTCATCAACCTTCGGCGCCACAAGCAGCCGACTGATGTAAATGCAGCCAGGAACGGAGTTCCAGATGATAATAAACATCCTCTTTTCCAGTATATCAGCGCTCCGATTCCAAACCAGGAATCCTCTCCCCATGACGATGTAGAATCTATAGCGCAAAACTTCTTGGCAGCTATAGATTCCTATCATCCGTACATATGGGAGGTAGCATCATCATCTAATGTCGTTACGACATATGGACCGCATGAGGACTCTATCTTCCTTGTCCCACCTACCTACAACAGTCAGCGTACAATAGTCTTCGGCCGCGTGCGCAATCAACCGACTGTTCAGGAAGATCCTCTCGATGATGATACTGGGAGAATGCAAGTTCACCAATACAGCCCACAAGCGTTGAGAATCATGCAAAACATGGGCTACGACATGAAGAGGAAGCCAGGCCTCAACTACGGGAAGGGCAGACGAACGCCACTGTTCGGCAATCCCCGCTATCAGCAAACCCGTTTCGGGTTAGGGTATGCCACCTCCTCCGAATCAAGCGAGGATGTCCTTTCCTCGTTTCAAGACGGCTCGTCGCCCTCCGACCCACCTGATGCTCTCGAACAAACACTATCAGTAAATATGGTAGTGACAGACCCCTTCGAAGCAGACGAACCAGAGTCTGAGCCATTTGAGATTGATTCTTGGGCTCAACAAATGGATACACAATGGGAATTCCGCTTCGAGCAGAGAGAACCTCCTACTGAAGATGAAGTTATCCAGATCGACGTTGGGAATGAACTCTCACCAAGGCCGATATTTATCAGTAACAATCTTTCCCCAGCTGAAAGGGAAGAAGTTATTCAACTGATAAAAGAATACATCGACGTCTTTGCGTGGAATTATGAGGATATGTCGGGACTTGATCCAAAAGTGGCTACCCATAAACTCAACACATTGCCCGATTCGAAGCCTGTAAAGCAGCAGCAATGCCGGTTCCGCCCGGATATGATGGACGCCATTGAAGCTGAAGTCAAGAAGTTGATAGCCTGCGGTTTCATCCGGGAAGAACAACATCCCGACTGGGTCGCCAACGTTGTCCCAGTCATGAAGAAAAATGGGAAAATACGCATCTGCATCGATTACCGAGATCTGAATGCAGCATGCCCCAAGGACGAGTTCCCTCTTCCCATCACAGACATCATGATCGACAACACCTGCGGTTTTGAACGCATGTCTTTCATGGACGGGTTCTCAGGATACAATCAAATCAAGATGCATCCTGAAGACGAGAAGCATACTGCCTTCCGAACACCACTGGGGGTATATTGCTATACGGTCATGCCCTTCGGATTAAAGAACGCCGGGGCAACATACCAACGAGCTATGAGTAACATATTCCATGAGCATTTACGCAAAACAGTAGAATGTTACGTAGACGATATAGCTGTCAAAAGCCGCCTCAAAGATGATCACATTCAAGACTTGAGGACAATATTCGAGTTAATGCGCCAACATCAACTCAAGATGAATCCTACGAAGTCCTTTCTGGGTGTATCTAGCGGAAAATTCCTGGGATTTGTCATTACCGCCAAAGGCATCCAAGTGGACCCTGATAAAGTCCAGGCCATCGTAGAAATGCGACCGCCCCGCAATCTGAGGGAACTCAGGGGATTTCAAGGTCGCCTGGCTTACATCCGGAGATTCATATCCAACCTCTCTGGGAGATGTCATCCTTTTTTCTCGCCTCATGAAGAAAGGTGTATCCTTCGTATGGGACGAAGCCTGTCAGCAAGCGTTTAACGATATCAAACGCTACCTCACTCATCCGCCAGTTCTGGTGCCTCCAGTCATAGGAAGACCATTCTTCCTATACGTTCGAGCAATGGACCATTCTTTGGGAGCTCTTCTTGCGCAGAAGAACGATGTAGGGCATGAACAGGCTATCTACTATCTAAGTAGAATGATGGTCGGAGCCGAACACCGGTACAGCCCAGTGGAGAAAGAATGCTTGGCTCTAATGTTCGCTATCCAGAAGACGCGACACTACGTCACCGGCCAGACTATCCATATCATCTCCAGAATCAACCCTCTTCGAGTATTAATGAGCAAGCCAAGTGCTCTTAATTCCCGACTCGCCACTTGGGCGATGCTGTTAACACCATATGACATGGTGTACGTCCCCCAGAAGTCCATCAAAGGCCAAGCATTGGCCGACTTCCTAGCTGCTCATCCGATCCCGGAGACCTCCAAGTTGTACGAGGACATCCCTGACGAGGTTGCAGAATATAATTCCGCGATGGAAAGTGACGCATGGCAACTATTCTTCGATGGTGCCTCCAGAGCTGGTCCTAGGGGAAAAGTAGTTTCAGGAGTGGGAATCGTCCTGGTTACTCCCGACAAACTCGTCATCTACCGAGCATACTCTCTCAACGAGCCCTGCTCCAACAATGTGGCAGAGTATAACGCTCTGCTAATCGGGCTCCAAGTCGCTAAAGAGCTGGGGGTCGAATCTCTGGAAGCTTTCGGAGATTCTCTGCTTATAGTCAATCAAGTCAGGGGAATATATGAAGTTCGAAATCCAGACCTCATCCCCTATCACCAAGCAGCGGTCGAGATAGCCGTGACGTTCAAAGGGTTCTTCCTGGAGCATGTACCTCGATCCCAGAATCTTGAAGCTGATGCCCTAGCCAGTCTAGCCGCGGATTTAACTACTCCTATAAGAAGGCATGATTCGGTAATCCTTCTTAACAGAGATTTATTCTGTGTAAAGAACAACTCTCACATAGAACGCAGCTACGCTGCACACGCCGATCCTCCCAGAAGAGATTGGAAGAGTCCCTTTATAGATTTCGTGGCATACGGAATCTTGCCGGAGGACCCTAAGGAAGCAGTATCCGTCAAGAGACGATCCTTACGCTTCTACTTAGATGCATCTTCACAATGCCTATATCGCCGGACCTATGGAGGACTGCTATTGAGATGTCTCTCTGACAACGAAGCACAGCAGATTATCCGTGAAGCTCACGACGGCATATGCGGGGCGCATCAACCCGGTCCTAAGCTACAGGATCGTATCAGAAGAATGGGCTACTACTGGCCCACTATGATCACAGACGCGATCAACTATGCAAGACAATGCAGAGCCTGTCAGGTCCATGCAGACTTCATACATCAACCGTCTGAATATCTACATCCCACGGTTGCATCCTGGCCTTTCGAAGCATGGGGTATGGATATCATTGGTCCTATTCACCCGTCTTCTTCCAGGGGTCACCAGTTCATACTGGCCATCACGGATTACTTCTCCAAATGGGCAGAGGCGATCCCTCTTGCTGAGGTAAAGGCGCCTAATGTGATCAGCTTCATCAAGCATCACGTCATTTATCGCTTCGGGGTACCTCGGAGGATAATTCACGACAATGGACCTCAGTTCATCAGCCAAGCGTTTCATCGAGTTTGCGATAAAAATCGGATACATAATATTGCCTCTACGGCATATTATCCAGCTGCTAATGGTTTGGCGGAAGCTTTCAACAAAACCATTATCAAACTCTTGAAGAAGTTCGTCTCTTCGAACAAAAGAGATTGGAATGAGAGACTGGGCGAATGTCTCTGGGCATACCGCACAACGGTACGAACACCGACAGGTTGTACTCCATTCTCACTGGTCTACGGGAGCGAAGCAGTTCTCCCCATTGAAATCCAGATCCCGTCACTCAGGATAGCCGTGGCTAATGAGCTGACTCAAGAAAAGAATGACCTTTTAAGGCTTCAGGAGCTAGAAGGATTAGACGAGAAACGCCTCCAAGCTCAACAGCGCATCGCGCTCTACCAAGCACGCATTTCCAGAGCTTTCAATCACAAAGTAAAGGAAAGAGTGTTCAAAGTCGGCGAGCTAGTTTTAGCCGTAAGAAGGCCGATGATTCTTACTCACAGGAGTAAAGGCAAATTCCAGCTCAAATGGGAGGGCCCTTATGTGATCGAGACAACGTTCTCAAACGGCGCTTACAGGTTAGCCCAGCCTAATGGAGACCTGTTAATGGCTCCTATCAACGGCAAATTCCTGAAAAGGTACTATGCTTAATCTCCTCTGCTCAAGTGGGAAATAGCGAAAACCTCAATTCTGACAAAACTACTTCCAAAACAAAACTAGTTGGGTCGTATTCTATCATGTCCATATAACCTCTGAATAGATACGTTCGACTAATTTGGAAATGCAATACCTATCATGTCCATATCACCTCTGATAGTATCTTGCCTACAAGCCTTAGTCAAAGCATATTCTATCATGTCCGTATGACCTCTGAATAAATATGTCCTGCTAAAGTTTCTTAAGTACCTATCATGTCCATATCACCTCTGATAGTATCTTGCCTACAAGCCTTAGTCAAAGCATATTCTATCATGTCCGTATGACCTCTGAATAAATATGTCCTGCTAAAGTTTCTTGAGAGTCTATCACGTCCATACTACCTCTGATATCACTCTCGCCCAAACCTGTCATTTACATTCCGAAATGATAGGTCTACAAAGTCAGAAAAGAGTTCATTTTATTTATTCCCATGAAAGAGCAGAATTACACCGGGAAGCAAAAAAAAAGAAGGGTACATCATTGTGGGGGAGCAGTCAGATCACGAATCAGCTTCGTCAGTGCAGCTATCCTCGAATCCCTGGAAACCAAGGCATCAGCGCGGGCCTGCTCCAGCCGTGCCTCGTTGTCCCCCATAAGGGACAGCTCGGCCCTCGCCTGACGAACACCCGCACGGGCAGCTTCTGCACGATCCAGATCCCGTCGCGCTGCGCTCAGTCGACCAGTCGCTACATCCAGACCTGCCAACGACTGGGAAGCCCACTCCTCCACCCGAGCGAGCTTTTCTTTCAACTTGCAGGCCCTCGCTACGTTCCCTTCATGCTCGGATTGGCACTTCAGTTGAAAAGCAAGGGCCTCCTCCACGACGGTTTTTCTTTCGTCCATCTCCAGCTGGCGTGTTTGAACGAGTTTATTTAGGCTCTCCATCTTTTTGGCAAACCGCGCAGTCATGAAGTCGTATCTGGACTGGACCTCAGCTTCAATACCGTCCCGAGTTAGCCGCAGATACTCGTTAATGGGTTGCTCCAAACCATTAACCATCGCCTCCAGGGCATCAGCTAGCCCGGTGCCGCCAAAATCCCGGATCGCCTCTATCGGGATCCGAGAGGATTTCTTCAGGCGCTCGAAGTCCAGATTCCCCTTCAGCACCATTGGTACCAGCGCTTTCAAAGTAGCATAGAAGACACTGGTATATTGCTCGGTCAGTGCAGCTAGATCCGATTGGGCGCCAGGAGTGGCCGCAGCATTGGCGAGTCCCCCTCCAGGAATGATTGCAGACGAAGTGGTCACAACCGTCGCCTCATCAGGTGGTGCGACCAAAGGAGATGCGTCTACAATAGCCGAAGTAGTCGCGATGGCAGGCTCTTCCTCTTCTTGGGATATCAGAGCCCCTTCAACAGGCGAGCCGGCCCCCGAGGATATTTCCTCCTCAAAGTCAAACGCCTCCGTATCACCACCAGGAGCCGGAGCAGAGCCAGAAGGCGCTTCAAAGCTGTACTCCCCGTGGACGCCATCCCCTGAGAAGAGGACAAGAAAGTTGATATCAATATAATGGTACTCTTTCTAAAAAGAAGACATAAAGATGACATTTACCCATGGCCAGCGGCATATACGGCGCATCTGCAGCCGATGTAGCTAAATCACGCCTTAATGACGTAATGCGAACTGTCATACCTGGAGAAGGAGGTGGGCCAACCGACATCGCCAAGAGATCTACCAAGCCTCCACCAAGACGCAATCGAGGTTCGTCAGCTGGAACCTCGCCAGGCATGCTCACAGGCACGGCAGGGGTCTCATCCGTTGCTGGTCTAGGGAAAGATTCTCCCATCTGTCTCGGCCATGCAAGCAATCTCGCTCCACTACCGGAGGCAGTGGCAGCAACGGCAGCCTCAAGACGGAATGTCCCGGCACCGCTAGCCGAAACTGAGGGTCCCTCTCTAGAAGGCGAGGAACCTCCGATCAAGGAAACACCCTCGACAGGCGAGACAGCAGATTCCTCTCTAGGAGCCTCAATACCAGGAATCCGGAGAGAACGATTGACCGTCCTCTTCCTCTTGCGAGGAGAAGCCTCCTTGGGAGCAGAAGCCCTTCGCTTCACGGAGACTACCAAGGCCCCCGCAGGCAGAGGCACTTCACACTTCGGCACTGACACCAGCGGCTCATCAGGAGTAGCGAACTCCTCACCCTCGTCGGAAGAAACCGAAGGGACTTCGACTCTTCCCCCAGGCGTGGAAGACGGCACCCTAAAACTCCCACGCATGTCAAAATCATGGTGGAAGGTGTTAACCGCCACGTAGAACTGGGCATACGAATGTAAGATGCGCAGCTCCGTGGAAGGTGTGACGACCGGCACGGTAAAGATTGCTCCAGTGCATCCCATGATGAAATATCGCCATCCTCTGGCTCCATCAATGAGTCTGCCCCTGGACCTGAAGCTGGTGACGGCATTGCCCACGTGCAACTGGTCGTACCCAAATTGCCTGGCGAACCGACTGGGCAAGTAGGGCTCAAAGAAGCAATGATTTTCACTTCTGTACAGCAGATGGGAGGGTCTGATGTAGATCAACCACTTGAAGGCCTCCGGAGAAAGATTGGTCTTCTCTCCACCTAAATCCTCCAGCCTAATCCCCGATTGGTTGCGATGTACGGAGGGGACAATACAGAGGAGCTTCCAGCCTTGACTGAGGCTCAGTGTCAACCGACAGTCTAAGACTGTGTTCACGTTCCAGGGAGTCCCTGTAATTCAGCAGGAAGCTACCTCCCGAGCTACTACCAGAGCCAGGAGACATCACCTGGGGGTTGTGGAGAATTAACCATCCCATCAAATACAGGTATGGTAATTCCACCCTGGGAAAGCTTTCACGCCGAGTCTCATCGGCGAGCAGCCCGTCAGTCATGGCTCTCAGGCCAGCCTGTATACGGCACACCATAGCAGGGAGCAAGCCCAGTCTTGCCCCAAACACCAGACGCACCGCAGGCCACAGGATATTCTGGTGAATACGGTCCGCAGATGCAGTGCCGGGCACCACTACTCGATGCAGCCATATGGAGAGGAAACCAGCCAGCTGGGCTTCCTTAGACAGAGGCCTGCGGCAATGCCTCAAGTAACTGTAGGCCTTAGTGCCTTCGGGATACTTTCCTACCCCGTCGTCAAGAATCTGGTCTGGAGCCTTGGCGTCACCCATAAGAGCCTCGACGACATGGGCACTGAGGGCGCCCAAACAGTTCACAGGCTCATCCTTACCTCCCGAGACTTTCTCCGACTTGGCGGCCCTGGCCCGGTGGAAGAAGAGGTAGGACGTCCACTTGGTAGTGTGAGCCAAATCAGAAGGCTCGTCGTAAAAAGTGGTGCATGCGAAGTAATGGCACATCAGCTCCTGGTACACTTCCACCACCCGAGAGTCCGAATCCCCCAACTCCCGATTGGTGGGAACATACTCTTCATAGGGGGTATCCCCCATCGGCAGCCGCGAGATCACTGCCATCTCATGGAGGGCCAATCCCAACTCCCCCAGTGGAGTGGCGAAAGTCCCGGTGAGCGAAATGTATCGCTCCATCAGTGCCAGAAACAGGTTAGCGTTGGGAGGCAACCCAACACTGGTCGCGCTCACAGCGGCATACAGCCCAATGCCCTCCAGCTCTCTCTGACAGTGCTTCAAGGCCCAGTCAACTAGGCAAGCCCATCGGCGGTTTGCTGGGGTGATCCACCCGTTGCATCGAGGATTCTCCTTGGGATATACTCCCCCTCGCCCCATGAAGTCATTGCAGAAAGTCGGCAACTGGACCGGCTGGATCACTAGACTATCTTCGCTCGGGACGCTGCCCGGGCACAGTCCCCTGAACGACGTCACAAGGCCGGAAGGACGGCTGACGAACGACCCCTGGTCAGCTCCCTTCAGATGAAAGATCTTCCCCGGCTTGCCGTGAAGATCGGGCGTCAGCATCCACGACATCCTCCTGGGATGTGTTGCATAGAAGAAGGCCGAGATGGGATAATCTCTCGGCATCGTTGGCAAATACAAAACCAAGTTCCCGGCAGGGAACACCCAGGGTTCTCTCTTGGGCTTCGTCTGGGACCGTTTGTCAATCATGTCCCCAAAGAGAAAAGCCGGCTTTATGTACTGCTCCCCGTCTATATACGTCAGGGGCTCTCCGTTAATCATATTCAGCAGCGTCCGCTCGCCCTGGGCCGATATCAAAATCTCCCTTCCCTCAGGATACTGGGGTCCGGAGATAGGAAATGCCACGTGGGACAGATCCTCCAGATAGTTCGAGTGCAGCATCCCGGCAGCGGAACCCATCACCTCGGCCAGAGGGGACTCGCCCAAATCAACTGCAAAAGTGCAAGAAAAATACGTCATTACAAGTCTTGCAACAATGGGACCAAGAAACGACAGTCTGTGCTTTACGCCAAGACTGTACAAAATTGGTCATTTTTACGCCAGAAGTTTCATCCTGAGGCGTAATTGGCAGTATACCGTCTGCGTTTTACGCCAGACTGCCAAAATTCTAGTGATTACGCCGGAGGTTCCGCCCCCAGGCGTAAAACTAAAATTTTATAGTATACACCAAGTTTTCGGCAGTCAGAGCTGTTACGCCCAGAACTGCGAAAACGATGGAGCTCTTACGCTGGCACATTAGAAATATGGGCGCAAAAGATGAAAATGTCTCCGTGCATCATCTTCCTCAAAGAGGCTATCAGCACAGAAGACGACCTAGCGCGGTCACGTTCAACGTGTGCGAAGGATTTTTCGTTGTTCTTTGTCATCCCAAAGGCTCTACCTCTAAGGCCGGGAGCGCTGCTCGTCGGTGGAATACTTTGCTCAGGACGAAGTTCATCCTGCCCGACCGAAGTCTCTCTCGCTGGGGCGGAGGAATGAGAAGAAGAACCTATGCTCTTTCCCTTAGCGGAGGGGGTTTGTTTCGGTGCCATTTCTGAAAACTCTGAGTGCTCGGAGAAGGAACGGAGAAAAACTCGGACAGACGAAGACTCTCTTTCGCAGAAGACGGATGAAAAGTTTTTCTCTCAAAAGCTCGGGGTATATATACAGTTCGGATCGACTCCTCGAATCCTCGGACGGACTCCTCGAAACCCTAACCAAATCTCGCAATTAGTATTCGGTTATGATTGGGTGCTACGTCAGCCCACTACTCTCGAAAGACGGACAGTCAGCAAATTCGAAGAGTTTTTCGTGCAAAGCAGACTCGTGGTTCTACGTCAAAAAGCTTTCTACGCTCGACGGCTACAGATCTACGGTTTTACGCTCGCAAGCTATAAGTCTATGGTTTTATGCCCGGATGCCTTTTGTGCTCAGTAGCTTTTATGCTCGAGAGGCTACAAACCTACGACTTCACGCTTAGCAGATACAAACCTATGGTCTCACGCTCGGTGGTGTTTAGTTTACGCTCGGAGGCAACAAGATCCACGACCTCACGCTCGGAAGACTTCTTTTTCACAGGCTACAAATCCACGGTTCTACGCTAAGGAGCTTTCTACGCTCGACGGCTACAGATCTACGGTTTTACGCTCGCAAGCTATAAGTCTATGGTTTTATGCCCGGATGCCTTTTGTGCTCAGTAGCTTTTACGCTCGAGAGGCTACAAACCTATGACTTCACGCTCAGCAGATACCAAACCCATGATCTCACGCTCGGTGGCTTTCTACGCTCAATAGGCTACGAACTCAGGATTTTCAGCTCATCTACACTAACGGATCTCTGACTTTCCGCATATCCGAACAAAGTCCTCAAGGCGATCGATTACAGGAGTTCACCCCGAAGATACTCCTTCTCGACCTCAAAATATCCCAAGTACCCGAAGCATACAGAGTTCAAACATTGAGAAATTACTCTTCTCGGGTCGATTAGAGGTTCATCCAGACTCCACTCTGAATATTTCGTCTGCAGTTCAAGATAGAGGCTCAGTTCGTGACAGCCATTTCTCGCCCTATTCCAAGGGACTTTCGGGAAATCACTCTTGAAGATGATGTCTGAACAAAGAACTCTGTTTATCAGAAGCAACAGTTCAGAACTCTACGCGGTTCCTACATTCCTAAAGCAGCTGCGCATCACTAGTTATGCACAAAAGACAGGACGGAACCTAGCACTCTTTCTAACAGAGTCGGCGTACAGAATCAGACGTGTCGAAGCTACACATATTCAGACTTCACAGCAACGTATGGCAAAGACGATCATATGCAGAGAAGAAATACGACTTTATTAAAAGTTAAAATCACAATTACATATGAGAGAAATCCTGTCTACAGGGGTTTTTCTTCGTGTTCGTGATTACATATGAGGGAAATCCCCTCTACAAAGGTCTTCCTCTTCTTCTAAAAAGATGATCAGTGGCGGGAGGATACAAAACTGGGCATAGACCCATCCTCCAACAGAAGGAAAGCAGGGTAAATCTGCTTCCCTACAGACCGTGCGCCGCTCAAGCCGGGACAGAGCTAGTCTGTCTGACTCTCGTCACCGGAGGTAACGGGAGAAGGCGCCACTTGCAAGCAGCCTGGTCTAATGGGACCCTTCCCTTCTCCTGGAGCAACCGCCATACAAAGTTGCTGACTATCCCGAGCAAGGGAGGCTAAGATATCCTTCCATGATCCATCGTTGCAGTGGACACTTGCTCGAAGACGCCGTCTTTTCGCCTCCTTACAAGCTGGAAGAACATGGTCTTCTTCTTCCTCAGGTCGACCCGACGAACTCCGGCGATCATCTCAGCATGATGAAGGAAATGTGGGAAAAATAGGTTAACTCCTCAGCCCTTTTATAGGCAAGCGAGGTCACACCTACCCCCAATAACTCCGCCATAAAGACTGGCCTGAAAGAACGTGTCAAAACTTGACCGTTTCAGGCTCCATTCAGGAGGCGTTTTGAGTTTCGAGGAACGGTTCATGCTTCGTTCAAAGCATTTCAAATTCCGAGGAATCCGAAAGCTTTGAAGGGGGTCTTGTAGAAGCATGAAACATACGCCGGATGACTATACGCAACTTATTGGTGCGGGGCAGCGTATAAGAGATGACCTCAGAGCCAACAAGCAAGTCAGGAGCTTCTCAGGACCATCCGCGTAAGTGCAGTATGTCCAGGCCGCCTCAAGACGTAAAGCAGAGGGCTTCGTCACCTATATGGCGTAAAACACATCCGCTTTCAAAAGCGGTATTAAAGCGTACGAGGAACGCTTCGTGTTCTCCGAGATGAACCTGTCAGACCCTGCAATGAACCTGACGTCTGAACTTCTGACAAAAGGATACGGCTCGGCTACCCAGACGACGGCTATAATGATGGCACGGCACTGCGACCCAGGCTGTCAGTTACCGCCATCTCCCTTGCGTAAACTGCTTTTTACATATACAAGGGGATATACTGCCTTGTTTTACACAGGCAGACATGAGTTGTTTACGCTCTGCAGTAGACAAACCGCCGGCCACGTCAAAAGCTGCACTTGGTACAGGGCTCGAGGCACGTCTCTGCGATTGGGGCACAAAGGCGGTGACAGTCTTCTCGAGGCACGTCTCTGCGACGGATGCACAGAAGAGCTGCAGACCTTCAAAAACACGCCTCTGCATTTAATGCGAGGAATGATGGCGGATCTCTGCATTTAATGCAGGGGATTTGATTAAGAGTCACCGAACCGTCGTTTAGTGACATCCCCTTTGCGCAAACTGCTTTTACGCATACAAAGGGATACACTGCCTTGTTCTACACAGGCAGACAAACCGTCTACGCCCCACGGAAGACAAACAGACTGCCACGTCAAAAGCTGCGCTTTGTACAAAGCTCGAGGCACGTCTCTTCGCCTAATGCTCAGAACGGTGGCAGGCCTTCAGAACACGCCTTCGCAATTAATGCACAGGATGGTGGCAGATCTCTGCATTTAATGCGAGAGATTTGATTATATCTTCAAAAGCCGTGATTCCGGCTAAAGACGTCCACGTCAGCACTCGGCACATTACGCAGTGGCTTCTACGCCCGGTTCAGCTTCTGTGCCCACATGGCTTCCACGCCTCTTCAGCTTCTATGCTCTCTCGGCTTCTACGCCTCCTCGGCTTCTATGCCATCGGGCTTCTATGCCCCCCCAGCTTCTATGCTCTCTCGGCTTCTACGCCTCCTCAGCTTCTATGCACACTCGGCTTCTATTCCATCAGGCTTCTATGCCTACCTGGCTTCTATGCCTACTTGGCTTCCATGCCATGGTGACAGACGTTGGCTTTTACGCCCACCTCTTCTACACGAGGGATACCTACCTACGTGGCTTTTACGCCGTGATCTTCGTAGCAATTGCATGCGTTGTGTCCCTTAGTTGGACCCGCGTCACACACTCATTCAAAGGATCATCTATACGCAGGCATTGGTTATTTTAACCGTTGTGTAAAAGGGTGCTGTGTTGTCCACTCCTCGGTTTTTACACCAACTGAGTGGTCACTGTCACCAAAACTCTATAAATAGAGACCTCTATCTACAGAGGAACAGGGTCGAAGAAATTGATCAACGATCAGACTTCTGAAAAGGAGATCGAACAGGGTCAAGGAGAGAAGAGATCGAGAGAGAGAGAGAGAGAGAGGAATCCGGAGCTCAGGCAAAGGGTAGGGATCGACGACCTTGGCATCGTGCATCCACCCTCTTTTGCAACCTTCGAAGCTACCTCCTGTCTTCTACGGCACTTCTTCACCATCGTGTGGTCCAAGGGCTAAAGTGATCGACTGCAGATCAGACACCTATAGCAATTTATACCCAGATTAAATAAATTGTACTCCCACATCCTCGTATAGGATTATATTGTACAAGTTTGTTTGTAAACAAAAGAACACGGGTCTTGTTTAAACCCCGTCTTGAATACATCTTTCATTCTTTTCGTTTTCTACCACAAACAACGGCCTACACGTATCCGATTGTGGACACGACACTAGTCACAAACAAACATTCATATGTCAATTTGGTCTAATTGACAAACACAACATGTGCCAATTTCGGAATTTCCCCAAAATTGGCACCAAAATGCACGTAACTTCCACCGTAGGTCTCCGATGAACCTAAAACCAATTCCTATGGGTAGCCTATGCATGTGGGTTGGTTTCTCATGGTTAAATCTCATATCTAGAGTTTATTAGAAGGAGAAAAACTGAAATGTACCTATTGGGAGATGGATTCCCAATGAAAAGTCTTCAAATGCAAAGTAGCTCCTCTTCTTGTAGATCTTACCCTCCTCTTCCTTGCTCCTTGCTTTCTTCTTATAGATCCTTGATGTAGAAGCTTCAATGATAAATTTAGAAAGAGATTGGTGAAGAATTGGTGGAGAAATGATGAGGGAATGGAGGAAATTTGGAAGAGGGAAAATATAGATCTAGAATTTGGAGAAAATAATGAAATGAGAGCACTCTCTCTCCTCCTAATTATGGCTGGTCATAAACCCCTCTCCAAGCAATATAAAATATCCAAAACACCCCTTGGGCCTCTCATGAAGAAAATAATTAAGGAGGGAAGGTTCTAGTCTAATGGTTTCACTAATTAATCCAACCTCCTAATCCATGGGCCTAATTAAATGGGCTCAAACTAAAATAATCTAAATGTTGGGTTCATGCATCTAATAAAATAGGTTAGGTCCACTACACAAGTCTAAAATAAATACTACGTCTAATCCAACAATAAATGATACAACAAATAATTAATTACTCATACACAATATTAAATACAACCCTCCTAAAAATAAAATACCATTGTCAATTACCAAACTACCCTTGATTGAAAAAGTGAGGGTGACAATCATACCCACCTTAGAAAAATTTTGTCCTCGAAATTAAAGATGATCGTAACTCCCTCTAGGTCAACCCCAGTCTAAACTAAAACATACATCATGCACTTCAAAAAAATCACTAACTATGGTCTCTGTCCATCATAGTTTTGCAGTTTTCGACAGAGTATACTAACTACACAATAACACGCAAGCAGTCAATAGGGCAATAACTAATCACACAACAACAGATGGAAAGGAAATAAACAGAACGAAACTAGCTAACTGATCACCTGAAGTGCCATCCTCTCTGACTGCCATTACAAATGCCCCGCCCTGCTGGGGTGGCTCTCTATGCGGGTGCTGAACAGTCTGCGGTACCATAGGTAGCCTAACTCCACCTCTATGACCGTGATCTGGTCTATACGGGTTGTTGGAACACTCCTTCACCTGATGGTCAGGGGAACCACAATACAAACATAGTCTAAGTCTCTTCCGACAGTTCTTCCAATCATGCCCATGCCTTCCACAATAGGCACAAGAAAAAGTCTGCCGAATCTGCCTCTGAGACTGCTGCGGTGCCTGATGCACTGGTTTCTGAAACTGTTGCATCTGTTGAGCTGGTGCCCTAAGTGGCACAAGGTACTGCTGATGCTGATATACTCTCGACTGCTGAAAGTGGGTGCGCTTTGCTGGGCCTGCACCACTACTCGCTCCTCCGGTGTCTCTCCGCCTCTTGGAGCCAAGCTCCAAATCATCTTCCGCCCGCTACGCATGTCTCAATTTTTTTTCAAACGTATCGGTACAGTCTCCATTAGTATGAGACTTAATCTTACTGTTCAGCCCCTTCCTGAACTGTAAAACCCCCTAATTTTAAATATTATAATTATTTAATTAATCATTGAATTTATTTATAGTATTTTTTAGTTAATTAGAAAATAAAATTTAATTGAATTAATTACCTAGGTAAATACTCATCTAGAATCATTGAACAAAACTATTATTTTATTTTATTTTTATTTTAGAAAATCTTGTAGAAGAGTGATAGATTTTTTTTAGAAATTATTTTTGGATACAAATATTTTCCTTATCTATACCTTATATATATATTTATGTAAATAATATATAGTTATTAAATGTAATAATAATAATAATAATAATAATAATAATAATAATAATAATAATAATAATAATAATAATAATAATAATAGTAATAGTGGTAATAAATAATAATAATAGAAAAAAAACCCTTAACTAGACTCCTTAAGCCTAAAGCCTTAAGTTAACCCACAGTGAACTAAAGCATGGACTAGCCCCTACCCGCCACAGTAGTGTTCCCAACCCGCCAGCAACAGGACCCCGCGAGCGACCCCCTTCTCATCTCCCCTCCGCCTATATATATATCCATATTGTAAACCCTAACCCTAAACCTATCCCCCTCTAACCCGACGCCGAATTTCGACCATCGCAATCCAGCGCCGCCACGGGAGAACGCCGCCCGCAATCTCGCGCGATCGCGACAGCGTCACCCGCGCAGCAGTCCGCGACAGATTCGAGCAGCGACGACCCCTACTTCACGCGTCGTTTCCCGACTCGTCGCTCGATCATTTTCGGAGCCGTCTTCACCGGTAAGATCACAACCTATCCCCCTCTCAACTCTGTTAGTTAGTTTCCATCGAACAACGTTAAACACTAGGTAGAAATCGATGCCAAGTTAAGAAAAAACCACATATTAAAACTGCTATAAACTGTATCAATGACCTATGTTTAGAGGCTGTTATCTTCCACCATAGACCTCCGAATTAAAATTTACTTTTTCTATGTGAAGTCTATATAACTGAGATCATTCTCTGTTAATTAGATTATTTTATTTTATGTTAAATTCAGAGATAAATTAGGTTAAAAATTATAAAAAACTTGTTTTTAAAACATTAGAATTTCTTATACGGAGCGCGCCCCGCTAAACGGGACAGCCCCGTTGCGTACCAATTACACCGAAAGGCACGTATGGTATGTCCTGACGTGTGGAATTTTGCGGAAACTGATTTGGACGTGTGTGCGCGTCAAAATCAACCCGTATCCGTAAAAAATCCCCGTATCGCGACTTTTGTAAAATACCACACCATTTTGTGTACGCTCGTCCGAATGTGACAAAACTTATGCCATTAGATTCATGGTATCACGCTGGTCCTGTAACCCAAGTTTTACGCAATTCTGAGATAGTTGACCAAGTCGCTTATTTACGGGCCCTACAGTTGACTTTTAGGGCGAATTTGTGTTCGGCTCACCGGAATCCAAAATTGGACATACTGTTGAGTTCATATTGACGTTTAGAATTTATTTGACCTATAATTTATTATATTTAGAGACCTTTACCTCTGGCACGCTTTTTGGTACAAAGTAGCCCACATGTGGACCCCGCTTTGACCCAAAATTACCGTTTTGCCCCTGTGTCCAAATTGAACGAAAGGGTAGTATTTTCTAGCTATCCCGCTGATTCCGGAAATGTTGGTGATGTTTATTTCAGCATCCAGAGACGTTTATTCGGAGGTCGTAGTTTCTGATCCTGTGTACTTGTCGTCTGGATGCTTACACTACGCAGATTGCTTGTCAGGCAAGTATACATTGTCATTGTACTGTGATTTATATTCCATATGGTGCATATATTTTATTTCTATTATTTAGTTTATATATTTTAACTGCTATATAAACTGCGCGTCCAAGAATAACTTGGGTGCAACGAAGGTGGCGTCGTATTCTATTTTTATTATATATATGCATGTTGACCTAGTTTATGAGACCACCCTATTATCATGAGACACTCTTCTTGCCAACCTGATATCGAATGACGGTGATGTCTATATTCTGTGTGTACGGCTTCCAACTTTGCTTAGTCGCTGACATTTCCGTGATTAATATAACCTTGTGAAATGGACGACCTATCCGAAGATCGAATAAAATAAGCCAATTATTCTTATGTTTCATTGGCCATGACACTATTATTACATGAGTGTGAGTCTCATATAGGACACGGACTTGCGTACTCGGCTGGCCACTGGTACGTATGGGACGTGCGACGGATAGGGATAACTGCTGATAGAAATTGCATGCTAGAAGACTTTGCCGTTATTTAGAGGTATCATCGTGTCATGGATGTGACATGCTTAGAACATGGGATGGGGAGGACAACAAGTAAGATGTTTGGACTCCTTTGCACTTTCCTTTTGTAACCCGTACGCTCCGTCGGAGATGCGCGGTCATGATGACCACTATATATATTATTATTATCAGGCGGCCTCTGGCGTTCAAAAGACGACATACTTTTTAGGCCCCCGAATCTCCAAGAGAATCATGCCAATCCCATTTTAGCCAGATAGCCCACATATTTGAAAGTTGTTCTCAAAGTGCATTCACATAGATGGTTAGGCTACCCATTGGATGTTTATTTTTCAGTACTTTATTGGCATGCTTCTATGTATCTTGTTACGTCCCTCTGAGGACCTGGTCCCTTTCCAGGTATAGACGAGCAGGGTTATCCACAGGAGTATGGACCCGGCCCTGACGCTTCATACCAGACTGAGGAGGTCTTACCTTCAGAGTACCTTTGATTCATCGCAGCTGATGGATATTCTAGTTGTTATTTCCTTTATTGATATTTATCTTATATTAGAGTTTGATCTCTTCTCTCATTTAGTTTTAGTATAGTCGATTGGCAGTGGATTTGTTTCCACCCGACTAGCATTCTTTGATACTTCATATTTGAGATTCAGTTATTTATTCCTATTTCTTTATTTTTGCTGTAGATGAGATATAGATTGCGTGTGACTTGTGTTGACAGTATATTACCACTTGTGGATTGGATATTCATAATACAGCGTACGTATGTGTTATGGTTTCCATATATTGGAGTTGACATATACATACGGCTGGCATGCTTACGTATTCCTAGTCCTACGTATTTTGGGACTGGGGCGTGACATGTTTTAGTGGTGGCCCATGCAGGTCCTCGAATATATTGTCTCGATTACGTCATTGTACCGAACAAGCCTGCATATAGGAATAGAGTATAGGATCTCATCCACGCTTGACTAAAACTTATCTTCCCTTTCAACCTTCCTATTTAAAATGCTTACATCCTATTTGATTCCGGTAGTCCTTCTAATCGTTTCGTCCACCTCTTACAGAGAGATGGATTTGCGTAGTGGATGTACTGCCACCGGAGGTGACACACCTTCAGGAGTCAACGGCCAAACTCGAGGAGAGGTCTCAACGACTCCTAGACTTCCGGGGCCGGATGGACAAACTCACAATCCAGTTCCATCTGATCTTCCCGCATCGCCTAATGGGACTTTTCCAGCTTCATCGACACCACAGGATGGCCAGACACAACTGTTCTAATTCTTCCAAATGATGATGCAGGAACAGAGACAGCAGGCAGCCGCACTAGCTGTAGAACAGAGGCAGCAAGCGGCAGAGCAGAGGCAAGAATTTCTGGCAGCACTTGAGAGGATGGCCGCACAGGCACCTGTACCAACCCAGGCACTGGTTCCAGTACCGCGAGCTCGAGTTGGTTCAGTCAAGGACTTTGTACAGATGGGTCCCAAGTCGTATAAAGGCACTGAGAGCCCAGAGGAGACCACAAACTGGATTACCCACACTCAGAAGTTATTAGAAGCATCACAGTTGCCTACAGTTCTATGGATGACAGACGTAAGGATGCAGCTAGATGGTAACGCTCATCACTGGTGGGAATCCATGGAGCGCCAGTTGGGTATGCGTCAGACTTGGGAATAATTCTTGGAGTGCTTTGAGAGGAAGTACTTCCCGGATACTGTAAGGAATGTGTTGTACGATCAGCTCCTCCATCTAGAGCAGGGAAACAAGACAGTTGACGAATATGATGCAGAGTTTAGTCGCCTTAGTAAATATGGCGTTGCCCTGATACCGAATGACTTGGACAAGGCTAAGAGATTTCACCGCGGACTGACTCAGGAGCTCCAACACTACACTAGCTCACAGTCCCGGATCTCTTATGCCGAATTATTGACAGAAGCTAGGCTACAAGAGACCATCAGCAAGGGAAATGGAGGTCAACTGAAGCCACAGCATGGATCAGCAAGGACACAGCAAGGAGGACCCATCAGACGTCATTTGGCACAGCAACAGCAGCATCAGTACAGAGCAGAACCATACCAGATTTTGGAGAAGCCCCACTACAGTTATTATGGGAAACGCGGACATATTTTGAGAGACCGTCGGACCCGCTTTGGACAATATATGAGGTGTGGTTCCGGACAGCATATGGCGAGAGACTGTCCAATGCAGCATGCATTGACACTTCTACCTCCAATACAGAGGCCAACACTTCCAGCACCGAAGCCAGTTCAGCAGATGACAAGACCAGGAGCACCTCGACCCCCAGCAGCCGGAGAATTTCAGCGAGGACCACCGCTACCTACGCAGGAGGATCAGTTCACGAGGGCCAGACATGGACTACCACAAAGGAATGGACAAGCTTTTTCACTAGAAGTGGATGACATGGAACAGGAGATTGATGTTATAGCAGGTATTACTCTTACTTTTACTTTTCCTGCTGTGACATTATTTGATACGGGAGCCACCCACTCGTTCATATCTTCTAATTTTATTGCCAAGCACAATATTGCCACTACACCTTTACCTAGTTGTGTTAGAATTCTCACCGGAGGAGGAGTTGTACCTGTTAGTCGGATTTGTAGATCTTGTCCTGTAGTGATTCGTGGCAGAGAGATGAATGCCCGACTCTTAGTCCTTCCTATGCCAAATTTTGATATTGTGCTTGGGATGGACTGGCTGAGCAAGTACCACGCTTTCTTTGACTATTTTGGAGAAAGCATTCTTTTTAAGATACCAGGCCAGCCGGAACTTGAGTTTGCACGGGGATCTACAGAAGCCCTTGATGGTGTTCAGCTTGCAATGGACGACGTTATTTATCACCCCATTATTTCAGAGTTCCAAGACGTCTTTCCAGAGGAATTGCCAGGACTACCTCCGGACAAAGACGTAGAATTCTCGATTGAATTGACGCCGGGAGCAGAACCCATAGCGTCGCATGTTTATAGATTGGCGAAGAAGGAGATGGATGAGGTGAAGACACAGTTGAAAGAATTAGAGGAGAAAGGTTTCATCCGGCCAAGTGCATCATCCTGGGGAGCACCAGTATTGTTTGTACCAAAGAAGGATGGATCTGTGCGTATGTGCATCGACTACAGAGCCTTAAATGCAGTGACTGTAAAGAATAAATACCCATTGCCATGCATTGATGACTTATTTGATCAGCTTAGTAGAGCCAAGGTGTTCTCGAAGATAGACTTGAGATCGGGATATCACCAGGTGAAGATACAGAAGCAGGACATCCCGAAGACCGCATTCAGGACAAGATATGGATACTACGAGTTTCTGGTCATGTCATTTGGGTTGACCAATGCTCCAGCTATTTTTATGGACTTAATGAATCGAGTATTCCATCAGTATTTGGACCAGTTCATGGTCGTCTTCATAGATGACATACTTGTCTATTCGAAAAGCTACGAGGAGCGCGAGAAGCACCTGCGGATTGTCCTAGAGACCTTGAGGGGAGAGCAGTTATATGCGAAGCTCAGTAAATATGAGTTTTTCTTGGACAGAGTCTCGTTTCTTGGGCATGTCGTTACGGAAGATGGTATTTCTGTTGATCCAGAGAAAATCTCGGCGATCGAGACATGGCCCGTTCCTAAATCAGCATCGGAGGTGAGGAGTTTCCTTGGACTTGCGGGATATTACCGACGGTTCGTAGAGAACTTCTCAAGGATAGCAGCGCCTATGACTCAGTTGACGTGAAAGGATCAAGAGTTTGTATGGATCGACGAGTGTCAAGCCTCTTTCGAGGAGTTGAAGAAGCGACTGACCACAGCTCCAATATTGACTATTCCATCAGGATCAGGAGGTTATGTGATTTACAGTGACCCATCAGAAAAAGGCTTGGGATGCGTGTTGATGCAGCATGGCAAGGTGATTGTATATGCATCTAGACAGTTATGAGTACATGAGAAAAATTATCCAACTCATAACTTAGAGCTAGCAGCCATTGTTTTTGCTCTGAAGCTATGGAGACATTACCTATATGGGGAACGAGTGGAGATCTATACAGACCAGAAAAGCCTCAAGTATGTCTTCACGCGGAAGGAGATAAATATGAGGTAACGCCAGTGGCTGGAGTTGATAAAGGACTTTGAGATAGAGCTGCATTACCACCCAGGCAAGGCTAACGTAGTAGCAGGCGCGTTAAGCCGGAAACCAGCAGCTTACTTCTTGACGAAGCAGAGGAAGTTATTGGAGGACTTGTAAGAACTTGGCATAGAAGTGGTATTACCCAGAGCAGATGGGATATTAGCCAACTTGCAAGTACAGTCATCACTAGTAGAAAGAATCAAGGCAGCTTTGCCTACGGATGCCAGGTTCAGGAGATTGAAAAAAAAGGACAGAGGCCGGAGAGCAAACGGGATTGCGCATTTATGATGACGGGATATTACGATGTGGTGATCGTCTATATGTTCCCAATGGAGAGATACGACAGGAGCTGATGGCAGAAGCTCATAGCTCGATATATTCCATTCACCCTTGAGGCACCAAGATGTACCGTGACTTATGACAGCACTTTTGGTGGCATGGCATGAAAAGAGAGATAACTCGTTTTGTAGCCAAATGTCTAGTATGTCAGCAGGTGAAGGCGGAGCATCAGAGAACAGCAAGGCTACTGCAACCACTTCTGATTCCTGAATGGAAGTGGGAGCACATCACTATGGACTTCGTCACGGGTTTTCCGAAGAGTCCAAGTGGGAGAGATGTTGTATGGGTAATAGTGGATCGACTCACCAAGTCCGCACATTTCTTGCTTTTAGAGTTGGCCAATTTACAGAAGCTTTGGCTGACTTATACATGAGACAAATTGTGAGGGTGCACGATATTCCGGTCAGCATTGTGTCAGACAGGGATTCGCGTTTTACATCTCACTTTTGGAGAAGCATGCAGGAGAGTCTTGGGACTCGTCTGAAGTTCAGTACATCTTATCACCCGCAGACAGATGGGCAGTCTGAACGTACTATTCATACACTGGAAGATATGTTGAGGGCTTGTATGTTGGACTTTGGAGGATCATGGGAGGACCACCTACATCTTGTGGAGTTTTCTTATAATAATAGCTATCAAGGGAGCATCCAGATGGCTCTGTTTAAAGCATTGTATGGAAGAAAGTATAGGTCTCCCATGTGTTGGAGTGACGTAGGAGAACGTCAGATTCTGGGACCAGAGTTGGTAGTCAACACCGTAGAGACAATGAAGAAGATACACGGGCACTTGCGAGCAGTGCAAGACAGGCAAAAGCAGTGGGCAGACCTTCATCGTCGTCCCTTGGAGTTTAAAGAAGGTGATCATGTCTTCTTGAGGATATCACCTACTAGAGGCACTATTCGGTTCGGAGGGCGTGGCAAGTTGAGCCCAAGGTATATTGGACCATTTGACGTGCTAGAGCGAGTGGGAGAAGTGGCGTATCGACTTGCACTACTACCTTCACTCGAGGGAGTACATGATGTATCCCACGTGTTGGAACTTAGGCGATATATGGCAGATAGCAGTCATGTTCTCGACCACTCCGAGATCACCGTTGGGCCGAGCTTGTCATACCAAGAACTTAGGCGATATCATTGATCGTTGAGAGAAAGTGTTAAGAAATTAGTCTATTCTCTTGGTTCGCGTGGCATGGAAGCATTGCGCGCTAGGAGAATCCACTTGGGAGCGCGATGATGACATGCGCAAACGTTTTTCGTATCTTTTCGTAGATCAAGGTATGAATTTACCTTATTCAATTCTACCATATACCATCCTTGATTTTCTATCGTGGCTTAGTTTTAATTTCGAGGACGAAATTTTTATAAGTTGGGTAGAATATAAAACCCCATAATTTTAAATATTATAATTATTTAATTAATTATTGAATTTATTTATAATATTTCTTAGTTAATTAGAAAATAAAATTTAATTAAATTAATTACCTAGGTAAATACTCATCTAGAATCATTGAACAAAACTATTATTTTATTTTTATTTTATTTTAGGAAATCTTGTAGAAGAGTGATAGATTTTTTTTAGAAATTATTTTTTGATACAAATATTTTTCTTATCTATACCTCATATATATATATATAAATAATATATAGTTATTAAATGTAATAATAATAATAATAATAATAATAATAATAATAATAATAATAATAATAATAATAATAATGATGATGATGATGATGATAATAGTAATAGTGGTAATAAATAATAATAATAGAAAAAAAAACCTTAACTAGACTCCTTAAGCCTAAAGCCTTAAGTTAACCCACAGTGAACTAAACCCCTAAGCATGGACTAGCCCCTACCCGCTGCAGTAGTGTTCCCAACCCGCCAGCAACAGGACCCCGCGAGCGACCCCCTTCTCATCTCCCCTCCGCCTATATATATATCCATATTGTAAAGCCTAACCCTAAACCTATCCCCCTCTAACCCGACGCTGACTTTCGACCACCGCAACCCAGCGCCGCCACCGGAGAACGCCGCCTGCAATCCCGTGCGATCGCGACAGCGTCACCCGCGCAGCAGTCCGCGACAGATTCGAGCAGCGACGACCCCTACTTCACGCGTCGTTTCCCGACTCGTCGTCTCATTTTCGGAGTCGTCTTCACCGGTAAGATCATAACCTATCCCCCTCTCAACTCTGCTAGTTAGTTTCCATCGAACATCGTTAAACACTAGGTAGAAATCGAGGCCAAGTTGAGAAAAACCACATATTTAAACTGCTATAAACTGTTTCAATGACCTATGTTTAGAGGCTGTTATCTTCCACCATAGACCTCCGAATTGAAATCTACTTTTTGCTATATGAAGTATATATAACCGAGATCATTCCCTGTTAATTAGATTATTTTATTTTGTGTTAAATTCAGATATAAATTGGGTTAAAAATCATGAAAAACTTGTTTTTAAAATATTAGAATTTGCGATACTGAGCACGCCCCACCAAACGGGACTGCCCTGTCACATACCAATTGCACCGAAAGGCGCGTATGGTATGTCCTGACGTATGAACTTTCGCGGAAACTGATTTGGACGTGTGTGCGCGTCGGAATCAACCTGTATCCGTAAAAAGTCCCTATATCGCAACTTTTATAAAATATCACACCATTTTGTGTACGCTAGTCAGAATGCGACAAAACTTGTGCCATTGAATTCATGGTATCACGCTGGTCCTGTGACCCAAGTTTCGTGTGATTCCGAGATAGTTGACAAAGTCGCCTATTTGCGAGCCTCACGGTTGACTTTTAGGACGAATTTGTGTTCGGCTCACCAAAATCCAAAATTGGACATACCGTTGAGTTTGTATTAACGTTTAGAATTTGTTTGACCTATAATTTGTCCAATTTAGAGACCTTTATCTCTGGCATGCTTTTCGGTGCAAAGTGGCCCACATGTGGACCCCGCTTTGATCCAAAATTATCGTTTTGCTCATGTGTCCAAATTGGACGAAAGGGTAGTGTTTTCTAGCTATCTCGCTGATTCCGAGAACGTTGGTGATGTTTATTTCAGCATCCGGAGACGTTTATTCGGAGGCCATAGTTTCTGATCCTGTGTACTTGACGTCTGGACGCTTACACTACGCAGATTGCTTATCAGGCAAGTATACCTTGCCATTGTACTATGATTTATATTCCATATGGTGCATGTATTTTATTTCTGTTATTTAGTTCATATATTTTAACTGCTATATAAACTAAGCGTCTAAGAATAACTTGGGTGCAACGTGTCACGCCCCGATCTCCCGCAGGCAAATCGGCCGTTCCCGCTAGGCGGGAATCACCCTCGCCAGCGCTCCCGCGGAACGATCGCTTGACCCATCCGGGCGTGATGCCGCACGAGCGTGAACCGCGCCCGTGCAAGGCCGTGATTCATTGGCTGGCGGTAAGAGTTCTAAGCCACAGAGTCGCACAGATTGTCCGAGTGCAGCGGAGTCATGAACGCATAGGCGATCGGTAACAGGTTCACTGAGTCGACAATATAGCGGAAGCATTGAAACACAAGTTTGAAGTAAAGCAACTCTTTTATTGATATAAACATGTGTTACAGGCGGCGTATAGCCAAGATTACAAGTCGCTCAAGCCTCTCTCTGAAACAGTAAAAGCGTACAGGCGATGATCAGGCGATGTTCACAACTTATATCTTGTATATGTGCTTCAGTTCCGGACGCACCGTTGCAAGGCTTCAGAGGGAACTCCTGGCCTTAGCACGTACGAAGGAGGCATCCGCACCGAACGAGGTTCTCCCGCACCCTGCATACAAACTGGTGGATTATCAGTACATTGAATGCACTGGTGGGGAAGCTACTCGCCCGCTCGACAAATCCAAACACGTAATACAGGTTCCGTGCACCAACTATTAAGTTGTCTTTCTAGTTGCCTTAGGATCAGTTTCATGCAAACATTGAATAGCCTAACGTGTCGGGCAGTGTGCCGTGCAACATGAGAGGAAACACGACGAGACTTACCACTTACCCTTTCTCCTTCCCTGTCCAAGGCAAACATTATAAATCAAGCACGGGCAAGTATAACATTCAGGAGGCATAGCATATGCAAACACGAGGGTCGTTTTATAACATGATCGTTCAGGTGTTCAGTTGTTCATTGATGCGATGCAGTGACTCGCACGCGGATAGCCGCTAAGCGAGGATGACTTATCTATATGAACATGAGTCGCTGGCATAGCCATAAAGGACCAGTTTAGTCTTGAACAAGGATGGAAAGCAACAAAGATTCAGTGGTGGCTGCAGACCATCCTGTCCAGATGCAGTAGACTAATGCGTTGTTCCGTTTAGTCTTGAACAAGGATGGAAAGCAACAAAGATGCAGTGGTGGCTGCAAACCATCCTGTCCAGATGCAGTAGACTAACGTTTGTTCCATCCGGATCGGATCGGTCCCGGTGCCCCGGAAACCGTCCGTGGAACCAGTGACTTGTTTCCAAGTTGTCCGCGACATGCAGGTCAGGGTCTCGGTCTGGTACAGGAACAAGTTCGATGCAGTATGTGTATATATTGAACAAGTCCGGTATGGAACGAGTTCGAGGCAGTATATATACAGAACTTGTTGAGGCAGTATTCATTTACAGTAGTCAGTTGCCAGGCCAGGCCAGTTGATTCAGTAGTTTGCTCCACGAGCTGTGATTCAGTGATTTATTCAGTCGGGGTGCAGATTCCCTGGTTCGGGAATTGCCTTGGTGACCTAACGGTCCCGGACACTTTCAGGTTCTTCCATGCAAGGAACGACTAGTTAGTAGTCTTCCGGGGTTTGGATGAAAACATGGCAACATACAAGTAGACAAGCATGCATTTCTAAGGAACGTAAGCAGGCACGTTGCTCGGACCCGAAGGTAAGCCGAGAGATGAAACCGTACGGGACTTAGCATGCGAGGGTCTGAGTATAAGCAATATTTCATTTTTCATCCAAACCGGTGAAAAATAGTAGTGAACCGGTAGGTCACCAAGGCAATTGGTTTGTACTATTGTTTTGAGATCTGGAGTTGTGTTTAGTTTTGAGATGGTCATGTGATGTATTGAGACTTTTATTTCTTATTCTTTCTATTCCATATCGTGCGTACATCTTCCTTTAGTTTTATATGTGGTTGAGTATCATTTGAAATTGAGATGGCATGACAGTATTTTATATACATTGTGTGAGATATTAGATATATAGAAGACCAAGACAGCGTTCTACTGCCGATTCGGCGGCGTAGGCTGGACGTACCCACGTACTCGTGCCCCTATACCGGGTGCGGGTTGTGACTCATTTTTAGTGGTGGCCCATTAGTCGCTGGCATAGCCATAAAGGACCAGTTTAGTCTTGAACAAGGATGGAAAGCAACAAAGATTCAGTGGTGGCTGCAGACCATCCTGTCCAGATGCAGTAGACTAATGCGTTGTTCCGTTTAGTCTTGAACAAGGATGGAAAGCAACAAAGATGCAGTGGTGGCTGCAAACCATCCTGTCCAGATGCAGTAGACTAACGTTTGTTCCATCCGGATCGGATCGATCCCGGTGCCCCGGAAACCGTCCGTGGAACCAGTGACTTGTTTCCAAGTTGTCCGCGACATGCAGGTCAGGGTCTCGGTCTGGTACAGGAACAAGTTTGATGCAGTATGTGTATATATTGAACAAGTCCGGTATGGAACGAGTTCGAGGCAGTATATATACAGAACTTGTTGAGGCAGTATTCATTTACAGTAGTCAGTTGCCAGGCCAGGCCAGTTGATTCAGTAGTTTGCTCCACGAGCTGTGATTCAGTGATTTATTCAGTCGGGGTGCAGATTCCCTGGTTCGGGAATTGCCTTGGTGACCTAACGGTCCCGGACACTTTCAGGTTCTTCTATGCACGGAACGACTAGTTAGTAGTTTTTCGGGGTTTGGATGAAAACATGGCAACATACAAGTAGACAAGCATGCGTTTCTAAGGAACGTAAGCAGGCACGTTGCTCGGACCCGAAGGTAGTATTGACCAAGGATGGAAAGCAACAAAGATGTAGTGGTGGCTGCAAACCATCCTGTCCAGATGCAGTAGACTAACGTTTGTTCCATCCGGATCGGATCGGTCCCGGTGCCCCGAAAACCGTCCGTGGAACCAGTGACTTGTTTCCAAGTTGTCCGCGACATGCAGGTCAGGGTCTCGGTCTGGTACAGGAACAAGTTCGATGCAGTATGTGTATATATTGAACAAGTCCGGTATGGAACGAGTTCGAGGCAGTATATATACAGAACTTGTTGAGGCAGTATTCATTTACAGTAGTCAGTTGCCAGGCCAGGCCAGTTGATTCAGTAGTTTGCTCCACGAACTGTGATTCAGTGATTTATTCAGTCGGGGTGCAGATTCCCTGGTTCGGGAATTGCCTTGGTGACCTAACGGTCCCGGACACTTTCAGGTTCTTCCATGCACGGAACGACTAGTTAGTAGTCTTCCGGGGTTTGGATGAAAACATGGCAACATACAAGTAGACAAGCATGCGTTTCTAAGGAACGTAAGCAGGCACGTTGCTCGGACCCGAAGGTAAGCCGAGAGATGAAACCGTACGGGACTTAGCATGCGAGGGTCTGAGTATAAGCAATATTTCATTTTTCATCCAAACCGGTGAAAAATAGTAGTGAACCGGTAGGTCACCAAGGCAATTGGTTTGTATTATTGTTTTGAGATCTGGAGTTGTGTTTAGTTTTGAGATGGTCATGTGATGTATTGAGACTTTTATTTCTTATTCTTTCTATTCCATATCGTGCGTACATCTTCCTTTAGTTTTATATGTGGTTGAGTATCATTTGAAATTGAGATGGCATGACAGTATTTTATATACATTGTGTGAGATATTAGATAGTATAGAAGACCAAGACAGCGTTCTACCGCCGATTCGGCGGCGTAGGCTGGACGTACCCACGTACTCGTGCCCCTATACCGGGTGCGGGTTGTGACTCATTTTTAGTGGTGGCCCATTAGTCGCTGGCATAGCCATAAAGGACCAGTTTAGTCTTGAACAAGGATGGAAAGCAACAAAGATTCAGTGGTGGCTGCAGACCATCCTGTCCAGATGCAGTAGACTAATGCGTTGTTCCGTTTAGTCTTGAACAAGGATGGAAAGCAACAAAGATGCAGTGGTGGCTGCAAACCATCCTGTCCAGATGCAGTAGACTAACGTTTGTTCCATCCGGATTGGATCGGTCCCGGTGCCCCGGAAACATTGTGTGAGATATTAGATAGTATCTGAGACTCCCACCTGAACCGGTGAGGCGACCCTCTCTATTGGAGAAGAAATAGTAGTAGTTGCTACCCTCTCCGCAGTAGGCTGGAAAGTATCTGAGGAAGCTGCCGCTGCTCCCGAGCGATAGAATCTGATCTTCGGAGGAATCCTGAAGACAGATTGAAATACGGAATCAATATTGAATATGATATGATATCATCAAAGAAGGACAAAATTTTTCAAGGAAAGCGATATTCAAAATGAAGATGACAAGATACAATTATGTTGAAATTATTTCCTAGTTATGATTGAGTATCCCTCTCATCCTAGTATCCTATATCTTATCCTATTGCAAGCTCGTAATAGTACAACTAAGTCGTTGCACTACCACGATATCGCACAACTTGCGAAGCCTGACCTGCATGGGCCACCACTAAAAATGAGTCACAACCCGCACCCGGTATAGGGGCACGAGTACGTGGGTACGTCCAGCCTACGCCGCCGAATCGGCGGTAGAACGCTGTCTTGGTCTTCTATACTATCTAATATCTCACACAATGTATATAAAATACTGTCATGCCATCTCAATTTCAAATGATACTCAACCACATATAAAACTAAAGGAAGATGTACGCACGATATGGAATAGAAAGAATAAGAAATAAAAGTCTCAATACATCACATGACCATCTCAAAACTAAACACAACTCCAGATCTCAAAACAATAATACAAACCAATGTCTAAATAGTAATAACTACTACAAGGTATAGAAATCTAAAAGGCCTCGGTCTCGGACACTATCCTCGGGTGACACTCCATCTGTCGGTCCGTAGTGAGTGAGACACATCATTTCTAACCATTCATCTGAAAAATGTTTTCCAGTCAGGAATGGAGTGAAGTACAACCCAATAGCAGTTCCAATTAATTGATAATGACTATAAACAGAAATAGAGAATATAATACAAGACTAGAAATAATGAACAATATCAACTATAGTGGATGAACAGGTAAACAATGAACAATATGATAAACACTTATCACAATGAATAGAACGAGACAATAGAATGAAATAATGAACTAGAATGTGGTGAAGAACAGTAACTATGCTAAGTGATTAAAATACTAGATAGATATGTGATCGGCTTGGGTAAACATTGTCTACTTTAACGTTGGATAAATATTGTCTAAGTTAAACATTGAATATTGTCTAGAATTTGATCACATACCTAGATAATACTTCCCCTTTTTCCCTAACTAGTATAATGGATCCAACCATGACACGTTGTGATACAAGATACTTAAGGCCATGTAAACAATAAACCTTGAACACGAAACATTGAACATTGAACTTTGAACTTTGAATTATTGAACACGAAACATTGTCTAAGTTAAACATTGAGAACACGAGGAACAATGAACAATATATATAACATCCCATGATTCATCCATGTATATACTAGTTCGTGTACCAATGTGTTAAGAGTCATGTACAATATTTCTAGATACTTGTATTATAGTAATTAACAAATAATAGAAACTATCAGAGAATGTACTCGCCTGTCGTCCAAGTAATGAATGTCAAACTGTGTCCGAACTGGTGTCACACAAACCTATATATGGAATATTGTATTAATACAAGGTGTTGGAATGAATATAAGTTAAACTAGTCAAATTCTAGGTCATAAAGCCATTTCTAAGTCAAAACAGTCAAACTTGGTCAACTATCGGTCAAACTAGTCAAAGTTGGTCAAACTAGCTATTTCTAGGTTGTATGAGTCTATCTCTAGGATATTGGTCTATACACTACGCTTCTAGGCCACACTAGCTATTCTAAGATACTAGAAAACCAACAAGATACCGTATCCTAAGATACGCAGGTTCATTTATATGAAAATAGTAATTTTAGATATATATACAAGTCAAATATTATAACACTATATCAAAACAAATATAATATGTTACCTTGGCCTTGCACCAATGCGTATCACACCTATCTCGATACACAAACTCAATACCTTGGGTATCGACCCAATACCTTGGTGTTACCTTGGTATCCCGAGGTAATCCAAAACCTCTACATAGCTAATGCATATAGAAATCCAAAACTATTATACTAATACATGCTAACACTATAATGTATCTCAATACTATTATAGAATTAACTATAATACCAAACATACATACCCATATATAATATACCTACATATATACATATATTTATAGTTAAATTATATGCTAAACATTGCCCTTTTTCTACTATTAACTATCTAGACTAATAGTTATATATACTAATACCAAACATACATACTATAGATACTAACTACTTAATTATTCATATACTAACTATAACCGTAAATAAAATACTTAAACTCCATGCCAAACCCAAAACCCAACTAACAATACTACTAGCTAACTATCTATAAACCAATTACCTTGATACCTTGCTAACCCAATATCTCAAAACTGAACTGAACCTCACTGAAAACTAGCTGAAACAGCATAGTGGCGCACTGTTGTGCACTGTATCGCACGCTGCTCTGCGCGTTGCTGTGCCGTGACTGCACTGCGCCTACACTGCGCTGCGTCGCGACTGCTGTTGCAGTCTATTGCTGTTGTTGCAGCCTGCTGCTGCGCCGTGACTGCTCGCGCATGCACCGCGTCGTGACTGCATAGCGCCTGCACCGCGCTGCGTCGCGACTGCACCACGCCTGCACACGCGCACACACAACCACTCATGCACACACACACAAAATATATATACAAACACCTATGCTCACACACACATATATATACATATAGATATCAACTTGCATATACACACTCCTCTATATATATATATATATATATATATATATATATATATATATACACACAAACATACCTACACTTATAGATATGTATATATACACTCACATATAGATATATGGACACATACACATAACACAAACACTTCTATGTATTTACATATACACATACACACATTCAAACACAAATGCTAACACAACACTAACCTCTATGTATATATATATATATATATATATATATATATATATATATATATATAAATACAACTCCCTCTAGCTAGATATATATATACCTACACTCTCACACACAAATACAAACACCCACATAAATATATACAAGTACACACACACACATCCTGGAGGACACGAGCAATTCTAAAACACCAATTATGAATAATACGTATAGTAATTAGAGTGTCTACGTGTCTGAGTCACAATATGATATGCACAAAGTCCCGTATCGGAGGAAAACCCCCAAAATTAATCCGTTTCGTCAAATTGACGAGATACGGCCTACACGTATCCAATTGTGGATACGACACTAGTCACAAACAAACAATCATATATCAATTTGGTCTAATTGACTAATTGACAAACACAACATGTGCCAATCTCGGAATTCTCCTAAAATTGGCACCAAAATGCACGTAACTTCCACCGTAGGTCTCCGATGAACCTAAAACCAATTCCTATGGGTAGCCTGTGCATGTGGGTTGGTTTTTCATGGTTAAATCTCAGATCTAGAGTCTATTAGAAGGGGGAAAACTGAAATATACCTATTAGGAGATGGATTCCCAATGAAAAGTCTCCAAATGCAAAGTAGCTCCTCTTCTTGTAGATTTTGGCCTCCTCTTCCTTGCTCCTTTCTTCCTTCTTGTAGATCCTTGATATAGAAGCTTCAATGATGAATTTAGAAAAAGATTGGTAAAGAATTGGTGGAAAAATGATGAGGGAATGGAGGAAATTTGGAAGAGGGAAAATGTAGATCTAGAATTTGGAGAAAATAATAAAATGAGAGCACTCTCTCTCCTCCTAATTATGGATGGTCATAAACCCCTCTTCAAGCAATATAAAATATCTAAAACACCCCTTGGGCCTCTCATGAAGAAAATAATTAAAGAGGAAAGGTTCTAGTCTAATGGTTTTACTAATTAATCCAACCTCCTAATCCATGGGCCTAATTAAATGGGCTCAAACTAAAATAATCTAAATATTGGGTTCATGCATCTAATAAAATAGGTTATATCCACTACACAAGTCTAAAATAAATACTACATCTAATCCAAAAAATAATTAATTACTCATACACAATATTAAATACAACCCTCCTAAAAATAAAATACCATTGTCAATTACCAAACTACCCTTGATTGAAAAAGTGAGGGTGACAGTTTGGGTACGTATCAAGAGTATCCCAATGATTCGTTCAAGGTGTTTGACTAAATGACTTATTGCTAGTGTGAGGGATTATCATGTGATATATATATATATATATATATATATATATATATATATATATAAAGTGTATGTGTGTGTGTTTGATGACAGGTGGTGTATCATTAAGTGCATGAGGGTGTCTGATGGCAGTGAGTGATGAGGTGTCTGTGATGACTGTGTGGGTATATTCAGTGTTGCTACTGTTGTTGTTGTTGTTGTTGTGATGAGACTTGGGTAGCAGTAGCTGCTATTGCTCTTGTTGGTGAGGTGTGTTGTGGTTCATGTTGGCAAGGAGTGGAAGGATGGGTGTTTGTGTATCATAGCACCTGTGATTGGGGGTTCCTGTTTGGAAGTTCTGTCAGCAACAGGAGCAGCAACAGTAGGCATTTGCTGCTATTGTTGTTTGTGTTGTGGTTATTATTGTTGCTGGAGTTGTGGTTGTGGATATTGTAGATGTCGTTGAGGTTGTTGTTGTTGTTGTTGATGTTGTTGTTTGAGTAAAGGAGAGCTCGGGACAGGGTGCACAACAGCAATAGGGGGAGCAAGGACTGTCGGATTCATAGCAGTGCAATGCATTATTAGCAGTGGCAGGTGTAACAAGTATAAATAGGGGGGGGGGGGGCTCGTGTATGTGTTGGAAGCAGTTGACAGCAACAACTCTTGGTTGCTCGAGCAACATGTAAGGTTGAGTGTAAGTGTGTTAGTATTAGGTAATATGTTAGGAATTTTAGTTAGTATCAGTTATGGGGGTTGAAGTGTAGTAAGTATAAGAGATGTTAGGATATGAGTATTTGATACCAAGTGGGCAGTTACTTGTGTATTGGACTTAGTAGGTAACACCAATATTGGATGCATTAGTTAGAATTTAGATACTAAGGTATTTACTTATAGCCATAGTGTAGGTATAGTATATACACTAAGGTAATAGTGATTATGAGTGTTTGACCAAGGTATATTAGATAAGTTATATATGTATAAGTTAGATATAAGTTATTTAGTAATAGTAGCTAGTTAGTTAATACATTCAAGGTAAAACCTTAGAAACCTAACCAAGACCTAGTATCACCTAGTATTTACTAGATTAGACTTGAAATCAACCTAGAAGCTAGGTATGAACCCAAAATCAAGGTAAACATCTAGTTTGACCTAGTCTGACCTAAAAAAAATTATTTTGACTCATTTATCACTTCTTTACACCAAAGTGACATAATATTTCATATATATGTCCATGTGACACCAGCTCGGATACCGAGATATACCATTTGCTCAGGACTACAGACGAGTACATCTCTCTGTTAGTTTTAATTACATGATAGTATATATATTACTTATTCTAGAACTGTGATACTTGATTCTGACACATTGTTACACGGACTGGTACTGTATGTGTCATGTCCCGATCTTCCGCTGGAATTGGCCGTCCCTGGTAGACGCGAATTACTGCGTCAGCGCTCCCGCAGGACGATCGTTCCCATCTGGATGTGATATCGCACGAGCACAAGCTGCGCCCGTGCAAGGCCATGATTCGAACATACGGTAAAATGTCTAAGCCATAGAGTCGCACAGATAGTCTGAATGCAGCCGAATAAGAAATGAACAGGCGATTGGTAATAAGTTCACAGAGTTGTCAATAGCGGAAGCAGTGAATAACATAAATATATAAGTAAAAAAAAGCACTTTATTGATATTTCATAAGTATTACAGGCGGCGCTAGGCTGAGATTACAAGTCGCTCAAGTCCTCTCTCTCTTGAAACGATAAAAGCGTGCGAAGTGGCTACAATTATGGAATGATACATAGGCGATGTTCCAACATTATGTCTTGTATATGCGCTTCAGCTCCGGACTCAACGTTCCAAGGCTCCATTGCGAACTTCACGCATTAGCACGCACAAAGGAGTTTCCGCACCGAACGAGGTTCTCCCGCACCCTGCAAGCAATCTGGTGGGTTATCAGTACATAAATGCACTGGTGGGGAGGCTTCTCGCCCGCTCGACAAATCCAAACACGTTATATAGGTTCCGTGTACCATCTATTAAGTTATCTTTCTAGTCTTGCCTTAGGATCAATTTTATGGCATAAATGAAAGCCTAACTCGTGTGACGGTGCGCCGTGCGATAGAAGGGTAACACGTCAAAATATACCAACTTACCATTCTTTCTTTCCTGCCAATAACAATACCAAGTTAGCCAAACACGAATATATACATATATTGAAATCCAAGGAATCGCATAGCGAACACATGTATACTACGAGCGTATTTTTAAATCAGGTGCACGAGTTTGTTTAAATTGTGAAACACAAGTTACTTTGTTACTCAGATTCCGGCGTGATACTCAGGTTATTCAAACAATTATAAAACTCAGGCTACACAGATTACTTGTTCATTTCTTAGGTTACTCAAATTCAGATTTCTTAGACGCAATGCAATGACTCGCACGCGCATTGCCGCAACCGAGCCTAACTTAATCTATATGAACGGGGCGCTGGCCTACACGCCATTATGGACATAGTCGCAATAAGACGGTGGTCCCGGTGCCCTGGGGACAAACCAAACTTATCCTTGCTAGCTACAACTAGCGCGACTATCGGATTTCCCCCTAGGCCGGATCGGTCCCGACGCCCCGTCCGTAGGAAATCAAGCTTGTGCACAAGCGTCCGCGACCAAGCTAGTCTCTTTTATTTTTTATTTTCTTTTTCTTTTGGTATCTTCTTCTTCTGAGTAAATGACAATGGTTGTAGGCGCGGGTAATGAGCCTCGCTACAAGCCATCCCAGGTCGTTCCTGACTCATTGGTTCTTTGCATCTTTTTTTATTACGGACTCCTCGAGCCATTCTTTTAGTACCATTTTCTTAGTGCCTTTCCTTTTAGTCATTCTTTACTTGCATCTTACTTTTATGTTCTCTTGTCATCTTTGCAGCTCCCGGTATGGGAACTACCCGGGAGACCCAACGATCCCGAAGCCGTTCCATGTTTTCTATTACTTGGATCGGAACGACTATTTTGATAGTCTTCCTGCCTCAGATGAGGGAATCATGTTTCGTGTTGTGTTCCAGGCCATGGCATGAATCTACGAGACTAGCATTTAAACAAGACAAGCGAGTACCAGTTAACACATGAAGTAGGCAAGCATCGTAACCATCAAAACATAACCCGCTACGCTAGCACGAGTCTAACAGGGTTAGTGCGAGGATTGAAACCATGCAGAGACATATCGAGCGACATAATCCATAAGGCGAGCAATGTAAACAAGTGAAGCAGTGCACTACAAAGAGTATATAATGATCTACTCGAGTCATAGCGGGGTCTACTTGCACGAAGCTAAGGTAGCATATGAGAGTCCATGTTATAAGCCAAGTTTTATTTCCATGTTCTGAAACAAGCAATACAAGATGGGATTATTCCCTTAGCTAGGTGCGTTGTATTATTTATTAGCATACAAGGGGTGATTCACCTAGCGACTAGCATGTATCGTCCATATTTTAAGTGTGCAGGCTAAGCAAAGACAGGTTCATCGTAGCCACCCACCTTAGCGATGATTCACCTCGATCGAGCGATACTCCGAGCGAGCCTTTGAAAGTCTAAGTCTGAACTCCTGAAGGGCCAAGTCTAAATCCCCTTTACTGTGTACAACTGGTACTCCTTACACATATATTCTATCGTGTGCATCGGGTATTCTTGTGCTCGTGTTTATTCATGTACTCCATGTGCTTACACTATCTCATGTGCTCAGTGTGCTTATATTATAATCATGTGCGTAACGTGTCGTGATTGGATCCATGAGTATTGGTTGGTACGGGGGAGTAGAAGTTGATTATGTGATCAAATCCCTTAGCGTAATTATGTGTATGTCGATTATATACCTCACGTATAATCAAGTTACCTTAGAATAATCATGTGCAATCCAAGCCGATCACGTAACAAACTTGTGCTCTAAATCACATAGACAGTTTTCTAGTTCCTCTTACTTAAAGTTCATTCCATATTGCTTGTATTTACCTTCCTAGTTTCCTATTGTATTTACCTGCATGTTTAGTTATATTTTTATTTTTTAGTTACTTGTGCATCTTGTATTATTTTCTATTACTTGCCATATATTCTCTACCATGTATTTGGAACTACTTTCAGAGTTTTGTACTTCGCTCCAATCCTGACTAGATATATTTTTCAGATGATTGGTTAGAGAATTTGTGTCCCACTTACTACTGGCCACAGGATGGCGAGCCGTCTGAGATTGCACCTTTAGAGCAGGACAATCTAGCGCCAGCTGTCGAGGAGACTTAGCTATTCCTTATTGTATTGGATATGATTACAGTTTAGACATTTTGGCATGTTATGTATATTTGAGACTTTGTGTTGTGGCTAGACTATTAATGGACTTAGTTGTGGATTGTATTGTGACTTGTGACTCTTTTCTTCTATTCTATATCGTGCCATTATCCTCCTCTAGTTTATATTATGATTGAGTATTGATTATCATATTGTTCCTTCATTTGGAGTTGAGATATCATTGACATGTACATTATATATATTGTGTGAGATGTTTAGATAGTATTGTTGACCTAGACATCGTTCTTCCGTCGATGCTGCGGCGTAGGCTGGACGTATCCACGTACTCGTACCCTCACACCGGGTGCGGGTCGTGACAGGTTGCCCCTTGATCTTTATTATGAGTCGGACGTGGGAGGCTCATCTGTGACCACGACCTTTGGTGGGATCACGCTGAGGCTGGGGGTTGCCCTAACAGAGAGGGGTTGTCTGAGTCTGAAGTCTTGTCCGACTTACCCTAGGATTGGCCCCGACGATGATTTTATATTCTTCTGCACTTGCTATTACAATTAAGAGCAGCCACACATTGTGTAACCTGTACCAAACTTTGTGTCAACAAGTACATGCTAAAAAATGGCCAATATATCACATACTAAAGATGTCGAACAATGATCGATACCAGGGCCGGTCCAGGAGGTTGGGTTGTCCTATCCGAAGCTAATTTTGGTTGTCTCTTGACTCTTATTATGGGCTGATCCGGGAGGTCATCCGTGGCCCCAACTTTTGTGGGGTCACGCTAAGCCTAGGGGGCTGCGAAGTCTTGTCTGATATGATATATCAAGAAACTAAGAACTCACGTAGCCACACAAAACAAAGGACTCAGGTGGCTAGCAAAACAACCAGGTAAACAAAGTAACAACGCTGCTTTGCACGCGTTCTATGCGCGTGCAGTACTAACACGCGACGACCCGACCGGCCAGACACGGAGCGAGAAAGAGGGGCATGGCCGGAGGCCTCCGCACGTCGCCGCGTGCAAGTACTGTGCGTGCATAAAGTGGATGCAAAAAATCTTTTTTGTAAACAAAGTTAAAAGTTTCCTAGGTTTGGCGCATTTGGGCCTCGTTTGGTTCGCGAAAAGGAAGGGAAAGGAAATCAATTCCTTGTTCTTTCTCTTCCTTTGAGAAATTACAATTCCTATTCATTTTTATTTTCAGTGTTTGGAGATGCCAAGAAAATTTGAAGGAAAAATAAATTTTCTATGACGGAAAAGTGACTCATTGGTTGGGTGGAGGGAATCACTTTCCCCCATATTTTTTCTTGCTATGGGAATCATTTTTTTTTTCATATTTTTCTTTGACACCCAAACATAGAAAAAGAATCACTTCTCTTTTCCAATGTCAAGATTCCGCGAACCAAACGAGACCTCGAAGTACTTCTGCCGGTTACATGATAATCTGTAACTCTACATTCTATCATAACATTAACCGCTGGGACGAAAGAAAACCTTATTGCAGCAGCAGCAGCAGCAGCAGCAGCACTATTTATTATTCAACTCCATAAGTTCAATAAACGTTTTAGTTTCCCCTTTTGATACACATTTTCTTTGTTTGTTTCTTCTCCTCTCTCTTTTTCAGTGTATATAATGATAAAAATAAAATAATACATGGACGGATTCTGGCCGCTCTCAGTTTGGACTGAAGCAGCTTCAGTCCAACTCAGACCGAGATCACCACCATCATACTTACAAGTACAGGCAACTGGCATTGTTGCCACACAAAACTATAGACGGAGAGAACAAGATCATCATGGTCTCTCAAGGCAAATTAGAGAACAGAAACAAAAACACCCAGTCGAGCATTATATCAACTTCCCATGTACAATCTTTCCACTGGACATGGACCGTTTCAAGTCGATACCGCTCTTCCCAGTACGATTTGGCGTTTGTGCTGACCCATTTGTGGCTTTTCGTGATGGAGTAGGGATATGAGAATGACCGGAAGCCCTGCATTAGATCATCAAGACATTAGTAGAAATTCAATTGTACTTTGAAACTCTTATCAGATTCGATGGTATCGCGTAAACCTGTTTTTTTCTTTCTTTTTTTGTAAAAGAATACATAGTCGGTTCTATGATACATACTACGTACAAACAGTGTCTCAGAATAAGTGCCAAAGCGCAAGCACCCTATACAAAGAACAAACCATAGACCTTGGACATCCTATACATGAAATAATCTCTAAGGATTTTGTTCCAGTACAGTTGGTCTCTATTAGTACAAGGATTATATTTCAGTTCCTACTCATCAATATAAGAGAGTCTAGTATGCCTTTTTTATCAGCAAGAAGGATAAATAAATAACCTTAGCAAGGTTCTTCCTGGTTATGTATATGATAATGAATCAAATTCAGAACAGAACAATGGAGGGCCAAAAAAGAAACAGTGAAAATATGCATCATAAGTTGAAGAAATTTGGCAAGGAAACATGCTTTACGATGATCCTAATGAATTTTCTCACAGTTTAGATTCATTAAGAGTGCTCTAAGTCAAGCTCACAGTACCTTATATCTGGGATCTTCGTGGATTTCAGTTGAGGCTTCTTGAGCTTGGACCTACCCACATTAATGGCACTTGGCTTCGGAAGACTGAATTGGTATTGCATATCCACTTCTGATGAATCACTTGTTGCAATATCCAAATCATCTGAATCAGAGTCAAACCTGCTTCTTTGCAACTCAAGTTCATGGCTTTCCTTTCTCGTAGTGGGTAGAGATCTCTGGTAAAAGAAGTTAGGCAGGTGGCCAGCATCTCCTTCCCCATCTCTTGAAGAATCATCATCCGCGATGCCAGATTCAAGCTTGTTCGCCAAGATTTTATTGGCCCACTCGTCATAACCCATTTCACTGTCATCCCCCTTTGAAGGGTTTAATCTGGATTTACCTTGCCAGGGAGAGTCTGCAGCCGTCAGAAGCTCTTGGTGATCAAAATTATGTTTCTTTTCTTTTAGGATAGAATTGTTCCTGGCCTACAAACGGATACTTATAATTAATTTGTAGAAAAGCACCAGAACATATGAAACCTTGATGTAGAATTTGGTAGTCACCAAAAGGTAAAATGAACCATGTAGAAGAAACCTCAAGTTGGAAAACATGTCATAGACTAGGTTCAATTCTTATATGCCTATGGATCTTTATGGCTTTTTTATGTCTGATGTCATTATTATGTTTTTTGAGGATGTTGGATGTATCTAGCCTTTCTAAGAAAATAATAATAATTATACGATCTTGAAATTGATATCTGTAAAGGGATTCTGCACATAAAACCAAAAAAATATGGAAGATTAACTAATGATGCTGTTATTGTGTAGAAATCGAGTCACAATAGGGAAATTCTTGAAGATGAATATAAAACAGAAGATAAAACTCGATTTCCTACATGAACACCAATATCCACTGATTGAATTACCTCCATGTTTCCAACATCTTCCATTGGCTGTCTGTGCATAAGTAGATTAGGCAGATTATCCGCTTCATGTTGTAAAATTGGATGAGATGGTGATGGTATGCCACTTTTTATGCTATATACATCAGGGCTTGACATAACTTCTGCCTCCCTCCTCGCTAGTGCCGCCTTTAGGCTAGCTATCTGAAATAAGGAATTATAAAATTGTTACAAAAAGGAAGTTCCAAAGTGTTGCAAATATAGATGTACAAGTGCACATTTATGCATGCAAAGACTGCAACATTTTATAAAATAGCAATGGAACCAAGAAAAAGACCTGCTCTTTGAGTTCTTTGACCTCCCCACTTCCTTTGTTTGCCTTTGCAGTGCCAAGCTCGACTGTTGCAACACGCTCCGCAAATTTGAGCGTGCTAAGTGTCTCCCCAATAGCATCCATCTCAGGACTTATGTGGACGAACATCAGTGTTTTGGCTTGTCCTCCTGAATATTGTGAATAATAAGTTTTAATCATATGAAGATAAAGGTCCTTTCTTCAAGAAATTATGGAGACTTTCTATCTTACCAAGAGAATCTTGAAGTAACTGTGTAAGTTTACTATTCCTATATGGGACATGAGAATTCTTTTGAGCAAGTGAAGCTATTACATCCCCCAGTGCTGAAAGTGATTTGTTTATATGTTGTGCTTCCTTCAATCCTTCTCCTTTGACCTCAGATTTATCAACTCTTTCGCTGCCCGCCAAATCAACTAGGTGCATGCACCCTCGAAGCATGTTTCCAGATGACATGTCTTTTCCTTGAACATGGATTGTTAAACAACTGCAGATATATCCACCAAAAAGTCGCATATAAAAAGAAAAGGTTCCCATACATCAGCATTAAGGCATCTATTACCAAAAAAGTAGAAAAAATCAACTATATAAGCCTACCTATGAGAACGACTGCTTCTGTCATTCATGGCTGTTGTACTCACTGCACGATTCGTTTGCCCAAGGTTCATCAGTTCAATAACATCAGATGGAGATGCAACTGGAACCAGATTGGCGTCAGGCACATTAAGTCCTTTCTGAGAGCTATTACGAATTTCTAATGTGTTCACATGTAAAGGAAATACGACAAAAACAAAAACGCAGGGAGAACTAGAGACTGAATATCTAGTCTAGGAAAATATGAAGAAGAAACAAGCAGTATAGAAGTAAAGGATATCTTTTGTTTAGTCCCCCATCACTAACAAGGAGATCTCTCACTTGTTCATTGTAAATCTCAATCATTTGAACAGAAATTTCATAGTGGAGTGTATCTTTTCTCTGTTCTGAAAGATGAAACAGGTCATTTAGTGCCCTGTAATTTACACCAATAGTTTGTTCATTGAGTTCTTTAGGTCCACTCTGCACGAGAGATCAAATCAATTTAGGGTCCAACCTTTAGGTGACAATTTAGAATAATAGTCCCATATGCAGTAATATTCAAAAATATTGATTATTCTAGAAAAGTAGAGCTAGAAGAAACAGATAAGATCAAGTAGAAGGATTCGTCACCCCTACCATAGTGTGAGTTTTTCCTGATCCTGTTTGACCATATGCAAAGATACAAACATTGTAGCCATCAAGAACAGAACGAATCAGAGGTTGTGTATCTGAAAAGACCTCCGCTGCATCATGATAGAAGAGAGTATGGATCATGTGGTGATTAACATTATTATACAAAGGATTCCAAGTAAACGTAACCTGGAAGCTTCTAACAACCTTGAGTTGCAGCTGGGCCAAATACTTTATTAAAGATGAAAGAACGACGCCCTTCTTTCCCATACTTAGAAGGGGTGATAATTGTAATAGTTCCATCATCGATACCACCAACAGTGCTGATACCATGTGACTTCCCAGGTGAAAAAGGCCTTACTCGGCAGTACACTCTAATATTTCCTAATAAGAAACAAAAAGAAAAATTAATAGAATTTGGCTGGGACCTCATTGATCTATCTCATCATCTCTCTAATAATAGAAATCAATTTTTCTCGCAACATATGAATTGACTGTTTTGAAGTTTAAAAAGTTTACAAGTTGAAGTTGAAACATTACCTTTGAGATCCTGTATTTGATTGTAAAGCCTTCTGTTTTCCTCGAGAACTTTATGGTATCCTGAGGCAGCATTAGAAAGAACATGCAAATGCTTGCCTGTCGAAAAGGGCCAGAAGGAGTGAGTAAACATATATGAAATTGTAATATACCATAAAGACCTGAACATGATGAACACACTTAAACATTGAAACTTACCAAGATTGTTGAATTCTTCAGAGTACTGACTCTTCATGAACTCCATACCATCTCTAGCAGTATAGAGCATATGTTTAAGTTCCTGCAAAGTTTGACATTAACAAAGATGATGTATGCAACATCTAATATAGTGGAAGGCAAAGCTACTTTCAATTGTTGTGGTTGTGTGTGTGTGTGTGGGTGGGTGGGTGTGGGTGTGTGTGGGTGTGGGTGTGGGTGTGGGTGTGTGTGTGTGTGTGTGGGGGGGGGGGGGGGGGGGAGGAGGTGGATTCACTCTCATCAGGAAGAGAAAACTTTCTAGCTTCCATTACTATTCACACCATGTCAGTAATCCATGTGCCTAGAAAGTTGATAACTCAGATAGAGAGAATTTTCTCTACATTTCTCCTCGAGCTATGACAATCTCACTAGGCTGGCCATGTTACTGATAACCACAAAACGAGCAATGAATCCCTAACGACAAACGAACAAGGTAGTGGGACATTTTCGGGGAGTAGCCTGCTTCTTCAGAATCTTCATGGCATGTACATTAGGACCGCGGACATGTTCAATTAGTTCCTCTGATCGGGTCTTTAACTCATAGACAACAAAACAAATCTGACTCTGGTTGGAGAGAGAGAGAGAGAGAGAGAGAGAGAGGATCCCCGAAGTGATCTGCCAGCTTAGTTAGCTAACTGGTCATTGGCGCCTAATCCAACTCGATGAAAAAGTTCGTTAAACCTCTGGATACTACTTACTCATTGGAAATTCCAATCATAAAAACGAACGCTATCAAAGGACCACAATAGCATAGAGGCTATACCTTAATCTCATTTTGCTGCCGGTCAAGAATCTTTTGCTGCTTGAAAGACTTCTCATCTGATGTCGCCTCATTTATCAAGTTCGCATGAGATGCCGCCTCATTTATCAAGTTCACATGAGTTTCCTCTTCCACAGATGTTGTGGGAGTATCCTCTTTCACTTCCATCTAAAATAAAATTCTACATTTAACACATCAACTATATATAAAAAGAATATAGTTTTGATGAACCATAGTACAATCTAAGATCAATGAAGTATAATGACAAGTAGCAAAAATATTTAGAATAAAAAAACAGATGGTTTGATTCAGAACTATGCATCAAGGAAATATATCATTAGGATCAAAATCTGCATAACACCTTTGTTTCAGAGGTGGATGAAAGGTCCGGTTCAAGAACGGATTTGTCGCCAACAGGCATTAGCTTCGGAGTTGTATTGATCTGCCAAAGGTTTCCAAACAACTAATTATCTTACTACAGAAACATGAATTTGCTTTCTGGTTTTATTTGGGCAGAACATACCATCGCATTTTGACTAGCTATGCGCCGCTCAAATTCTTGCATAACTTTACTTAGCATTGATTCAACAATCTGCAAAAGAACAATAATTTACTTCAAAACCATGACAGTATCTGCCAAGTAAGTTAACAAGTTCAAAGAGATTTTACCAATGGAATTTCTTCAGGCTTCTTTTCTGATAAAATAGAATGGAGGAGCATATTCAAAGAGTCTGAAGTTTTCTGGTACACATTATGGAGATTCTTTTAGCTGAATTTTAGAAGAAAATATACTGCAATATAATCCACAAATTTCATCTTACCAACCATTTCAGTGGATTCAATGGAGAAGTCCCCACTTAAACTATGCTCCCAAGAATAACCGTCATGGGATTTGTCATTTAGAGATTGACTTCTTGACAAGGAATTCATGAAAGCTTCAGAATTTTTTCTTATATAATATTTTCCGGGGCTAGCAGGTTTTAATATCCCACCATATTTTCTACCCATCTGCTTACATTCACTGTGGGCTTTAAGAGCCAACACTGAATCTACAACCCTTGAGCCTTTGCCTCCCTGTAGTTTAAGAAAGAAACCATAGAGATGAGAGCCAAAGTTCGGAAAATATAGTGGACAAAATTATTCATATGCAGTGAAATGTAAAACATTAAGAAGTATGCTAGTTTCTCAACTCCGTACAATTAGGGAACCTAGCGAATACCATTAGTAACAATGTGGATTATGTAGATCATGTTTCTCAAAAATGCAGAAGCATGCAATAACATAATCAGTTCAGTATCTTCATAATATTTAAACAGATGAGAAAAAAAGACTATGTTGCATGGATACTCCTCCAAAGCACCATATCCGTTGTATCTGACACGTCACTTCCTCGACACTTATGTCACCTGACTCGCCGAGATGTAAGACTCCAAAGAGAACTAAAACATGGTTGAAAGCAATTTTGCATAGTTGTGATCATGCCAACATATTTGAGATATGAGAAACTAACATTGCTTTGTGTAAAATCCTTTCTAGAACCTTTTCGAACCTAGTTACTAGTACTACACAAACAAGTATAAAATTAAATATTGTTAAGATCTAATGTACAAAGTACAAACTATGTACATAAATATATTTTTATGTGTGTACATAATTGTATCCGTATCATGTACGTATCCTAAATTTATACAAATTAATACCATATTCTGAATCAATATTGTGTCTATATTTGCATCCGTGTCCGTGTCTATGCAACCAAGAAAACTATCAACTAAATGTATATCGAGCTGAAAATTCACAACTCACACCTTTTCGAGATCCGATGCCTCAAATGTTGGGAGGCCCATCTCTTCCAAGGCGACAAGAAAGTTCCTCACATTCTCAAAGTATTGGTAAGCTGACAATGCAGCTCCATCTGGGGCAGCAGCCGAATCAGCAGGAGCTTCCACGACCTGAAACACCAGGAGTGACAGAATAAAGCAATATAACTTAAAATTCCGAAACATAGACCAGGGTAGCAAAAACAAAAAACTAGAGCTCCAAATATGTCGTTATCCTTAGGCCAAACCTTCGGAATTGCACCAGGCTGAACTCTGTTAAGAGCATTGCAGAGGATAATCCCATTCCGTAGCCCTATCCTGAACTCTTCTTCTGAAGGCTGTTCAGGCAGATCTTTTGCAAAAACAACCCCGACGGACCTTCTAAGCCACCTGGCCGCATCAGACCTCCTTGTTGCTGCCAGTATGAATCAAATGGAATTAAACATAGTCATCATCATCATCCATACCTTCTCCCATCAAAATAGGGTTGGTTATGGAGCATAAGAAAGCTCCATACAAACATTGATAAAAATTTAGGACCGACTGCCAACCTGAATTCATACTATATGTTGATGTCAAATTCCTAGTTAAGATAACCACGAGCATAAGAGGGACATGCTATAAAACCAAGGCGACCGGTTGGTAGGTAGGTAGGTAGAGCTACCTAAGCTCATGCAACCAAAGATTAACCACCAAGTTTTCCTAAACTATAAAGAGTATAGACGAAGAGGTAAGATGATACAGTTTGTTATATGAAATTGTTTTCATCTTGTGACACATTACACCAAAGAGTGAAGGAATGACAATCCCAATAATGGAATCAAACAAAGTATTCGTCAAATATCATGAACTTTTAATAGAAGATCATGTATTCTATAAATTATACCCAAATTTTGAAGGGATTTTTTTTTTTAAACAACAAAAATTATGCAAAAACAAATCCCTTTCCACTTTTACTCTTGGACATAAAAACAATAATTTCTCTTAAAAAAACATAAAAACAATAGTCTACATTCAAATTAACAAACATAAAAAGAGCACATATAACTATCCAAGATTGTTATGATAATATGTTAGTCCCGAAGCCAAATCACAGTAGAGGAGGACCACAAAGTAGAGACTCACACAAGAGTTCGTCTCTACAAAAGTTGGTGCACTGAGATCCACACAAGAGTTTCTCTACAGTGACACACAACTCCACAGAAGCACAAAATCAGGAACATGTTACAAACTGACGACCCAAGAAAATGCAAATACAACAAGAATCAGAAAATCGTTCTTCACTTTACATTCGCAGACACTACAACGAGAAGGAATGGGAACAAGAAAAGAAATACAAAGAAGAAAACTCCTTGCTGGGGTGATCAAAACCACCGAAGCTCAAGGCAAGATTCACGCTATATATCAAACTGCCCCTAGGATCCAGCAAGTCCACACGAGAACTTCTGGAACGCTCTTGGTCACCTTCGGATCACTCGGAAACACTTTGTGGAAGGGTGCTCACTGCGGCCGCATAACACTCTGGTGCTCTCATTTTTTTTTCTCTTTGAAAGAAAGAGAAGCTCCTCTATATATAGAGAACAGCACATATGCGGCCTGAGAAAGCTCAAGGCCGCACTATATATAGAGAACAGCACATATGCGGCCAGAGAAAGCTCAAGGCCGCATATGCGCTATCTGACACCATGTCGCATGCGTAGTTGTAGACGCATGCATCGCCGGAGTCGCATGCGTCGTCTCCGTCGGTCACGCAGCACAGGACAGGGCCGTCAAATGCCGCCAAGCGCTGAAAGCAGCAGCCACTGTGCACAGACACCCTCGCGCCGCATACGTCGCATAATCGAGATGGAACGGATAACCATAGATCGCATGCTCCGCCAACAGCTGACCCTGTCCCCTCCATATGCGACTCGCTCATACAAACTCGCTGGCCGCATAGCTCTAGGCCGCATAGCCCCTGGCCGCATAGCTCCTGGCCGCATAGCTCCAGGCCGCAAAGCACCTGGATGCATAGCTCCTGGCCGCATAGCGCCTGGTCGCATAGCTCTTGGCTGTATAGCGTCTGGCCGAATAGCTCCAGGCCGCAAAACACCTGGACGTATAGCTCCTGGCTGCATAGCGCCTCGAAGCATACGTCCGAGCAAGCAACCGTGCATGCAACGCACGCATAAAATGAGCACACGAGAGCCATACGACGATTCTGACGTGCTAAGTGCAAAGTGCGCCAACAAAGTGCCACTTTGCACCCTTGAGTCTGAGCCCGAGTCCGAGTCGCTAAACCCCATCGGGACTTAGCTCCTAAGGGAAACTTCCCAAAGATGGTGACAAAATAAAGATTGTTATAATGGGGTTCACACTTAATCCCTCTAAGAAAATCAACCCACATGGGCCACCACCCCATGTGCATATACCAATACTAAGCAAAGCTATATATTGAGATATACACATTGGTGGTTTTCTAATGTAGGACTAAAACTCCCAAAGCAAAGTGAAAAATACCAACAATTTTCCACATATATCACAATACATAGTCGAGCGTTCCTCACGGTGACTGCCCATTATGCATTATGATAGATGTCGCCCATGACTTGAATCTTCCCGTATGGGTCAAACAACAGTACGATACAAGAATAGACTAAGCCTTGAATTCTAAACCATAGTTGTTGTTCTTTCCACTCGCACAATGACATCAGTTGTGCCTCCGGTCGTATATTAAAGGCCATGTGTTGACCTGGTTTCGGTGTATGTATCTTGGATGTCTACAAGTTTACCCTCAAGAGATGGCCTATATCTCTTTTCATATACTTAGGTGAGTTCTTTTAAGAGAGTTTAACATTTTCCAGCACGAAGCCTTGCGCTTCTGTGCGGTGCTACGCCTCTGTGACATGGCTCGCAGCCGAGGTTAACTACCTCTTGTGATGTCACCCACTGTAGCATGAGGTCACTAGCCTTTTAGTAGTTCTCTACTACATCCCAGCATGAAGCCTTGCGCTTCCGTGCGGTGCTATGCCGCTGTGGTATGGCTCGCAGCCGAGGTTAACTACCTCATATGGTGTCACCCACTGTAGCATGAGGCCACCGGCCTCTTAGTAGTGTTGTGCTACAACTCTCCATCTTTTTAGCATTATGCTACCTGCCTATTTGCGATGCTACTGCCACTGTGACATAGCTCGCAGCCGAGATTTTATATCTTTTACCTCATCGTGGTGTTACACCACTGTAGCATGAGATACAAGTCCTTTGTAGTGCTGGACTACACGTGATTCCTGCAGCGCATGCCGGACATTCACTCTGTCCAAGAACTCATTAAGATGTCGAAGCCATCCTTACACAGGATTTGTTCTATATATATAAATATAAAGAACAAGTAGTAGACCACAGTGGTTCTCTGTACGTATCTCATCTTGTCCCGGAAGACTACCTATTGTACCTGATATTTTTCAGTCAATGATCATCCCTTGAACCAAAAGCTAGATGTCTAGTAGATTTTTCTTTGAACTAATAGCATAAAACTTAATGGTAGGATTACAAAAACACAATATCAAGGTCCTTCAAGTCCATTTTACATGTTGTGTCTTCGACTAGCTGGCGCTTGAGACCTTTAGTGAACGGATTCGCCAGGTTATCCTGACTCCGAACATCCACCACTGCAATGACACCAGTCTTGATGATATTGTTCAATGCTCTGTGTCGAAGCCACACAGTTTTTTTCTTTCCATTAAAAAGATTATTAGATGCCACTGCTGCAGCTGCCTGGTTGTCGCAGTATATCGGTATAGTTGGAATCTGCGCACCAACCATTGGAAGATCGTACATGAGCTCTCAAAACCACTCTGCTTCATTTGTTGCAGCCGTAAGTGCATAAAACTCAGACTCTATTGATGAGTGTGAGAGCATAGTTTGCTTCTTCGACTTCCACGATACAGCAGTTCCACCATCCATTGAGAAAATATATCCTCCTGTGGATCTCTCACTCTCTTCTTCTGAGCACCAACTAGCCTCACTGAAGCCTTCTACATCTGCTGGATCTCTGCTATAGTGAAGTGCAAACTTCTGAGTCTTCTTGAGGTATCTCAACACCCTCTTCACAGCTTTTCAGTATTCAACATCTGGGTTACTCGTGAATCTACTCAGCATCCCCACAGCAAAAGCAATGTCAGGCCTAGTGGCATTTGTAGCATACATCAAGCTCCCGATGACGCTAGAATACTCCAACTGTCTGACAATTTTTCCTAGGTTAGGCTTCAGTTTCTTGTCATACCTATATGGAGTATCAATCCCTGGAAGATCCTGATATCCATAGCGTAGGAGAATCTTCTCCAAGTAGTGAGCTTTTGATAGAGCAAGCTCAGCTTCCGTCCAGATTATCTTAATCCCAATGATGACATCTGCATCTCCCATGTCCTTCATACTGAACTTAGACGAGAGAAATATCTTTGTTCTAGTGACACATTCTCCATCCGTGCCTAGGATTAGCATGTCGTCCACATAGAGACAAACGATGACACCTCTATAACCAGCGAACTTCGTGTACACACACTTATCAGTTTCGCTGATCTTGTAGCCATTTGATCTGATAACTTTGTCAAACTTCTCGTGCCACAATTTGGGATCTTGCTTCAGATAATACAGAGATTTTACCAGTTTGCATACTTTGTCTTCAAGACCTTTGACGACAAACTCTTCTGGCTGCTGCATGTAAATCTCCTCAGTCAATTCACCATTCAGAAATGTTGTCTTGATATCCATCTGTTGAATCACCATCCTGTGAATTGCACCTAGAGCAATCAACATCCTGATAGTAATCATCCGTGCAACGGGAACATAGGTGTCAAAGTAATCAATCCCCTGCATCTGAGAAAATCCCTTGGCAACTAGCCTGGCCTTAAACTTGTCAACAGTTCCGTCTGATTTCATCTTCTTCTTAAAGATCCACTTGCATCCGATGGGTTTAGCTCCTTCAGGAAGACCGACTAACTTTCATGTATTATTAGAAATTATCGAGTCAAACTCGTCATTGACAGCCTCCTTCCAGAAAATAACATCTATGGTCTTCATTGCCTCATCATAGGTAAGCAGATCAGCTTCCACATGATAGGTAACAAAGTCTTCCCCGAAGTCCTTTGGCCTCCTCACTCGCTTTGTGCTCGGCTCAGTGGGTTCTGGTTCAAATATAGTCTCATCAATGACTTCTTCTTGGACTACTTCTCTCTGAGGGGTACTTGCATCGTCTGTGCTAGCAGCATTCTCCGGGACATCCGCGAGAATAATATTCTTGTGCCTAGGAAAATTGTCTTCAAAGAATTTTGCGTTGCCAGATTCTATGATATGATTAGATTCGATATCATGAAACCTCCGAGCATCACTCTTCTCAGCATAACCCAAAAATATAGTCTTCGTATTCCTCGTTTCCAGGTTCTGTAACTTGAGGTATAGAAGCTTCACATACGCCAGACATCCCCACACTCGAATGACATTCTAGTTGGGTCTGACCTTGAACCAAAGTTCATGAGGAGTAATGTCAGATGTCGCGAAAGGTACTCTATTTAAAATAAACGTAGCCGTAAGCGCTGCTTCCCCTAGAAGCACTTTGGAAGTCCTGTTGACAGCAACATGGAGTTCATCATTTTTGTCAGCGTTCTTTTCTTCCTTTCTGCTATACCATTATATTGGGGAGAATACGGAGCAGTCGTTTCGTTGATAATTCTATGTTCTTTGCAGAACGATGCGAATTCCAATGAACGATACTCTCCGCATCGATCACTTATGAGTCGTTTGAGTTGTTGACCAGTTTGACGTTCTACTTTAGCCTTGAAGTCCTTGAACTTCTCAAACGCTTCATCTTTCGACTTGAGAAGATATACGAACGCATACTTCAAAAAATCATCAATGAAAGTGATGAAATATTTTATTCCGGCCTTTGTGGAGAATTGTTTGATGTAACAGAAATCTAAGTGTACCAACTCCAGAAGATCTGTGCTTCGATTCACCCTTCTGAACGGCTTCCTGATGATCTTCGTCTGCGCACAGACTTCACATTTCTCCACCTCCTTACCCCATATTTGGAGATAAGGCATAGACTAGACATCTTGTTAATGCGTTTACAATGCACATGTCCTAGTCTATTATGCCACAACTCAAGAGAATAACCAGAAGTAGAGACTGCATTGATATAAACAGAAGGAGTTACAAGCTGCAGTTTAAACATCCCTTCAGTACATAAAGTTTTTTCGAAGTATGTTCCCTTATAGGACATCACCATCTGACCGGCATTGATATTCATCCTCAGGACCGTCTTGCACAACAGACTCCCAGAAACTAGATTATTGGCGATCATAGGTACGTGCTTCACATTCTCCAATGTAAGTGACTTTCCATAGGTCAGCTTCAGCACTACCGTCTCGATCCCCAGTACTGCAACTTGAGACTTATCCGCCATCGAGACTTTCTCAAAGATAGGCTCGTACTTGGCGACAGCTCCTTCTTAGAGCACACGTGGCAAGATGCACCAGTGTCCACCCACCAGTCAGTGTCCATGCCATGTGAGTCAACCTGCGCAATCATAGCAACTAGCTTAATCTCACCTTGCTCTTTCGGTTTAGGCTTTGACCTGCAGTCGCTCTTGTAGTGACCCTTCTTGCCACAGTTGTAGCACGTCACATCAGTCTTCGGCTTTGGCTTGAATGGAGCCGACTTCACCTTTAGCTAGTTGAAGTCCCTCTTCTTCTTGTAGGAAATTTTTTACTTTCCTTTAGAATCGCTTGCATGTACCATGTTGGCCTTGGCCAATTGCTTGGACAAGGAGTCCAACTTTAGTTGTCCTCTGGCTTCATCTTCAATGAGAATCCAGTGAAGAAGATCTTCGAGCTGGATCTCCATTTTCTTGCGGTACATGTCAGTCTTGAACTTGATCCAGCCTGGAGGAAGTTTGGTGATGATAGCCCCCAAGGCAAGAGATATCTTCCTGCTTCATGCCCTCTTCTTCTAGTTTCTGCTGCATCTTCAAAAGTTTCTTGACTTGTTGTAAACATCACCTTCTCGTCCTCAAATTGTAGAGTGAAGTATTTCTCGACGAGATAGATTTTAGACATTTTCTCGTCAGTTTTGTAGTGTTTTTCAAGAGATTTTCAGACATCTCTTGCCTTCTCCTTCTTGTTGTAGGACTCTGCCATCGAGTCATCCATAGCATTGAGAACCAACCTGCAAAGGTCATTGTCTTTCTTCCACTTGGATTGCGCATCCTACGCCATGCCAACGACAATCTCTCATCTATCTTCGGGAATAGTAGGTTCAGGATCAACCAACACATAAGCAACATTAGCAAGTTGAAGATTCAAGGAGATCTTCCTCTTCCAAATGTTGTAGTATTCGCCATCAAACTTCTTAAGCTTGTGAAAGCTAGTATCGAGAAGGTTTGAGTGGTTGTCATTCTAACTCGGATCTTGCCTTGAAACTGTTAGTCCCGAAGCCAAATCACAGTTGAGGAGGTGCACAAAGTAGAGACTCACACAAGAGTTCGTCTCTACAAAAGTTGGTGCACTGAGATCCACACAAGAGTTTCTCTACAGTGACACACAACTCCACAGAAGCACAAAACCAGGAACAGGTTACAAACTGACGACCCAAGAAAATGCAAATACAACAAGAATCAGAAAACCGTTCTTCTCTTTACGTTCGCAGACGCTACAACGAGAAAAAACAGGAACAAGAAAAGAAATACAAAGAAGGAAACTCCTTGTTGGGGTGATCAAAACCACCGGAGCTCAAGACAAAATTTGCGCTATACAACGAACTGCCTCCAGGATCCAGCAAGTCCACACGAGAACTTCTTGAATGCTCTTAGTTACCTTCGGATCACTCGAAAACACTTTATGGAAGGGCGCTCACTGCGGCCGCATAACGCTCTGGTGCTCTTGGTTTTTGTTTTCTTTGAAAGAAAGAGAAACTCATCTATAAATATAGGAGAACAGCACATATGCGGCCTGAGAAAGCTCAAGGCCGCATATGCGCTATCTGACACCATGACCCATGTGTAGCCGTAGCCGCATGCATCGCCGGAGCCTCATACGTCGTCGCCGCCGGTCACGCAGCACAGGACAGCGCGGTCAAACGCCGCCAGCCGTCAAACGCCGCCGGTCACGCAGCACAGGACAGTGTCGTCAAACGCTGACAAGCACCGAAGGCAGCAGCCACTATGCGCAGACACCCTCGCGCCGCATACGCCGCATAATCCGGATGGCACAGATAACCATGTGCTACATGCGCCGGCAACAACTGACCATGTCCCCTCCACATGCGACTCGCTCATACAAGCTCGCTGGCCGCATAGCTCCAGGTCGCATAGTCCCTGGCCGCAAAGCACCTGGACGCATAGCTCCTGGCCGCATAGCGCCAAGCACCTGGACGCATAGCTCCTGGCCTCATAGCACCTGGCCGTATAGTTCTTGGCCGCATAGCGCCTGGACGCATAGCTCCTGGACACATAGCGCCTCGAAGCATGCGCCTGAGCAAACAACTTGCGCATAAAATGAGCGCACGAGCCTATGAGACGTGCTAAGTGCAAAGTGTGCCAACAAAGCGCTACTTTGCACCCTTGAGCTCGAGTCCGAGTCCAAGTTTTTTAAGGAAAACTTTCCAAAGGTGGTGACAAAATAAAGATTGTCATAATGGGGTTCACACTTAATCCCTCTAGAAAAATCAACCCACATGGGCCACCACCCCATGTGCATATACCAATACTAAGCAAAGTGTTGTAGTGGGTGGGGTTCCCGACCTATGCGGAGAATATCCTGGAGTGGGACGAGCGCTATCCGTGTGTCGGAAAAGCTCGAAAAGTGCATCGAGCGCCGTGTATTGGTATTGGAACATTTTTGGTAATCAAATATTATATTAGATTTTCATCTTTGACTTTAATTATATATTTATGATTGGATCTTTCATATATTAACTTTCCATATAATTGGATTTCCAATTTATGGTAAGCTAATTTATGATTTGATTTCCATTAAATATATGATTGAATGTAATTTGATTTTCATAAATATTTTTGGCTTCCATATATAGATTTCCATATGGAAATCCTAATTCATGCAAGAGTTTATATAAATGCTCATGCAATATACAACAACATGAGAAAAAATAAGAGAGAAAAAAAAGGTGGCAAGAGTGCCATTACAACTTTGGAGAGGAGAAAGAATGATTGGAGATCGTTTCGGAGAAGGAGATCAATTTGAGGTATTTCTCATTGTCTTTTTTCTTCGTGGTTGTAATCTATTTTCTGTTCCAAAGAATTACGGTGATCCGTATTGGATTGGTGAGGAGTTTGTAGAGGGTATAATCTCTTAATTCCATTAGTGGAGGTCTTCAGGGTTGGACTCCGATCGTCCAGTAATTTTTTCATCTGGATTTTCCAAGTAAAAATATCTGTCTGTGATTTGTGTTTGGTATTTTTTGGTTTGTATATTTTGCTCGATTTTCTCGCAGGTACTCTCTGGTTTGGGGAACGATTAATCGCATTTTATTCCCAACAGTGTGGTATCAGAGCTAGTTTCTGGAATTTCAGAAGGATGTCAGGAGTTGACAGGCAAACCAGGGAGGAGAGATGGACGCGAAACCGGTGCTCATGGTAAACCTGAACGGTACCAACTATCACTATTGGAGGAGAAAGATGAAGGATATGTTATTTGTCAAAAAGCTGCATCTGTCGGTATTTGCTTCCGAGAGGCCCAGTGACAAATCCGAAGAGGACTGAAAGTTCGAGCATATACATGTGGTGGATACACCAGGCGGTTCGTTGACAAGAACGTGTACAACCACGTTGCCAGTATTGAGCACGCGATGACACTGTGAGATAAGCTGGAATCTTTGTATGCGAAGAAGACCGGGGTAAATAAATTGTTCATAATTTTGCGACGTGGTGATGCCGACGAAGTACCGACGTTCAGCGACTCGACGTTGGTACATCGACGACGGTGTACAGTGTCGCAAAATGTCGCCAAAGTAGCGAAATTATCAACGACGCCCAGCGACAACAATGCTGACATGACAGAAATTGACATGACAGACTTTTAGCGACGTTCAGCGACACTTAGCGAATTTTAGCGACTGAAACGTACCCGTCGCTAGACGCCGCTGAACGTCGCAAGGCATCGCTGTACGTCGTTATTTATGAAAAATAGTAGTTATGATATCTTTACTAGGATGTTCAAATGTTATGAAAGAAATGCTATTGATTATATTTTCTATGCATAAGACGTTCTTTGTGAATTGTTAAAATTCACAAAAAACCCCAAGAACACGGAAAAGGTAATCGATAACCTCTTTCTAACATATTACCATCCAAATAAAGATACTATAAATACTGTATAATAAAATTCAAGATAACCAAAAAAAAAAAAAATTTTGAAGATGCCTGGCGATACGCCCGGGACTTTATGCACGTTGCATTAAATTATTATTATTTTAAAGATCGGGCGTCCATTACGGATCATGGAGATGCCCGACGATACGCCCTGAACCTTGTTCCTGATCCGGATGATGATAGGTCTGCGGTACAAAGATGGGACATCCGTTACGGATCATTTGAGTGAGTTCCAGGGCGTGGTTGACCAGCTATCCTCGATGGGAGTCAAGTTCGACGACGAGGTTCAGGGACTATTGTTGTTGTGTACATTGCCAGACTCGTGGGAGACCGTACGAGTGTCTATGATCACTTCTGCTCCGGAAGACGTGGTCAGTCTGGAGTTTGTCAAGAGCGGGGTACTAAATGAAGAGATGCGGAGACGTTCTCAGGACACTTCATCCACATCCCACTCAGAGGCGCTTGTTTCAGGGAGCCGCGGAAGGGGTAAAAGCAGGGGTCCAGGCGATGGCAGAGACAAAAGTAAGGAAAGGTCCAAGGGTCGGTACGAGGACTCAGAGTGTTACCATTGTGGCAAGAAGGACCACATCAAGCGGAACTATCAAGCGGAACTGTTTCGCTTGGAAGAGAGAGAAGGACGACAAGGAAAAGCAGGACGAGAATACTACAGCGGCGGCCTCGGCACATAGAGGCGATCTGATTATTGTAGGTGATGCGATAGTTATGAACCTCGCCTGCGATGACAACTCTTGGCTGGTGGACTCAGGTGCTTCAACGCACGTATCTCACAACAGGGCACTATTTGCTACTTATAACAGGCGACTGTGGAGTGTTGAAGATGGGCAATGGAGATTTGTCGAAGGCAGTTGCCATTGGAGATGTGCATTTGAGAACAAAGACGGATGCAGTTCTTGTTCTCAAAGATGTTCGTCATGTCCCTGATATCCGTTTCAACCTGGTGTCAGTTGGAAGGTTGGATGACGAGAGTTTCTTCAATCTCTTCGGGAACACTCAGTGGAAGATTTCCAGAGGTTCGATGGTGATTGCCAGAGAAAGCAAAAGGTCCGGACTACTATATGGAAGTGAGCGCCTATGGGGCACATGAGGTGAACGCAGCTACTGATGCGTCTACAGAGTTGTGGCACAGGCGGCTCAGCCACATCAGCGAGAACGAGATGAGCTACTTTGTGAACATGAAGGTGATTCCAGGACTCAAGTCTACAAAGCTGGAGAAGTGCACGCGTTGTTTGGTGGAAAAGCAAAATATGGTGTCTTTCTAAAGTCACCCAAGTTCAAGGAAGCCGACGTTGCTCGAGTTGATTCACTCGGATGTTTGCGGTCCTATGAAGGTAAAATCTATTGGTGGTGTTTCTTACTTTGTAACTTTTATTGATGATTGTTCCAGGAAGGTTTGGGTCTATGCCTTAAAGGTCCGGACTACTATATGGAAGTGAGCGCCCATGGGGCACATGAGGTGAACGCAGCTACTGATGCGTCTACAGAGTTGTGGCACAGGCGGCTCAGCCACATCAGCGAGAACGAGATGAGCTACTTTGTGAACATGAAGGTGATTCCAGGACTCAAGTCTACAAAGCTGGAGAAGTGCACGCGCTGTTTGGTGGAAAAGCAAAATATGGTGTCTTTCTAAAGTCACCCAAGTTCAAGGAAGCCGACGTTGCTCGAGTTGATTCACTCGGATGTCTGCGGTCCTATGAAGGTAAAATCTATTGGTGGTGTTTCTTACTTTGTAACTTTTATTGATGATTGTTTCAGGAAGGTTTGGGTCTATGCCTTAAAGACCAAGGATCATGTGCTACCCACTTTCAAGGAGTTTCAGGCCTCCGTTAAAAGGAAAACTAGCAAGAAGCTGCTATGTGTTCAGTCGGACAATGACGGCGAATAAATCGGTCCCTTTGATGCATACTGCAGAGAGCAAGTGATACGACACCAGAAGATTCTGCCAAAGATACCTCATATCAATGGTGTAGTGGAGCGGATGAACAGGACGCTGATGGAGAGAGTATGGTGTTTGCTGTCAGAAGCAAACTTGCCGGACAGTTATTGGGGTGAGACTCTTTATACAGCTGCTTATATTATTAATTTATCTCCTAGTGCTCCTTTGCAGGGTAATGTGCCTGACAAAGTGTGGTACGGCAAAGAGCTGTCATACAATCACCTGCGAGTGTTTGGTTGCAAGGCCTTCGTGTATGTACCTAAGAACGAGAGATCCAAACTTGAGCCAAAGACGAGGCGGTGCGTCTTTGTAGGTTACGGTCGGGATGAGTTTGGTTATAGACTCTACGACCTAGTGGAAAGAAAGCTCTACAGAAGCAGGGACGTGGTATTCGTCGAGGATCAGACCATGACCAATACTCAGGATTTCGAGATGCCTTCTGAGGCTGAGAAATTGCCTAAGTTAGAGTCATTTCGCTTCGAGCAGTTTCCAGATGACATCGCAGAGGATCCAGTTATGGGAGAGTCGGTACATGAAGTTCCTCCCAACCTTGACTATCAGCCTGCTAATGGTGGTCAGGATGATCTTCAGGAGGATGAGAATGCCGAGAAGGCAGTTCCTAAGGAGGAGGTTGTTGGTATACAGCCAGCACCAGTGGTTCCATTGAGGAGGACCAATAGAGAGCATCGACCATCTACGAGATACTCATCGGGTGAGTATGTGCTACTGACTGATGGGGGAGAATCCAAAAGTTTTGCAGAGGCTATGGAAGACGAACACAGACAGGAATGGATGAGGCCATGCAAGAGGAGATGAGTTCCTTAGAGGCCAACTCTACTTATGATCTGGTGCGGTTGCCAAAGGGCAAGAAGGCTTTGAAGAATAGATGGGTGTTCAGAGTGAAGCAGACAGATGATGCTACTTGCCCTCGATACAAAGCGAGGCTGGTAGTTAAAGGCTACAGTCAGCGAAAATGCATAGATTATGATGAGATCTTTTCGTCAGCCGTCAAGCAGTCGTTTATTCGGGTGGTGCTAGCATTGGCAGCCAGTTTCGACTTAGAGGTCGAGCAAATGGACGTGAAGACGACATTCCTCCACGGTGATCTTGAGGAGGAGTTGTACATAGAGCAGCCAAAGGGATTCTGTGAGAAGGGCAAGTCACACTTGGTCTGCCAGTTGAGGAAGAGCTTGTATGGTCTGAAGCAGGCTCCGAGGCAGTGGTACAGGAAGTTCGAGTCGTTTATGGGGGAGCATGGTTATGCATGGACGACGTCGGACCACTGTGTATTTGTGAGGTACTTTGTTGAGGATGATTTCATCATTTTACTGCTTTATGTTGATGATATGCTACTGGTGGGTCGGAATGCCACTAGGATAGCGGAATTGAAGCGCCAACTGGACGCGGCTTTCTCAATGAAGGATTTGTTCGCAGCAAAGACTATTATTGGGATGGAGATCAGCCGAGAGAGAGTCCAAGCTGCTATACTTGTCCCCAAAAAAGTATATTCACCGGGTACTTCAGCGTTTCGAGATGGACGGGTCGAAGAAAGTGAGTAACCCCATTGCAGCTCACTTTAAGTTCACTGAGGAGCAGTGTCTATCTACCGAGGACGAGAAGGAAGATATATAGCGGGTTCCATATGCCTCCATATGCCTTGGCTGTGGGGAGTCTTATGTATGCTATGGTGTGTACGAGGCCAAACATTGCTCACGCAGTTGACACAGTTAGCAGGTATACTTCCAATCCGGGAATGGTACAATGGAGGGGGTCAAGTGGATTCTACGATATCTTCAGGGCACTGCCGATTGGAGACTTTCTTTTGGTGGTGACGAGCCGAAGCTGGTTGGGTATACCGTCGCCGATATGGCTGGAGATGTAGACACGAGGCGATCGACTTCGGGCTATGTGATGATGTTTGCTGGTAGAGCAGTATCGTGGCAGTCGCGGTTTCAGAAATGTGTTGCCTTGTCGACACAGAGATAAGAGTATATTGCGGCGACGGAGGCTTGCAAGGAGTTGATGTAGATGAAGAAACTGTTGCAGGAAATTAGGCTAAAGCAAGAGCAGTATTCTTTGCTTTACGATTGTCAGAGTGCTATTCACCTTGTGAAGAACTAGACATTTCATAGCCGGTCCAGGCACATTGAAATCCGGTATCATTGGATACGGATGTTGTGGAAAAGAAGGAAGCGACGCTTGAGAAGATTCATACAGATGACAACGGAGCAGTCATGTGCAAAAATATTCTTCCAATGAAAAAGTTTGAGTACTGCAGGTGGATCGTCGGGATGACGACCCCCTCCACATAGTTGTGAAGGAGAAGATTTGTTGGAGTGGGTGGGGTTCCCAACCTATGTGGAGAATACCCCGGAGTGCGACGAGCGTCATCCGTGTGTCAGAAAAGCTCGAAAAGTGCATCGAGCGCCGTGTATTGAAACATTTATGGTAAGCAAATATTATATTGTATTTTCATCTTTGACTTTAATTATATATTTATGATTTGATCTTTCTTATATTAACCTTCCATATAATTGAATTTCCAATTTATTGTAAGCTAATTTATTATTTAATTTTTATTAAATATATGATTGAATGTAATTGGATTTCCATAAATATTTTTGGCCTCCATATATATATTTCCATATGGAAACCCTAATTCATGCCAGGGTTTATATAAAAGCTTATGCAATATACAACTACATGAGAAAAAATAAGAGAAAAAAAAGGTGGCAAGAGTGTCATTGCAACTTTGGAAAGGAGAAAAAAATGATTGAAGGCCGTTTCGGAGAAGAAGATCAATTTGGAATTTTTTTATTGTTTTTTTCTTAGTGGTTGTAATCTATTTTTTGTTCCAAAGTGTTGCGGTGATCCGTGTTGGATCGGTAAGGAGAACCATTTTTTGTTCCAAAGAGTTGCGGTGATCCGTGTTGGATCGGTGAGGAGTTTGTAGAGGGTGTAATCTCTTTATTCCATTAGTGGAGGTTCTTCAGGGTTGGACTCCGATACCATCTTGGTTTTCCACGTAAAAATTTATGTGTCTGCGATTTGTGCTCCGATACCATCTGGGTTTTTCACGTAAAAATTTCTGTGTCTGCGATTTGTGTTTGGTGTTTTTTTTATTATTTTTTTACGTTTTGCTCGGTTCTCTCGTAGGTACACTCTGGTTTGGGGGGTGTTCGCGTTTCGTTCCCAACACAAAGTATATATCGAGATATACACATCGGTGGTTTTCCAACGTGGGACTAAAACTCCCAAAGCAAAGTGAAAAATACCAACATAATCTTTATGGAAAATAGGAAAAAAAAAAATCAAGATTAAACTCCTCTGACCTTTCACTATCATAACCACCATACTGACAGAAACATTGACATGAAATTAACAATGGTGTGCATATGTTCAAATGCCACGAAGAAATAAATTTTGCTACAAAAATAATAATAATAATAATAATAATAATAATAATAAGAGATTACCAGCTTCCTCGGCTCTCCTGGACGCCATATCGACGTCACATAGGTCAGTACTCCCGTGCTGCTTGATCACGTCCTCCACCACCGACATCGAAAGTAATCCTTCGGACGCCATTGCCAACAAATTTTAAGAGGACCCAGGAACGCAAATTGCACACAAGTAGTCCTCAGAAACTGCACCAAATTCGAAGGGACGACAATGGGGAACTAGAGGAGGAGGAGGAGGAGGAGGAGGAGGAGTGGGCTAATGGATTTCACTCCGCCACCGTGAAAAAGAGAGAGAAAGGAGGAAGCTTTCTCTCTCTTTCTTCTATGAATGATGAAGATGATGATGGCTTTCGATTTTGTTTATTTTTTTCTTTTTTCTTTTTTCTTTTTTCCTCTAAAGGGCGCCTCTTGTTTCTCCGAGGCTGTCTCCGAACCTCCCGCTACAGAGAGACCTCAACGGTCTTTATTTTGTTTTGAAACTATTTTACATATAAGCCCCTATATTTTAGTTAGACTTTTTTTAGAAACTATAACTATTCTCAAATATATGGGTTATTTATACTAACTATCCCTAAATTTTGAATTTATTATACGGAATACTCTTATTTTTAAACTAATTATACTGACAATTTTTATGTTTTATGTTTATTACACGAGGTATTCCTACTTTGAGATAAAAATGAAAAGTTATAACACTAACTACCCATAGTTTAAAAAAAAAAAAATGAAGGAAAGGGTGGTCAGTGTAATTAGTTTAAATGTATGAATAGCTCATGTAATAAGTTCAAAACTTAGGAGTAATTGGTGTAAATAATCCCAAATAGAACGAAACATACTTCATAATGAAAGGTTTTTTTTTTCTTGCTTTGGTTGATATAAGATAAAACTTAATGGTATGCTCTAATATTTGGAAAATTTTGGGTTTTCATGTGAAAAATGATATAAAACTATGAAATGAATTAAACAGGAATTCACTTCCCAAATTTAGTCTCTTAAATAAAACATTAACCTCCTTGTCTCTTGAAAGGGGCGGGGACTGTTCGTGGGGTCGTGACATGTTGGTTACGATGGGGGCTCCCGTAGAGATGAGACTCATATTTTGTTTAATATATATATATATATGAAAGAGGCAATTGTGTTACAGACTCCTGTTTCGAAGGTCTACAAACTCGGTCCGAAGGTCCCACACATTTTGACCCGAAGGTCCGCACATGCACATGCACCATTACTCACATTAATTCATCCACAGAAAATTAAATGTGCTTCTTCCGTTGTTCGAACCTGCAATATGTCTCACTCTAAGCACTTGAACTAGAGGTCCTTGACTATATATATATATATATATATATATATAAAAGACTTTAAACCAATTAATTTTTTTAAAAATAATTACGGAAGATATATATGATCTTAAACCAACTTACATCTTATCCATCAAAACCGTTCATAAATACTCAACCAATTTAACTTTTTAAAAAACTAACGGGTGATTAAAAAATCTAAAACAAACTTCCCTCTCATCATCAGTAACTCACTATTTTCTTCCATAATAAATTATAATTAAAATATTCTTAAACATTTAAACTATTTTACAATAATATAAAAAAAATACATACAACGCACGTGCATTTACTAGTGTGTGTATATATATATATATATATATATATATATATATATATATATATATATATATATATATATATGATCTAAAATTATCCGGGTGGTTTCATATTATGGAACCATCATATGTTATATGGGTTGAATTTGGATCGGGTGGTTGAGATTAAAAGGTTGTAGGATCCACATATTTTAATCGTAACTACTGAATCTCAATTCAACCCATGTAAGTGTGTGTGTAAATTTGAAGTTGTCGACATTATATTTTCAGATTTTTGTATGTTCTATTCCTTTTGACTTAGCTATCTATTTCCTTTCTATTAGTCATAACAAGATACTACGATCGAAATATAAGAGAACATAATTAATTATTTATAACGTGTTCATATTTTTCTTTTCCATGTCTCAATCAATGACTGATACAAGTTCTTCCTTAGTAATGCACGATTTGTTGTAACACAATTAAAATGTTTGTACAGTACACAAACATATACTTGGCCACCAATAGATTATTTACTTGCCGTCCCAAAATAAACGTTTGGTACTTGTATAACTTGTGCATGTCAATCAGGGCAAAGGGTAAAGCTAGAATTTTAGTTTATTTCGGATTTAATTTTTTTTTTAATAAAATGAATATCCTCTCGGTGTTGTCAAGTCCACATCCCATTGTATCCATATAGTAAGTATCGTGTTTGACCAATGTAGAATTGTGTCCAACATATGAAAATAATGGAAACCTGACAAATAAATATTTAGCTTACCAGTTAGACTTTTTTAGACATAAATTCGAATACTAAGGATCTTTGACATGCTCTTTCACAATCAAAAATGATCTACAATGTGACAGAACTTGCCGAGAATGCAGAGCTTTATACGACGAGGAAAGTAATGATGGCGGGACTTAGTTTTTGTAGTTCTTACTTCGGCTGCCATTCAGTCCGACGATGATGGCGTGATCTCAATTATTATGGGAGGTTCTCAGTTAAAGATGAAAAAGACCGTTTGTATTGTACATTGCTTTGCATTGCATAGTGTGAGCGGAATAATGAGAGTTACTAGAGTGTGGAATGTTGTGGACTTGTGGGCTGAAATTTAGAAAAAAAATTAGACGTGAGCGATATATATATATATATATATATATATATATATATATATATATATATATATATATATAGAAAAGTTAAAAAATTAAAAAATTAGATGGGCTGGAGCCCACCCAGCCCGGCTCCGCATTGTACCATACTAGTCCCAATTTATGAGTCATGCTTGTAATTTCCCGAAGTACCCTTACATAACACGTTAGCTAAAAGACATTTTGTAGCAAATGTTTCTCTAAGCACCAAAATTAGACTGTTAAATTTTCTAGAGAACTAGACCAGAAAGGAAGAACTAAGCCAATCTCGGCAAATGGCCATAAATGCGCAATCCTAAGCTATTTGAGTTTCTGTAGTTGAACTGTTGATTATACATGGGCTCAATAAATGTACATTTTATATGTGTACTCCGACCAGCACATTAGAGGAAACAATATTTTACTTAGAATTTATATTTGTCAATATAAAATATACATTTATCAGTAAAGTATTCATATAAAATGTACATTTATCGAACCTTATATGGATGTTTACGGTTATGTCAATTATAACGATGATATTTTGAACATGAATTTCGATACTGCTGGTCATATTTTCGATTCGGACGATCATGACACAAAAATGGACCGAATGTCGATGATGTGCGGCTTTCAAGGAATTGTTGGTGTTGATATGGTATGTTGGGTGTCATATTTAAGTATAGTAAAAGCACATGGGAATATCCTGAGGACATATTTGGGATGCCAGAATATGTCACAGGATATTCCATTATGAGATTATTGTCATAATGATTGAGATCATTGTATTAATGACTGTAAGGCTATATAATGCCAATGAGACAATCAATAAAAAAATCAACTAATTACAACATGGTATCAGAGCCAAGTTTCCACAAACCCTAGCCGTCACAAAGCTTCCACAAACCCACAGGAGGATTTCCTAGATTTTCTAGATCTCTTCCACGCCCCCCCCCCCATTTTTTCCCTTCTCTCCTCTTCTCCGCCCTTCGCAGGCCGCCCTTCGCTGTTGCTGCCCCGTCCCGCTGCTGCTGCGGCTACTACTGCTGCTGCGGCTGCTGCGACTGCTGCTGCTGCTGCGACGGCGGCTGTGACATGCGTGCTGCCGCCGCCTCCGCACCAGCACGAGACATGTTTAAGATCTAGGAGCGGACGACGAGTGTCACGCCCCAGTCCCAAATACGTAGGACTAGGAACACGTAAGCATGCCAGCCGCATGGATATGGCAACTCCAATATATGGAAACCATAACCCATACGTACGCTGTAATATGAATATAAACTCACATGTGGTATAAATAATGTCACAAGCCACAGATATGCTAATCTCATCCACACAACAAGTCATAGAAAAGAAATACTAACTAGAATAAGGAGTCTGAAATATCTAAAATAATAGTCGGGTGGAGACAAATCCACTACCAATGACTATATCCAAAACTAAAATGAGAGGAGTATAAAATCTCCAATATAAAATAATGTGAAGACAGAAGTGTATCAGCTAAAAGAATCCATCGCTAGATAATCAACGATGCTCAGAAGGTGAGACCTCCTCGACAGAAAAGAATGCGTCCGGTCCAGGCCCGTACTCCTGCAAATACTCAAGAGCAGATACACCTGGCAGAGGACCAGGTCCTCAGAGAGACGTAACAAGATACAGAAAATACGAGCCAACTTGAATACAGTAAACATGCATATAATTTGAAAATAAATAAGTACGCTGTACAAGACAATCTATATGAATGCAAATGAGGACAACTTTTCGACGTATGGGCAAGGGTAGGCTACTCGATCTAATCCTCACAACCTCACGCTCGTCTATGAACACCATCAGCCGACATACCTCGGGGGTAGCGACCCTCGGACTCCATCAATCGACATACCTCGGGGGTAGCGACCATCGGACACGACCCACCATAGTGCGTGCTAGTGACTACGGTGTTACCAGAGTGGTTAAAGCCCATACGCCTAATGATTGTCCTCTATGATACTAAGTGCCATGTGTGTGTCAATATATCTAATACATAGTAATGACTGAAAGAAAGCTACACATGCAAGAATAGACAGAAATGAAATAAATATAAAGAAATATAAGTAGCATGCAAAAGTACTGTAACAATTTGGCAAGGTATCTTGCCTGGTAAGAAAGCTGCAAGGTGTACTGTCTAGAAGTCAAATGCACAGGATCAAAAGCTATGGCCGCAGAAAAAATGTCTCCGGATGCTGAAATAAATATCACCAACGTTTCTAGAATAAGCAAAATAGCTAAAAAGCACATCCCTTTCGTCCAATTTGGACACAGGGGCAAAATGGTAATTTCGGGTAAAAGTGGGGTCCACATGTGGCCCACTTCGCACCGAAAAGCGTGCCGAGGGTAACAGTCTCTAAATGGGACAAACTATGGGTCAAACAACTCTAAATGTCAATACGAACCCAACGGTATGAGCCGAACAAAATTTTGTCCAAAAAGTCAACTGTGGGACCCGCCAATTGGCGATCTGGTCAACCGTCTCAGAAATGCGTGAAAATTGGGTCACAGGACCAGCGCGTTACCACGAGTCCAGTGGCGCAAGTTTCGTCACAATCTGACAAGCGTGCACAAAATACTCGCGAGTTCCACAAAAGTGGCGACAAGAAATGTGTCCGCGGATACGGCCTGATTCCGGCGCGCACACGCTTCCGAATCAGTCCCCACGAATTTTCACGTGTCCGATTATGCTGTGTGCACCATTCGGTACACTTGGCACACGGCGGGGCGGTCCCGTTTGGCGGGGCGCGCTCCGATCTCCAACTTTTGAAAAACCGAAAAAAGTGGGTGCACGCAGTTTTGTGACGAATATACTTCTGTCCACAGCGACTAATAGCACAGGGTTATTATACAGAAAATAAACTAGGTCATGTAATCTACAGGTATCAAAAAGAATCATCGAATTCGGATCTCTGTGGTGGGAGATACGAACTCGACAATATGGGTGGTCATCGCAAGTTTCTGCGATTTCAGAATTGGGTAAGTCCGGGCCAACTTGGGCGCTGTTTTTCACGTAGGGGCACACGTTTTCCGAGGTTGGCTATAAAACAACTATGGAAGAGGGTTGAGGGGTGATCATACCTATGAAGACGGAACAGAGTTTGGATGAGCGAGTCGACGGGAAATCACGCCGGAGCGAAGGTGCTTCGAGTGGGAATCTGCAGGACGCGAGGTCGGCGTCGATGGGATGGTTGGATGGCTTGGGGGGCTTCTGTCACGCCCCAGTCCCAAAATGCCGAGGGACTGGAGAGGCGTGGCAATGGCCAGCAGCACGCACCGATGGACAACCCAATTTAATGGATCCATCAGGGCATGCTTAAGCTGTAGTCTAGCAGGAAATAGAGCAATTGTTACAGGTCTCAGGTTATTCTAATCTCATCCACAACAGATAATCACAGATTAAATGCCAGAAATAATGCAATAGAATAAATAAGCAAATCTCAATAATTATCTCGGGAAACAATCCGAGAATATGTCTGTTACATTAAGGAAATAGACAGGAAATAAAATACTGAAAATGGAAATACTGAGTGTATGAAGCCGGTGCTCAGGAGAAGTCTTCTGGTACGATCTCGTCCTCAGGTCCTGGTACAACTCCTGGAAGTGCTCCTGTACGGTGTATCTCGGGATGGATCTCTTCGGCTATACCTGGGGACATAATCCGGATCCAGGTCCTCAGGGGACATAGCAAGGTACAAGATAACTCAAGCCAAATAAATAAGCAGTGCAGCAATTAAATGAAACAACAGGGTAAACTATGTAACCAGCTAAGTGATATGCAATATGAGAGCATCACTAGAACTCAGGCTGAGACCGCTACAAGCTCTGTGTCGGGGAGCCGGTAGCAGTAATAACACGTAAAGGGTCTAGCTCTGCTGGAGAGTCTACGACCTCACACTAATAATATATATATATGAAAACAGCCTGTAGCCTGTGTGTCTCTCCCCACCCAATGTAATCACACGTCTCATGTCCATGACACGCAAGATCATAACTAATGCAGCAGTCATATAATGTCTAGGAATAAACTGTCCATGTCATAACCTGTATCCTATACAGAATCATCGTGAATATCTCAAGAGGATCCTGTCTCATGAATAGTGTCAAGTGTCCTGGGTCCAGGTGTACTTGATAGGACAAGTACCAAGAGTAAGGGTATCGAATGTCCAACTCTAAGGGACGTACCCAACACCGCGTACGGGGTTGGCACCCGACTATGATCGGACGCTAAGTACGTCGCACGCTTCCTAGGTTAAGCAGTTAAACAGGTTTACATTTAAATCCACAAGAGATCAAGTAAAATACTATAACCAGAAATATCTGAGAATTGGCAAGCTATACTTGCCCACTGATGTATAACCAAGTCCAGGAAAATAGGTAGCAAGCTGCAAGTTTTGGAGAGGTACACTTGCCTGTGGTTCCGGCTCGGTTTGCAGTTCTGACTTCGGCGGGGATTGCAGGTGGTACTCCGGTTGCTGAAATAAACATCACCATCAGATCCAGAAAATATCAATCAGCTAGAAACGCCTGTCCTTGGGTCCAATTTGAAGACAAGGGCAAAAACGGCCATTTCGGGTCAAAACGGGGTCCACATGTGGGCCCGCTTTGCGCCGAAAAACGTGTCAGGGTCAACGGTCTCCAAATTCACCAACTCAGTGTCAACAGGTCAGAAACGCTGATACGAACCCAACGGAACTTTCAGAATTGAATTCCGATGAGCCGATCACAAAATCGCCCGTCGAGCGGGGCCTGTGGGGCCCACGACACGCGATTTCGTCAACGTTCTCAGAATCGAACCAAACTTGGGTCACAGGACCAGCGTATCGCTACGAGTCCGATGGCGCAAGTTTCGTTTCAATCCGACGTGTGTACACAAAGTTAGGGCGAATTGCAGAAAAGGCGGATACGGGGCGATGTCCGCGGATACGCGTTGATCCCGGTGTGCACACACACCCGAATCGACTTCCGCGAAATCCCACACGTCCGTATCGACGACGCGCACGTATCTGTGAAGACCGCGCGCGACCAAGTCGTCCCGTTTGGCGGGGCGTACTCGGTTCCGGGGTAGAACAGGGTCTTGGTTTTTCCTGTTTTTGGATCGCGGTGTGCGATCACCACAGGACACGATGCCCCGAATGGTTTGTCCGGACACCGAGAGGGTCATACAGGCTTCGCAACGCAATTTGCGGAATCGAAAACAGAGCTACGAGCAAAAAGTTACGCGTACCTGAAGGGGACCCGAAAACCGGGGTCAAATTGTGTCTGACACGACACATGACACGTGTCCTGTGTCGGACACAGGGGAATTGGGGCTTAGGGTTTACTGTGCTGGCTGAGCTCCGGCGGAGGGCGGCGGTTGGACTGCGGCGGAGGGGCCGGGGCAGTGCGGCGGCGCGCTGGGGACTCGTCGGCGGCGGAGACGAGCGGCCGGAGGCGGCGCTGTGCGGTGCGGGGCGGCTCGTCGTCGTCGAGGGAAGGAGAGAGGAGGGAGGAGCCGGGGAGAGGCGGCGCTGGGCGTGGCGGCGTGGGGCGTCGACGGTGGCGGCGGCGCTGCGAGGGGCTGCCGGAGGCGAGGCTGGCAGCGGCGCTGCGGAGGGTGGCAGCGGCGGCGGAGGGCTGACGGTGGTGGGTGAGGCCGAGAGGGGGAACGAGGGGGTTCTTATAGGTGGTGGCGGCGGTTGGGGAGGCCGAGAGGGGCGGAGAGGTGGCGGAGATGGCGGGTGGTCGTGGGGCGGCCGAGGCGGACGGCGCGCCGGGCGGGGCGGCGCACGACGCGGGGAGGGGAGGGAGTCGTGGGAGAGAGGGAGAGGGCCGGGTCGGGTCGGGTTCGGGCGGGTGGATCCGACCCGACCTGCTAGGCAGGGTCTGGGCCGGGCGGGGCTGGGCCCGGTTTGGCCCAATGGGCCGGGCCGGGCTCGGGTTTATTTTAAAGAAAATAATAATAATAATAATAATAACAGTAACTAATTAATTAATTAAATAATTACATAAATAGATTCTAGGTGTTTAAAAAATAGCTCCGGGGTCCAATAAATTCCAGAAAAATTGCCCTAAGTCCAGTTTTTTCATTTTACACCCAAAAATAATATTTTCATAATATTTTAATACTGTTTATTATCATTTAAAAATCATTGGATAATTAAAACCCTGTTTTTAAATTACAGAAAATTCCCAGAAAATTGCAGAAAATTGTGAAAAATCCAGTTTTTAAAATTTTGAAAATTCAGGGGGTTTACAATCTACCCCCCTTAAGAGGATTGCGTCCTCGCAATCAAAGAATAACCGGTCAACAGAGATGACGCGGTCGCAAGCATCGTTTGAAAACACATCACAAGATATTTAGAGAAATATCGTTTCCCTAACAATGAAAGTTATGCACTTCCAGAGAAAATCTGGTTAAAGCAAAAGATTACAACTTTTATGAAAACCAGGTTTATTATTAACAAGTTGCAAATTACTAGGTTGGGGCTGAGGTCACGAACCAACGGGCACGAGCTAACACAAGACTAGAAACGGATAACTATAAATCACTTACGCGTACTGGCTATTCCACGAGCCGGCGCGTTCTCCACGGTCTTCGCTGGAGCTTGTCCGTGTCCTTGCAGTTGATTCTTCTGCTGCTGTTGGGCCTGCTGGAAGAGTGTTGCCTGGGTTACCAAGGGTGGCCTCGGTATTGGTGTAGCTTGCAATGCTGGAGAGGTTGACCGTGGTGCTGGTAACACTCGTTGGTTTACCCTTGGTGCTCCTTCTCGACGCTCAGGGCATTCCCTCAGTAAATGCTGACTGGATCCGCAAGCCAAACATAATCTCATTTTCTGTCTGCACTTATTCTCTATATGACCTCGCCTGTGACAATATGGACAGACAGGTATTGCCGGTGGAGATGCTTCTGGTGGCTGGTGTACGTGAGACTCCCTTGCAGTTCCTGCCGGCGGTGCTCCAGCTGGTGCTGATATGGCGGGTTGAAGATTTGTCAATGCTTTCTCCCGATGCTGGGGACAATCCTTGGCCAGGTGTTCATTGGTTCCGCAAATCAAGCATAATCCTAGCTTACTTCTGCACCCGCTCTCAATGTGGCCTTGTTTGTGACAATGTAGACAAGTGGGCAGTACTTTCGGAGATGCTTCGGGTGGCTGGTGCAGCTGAGACTTCTTTAGAGTTCCTTCCTGTGGTGTTCTGGCTGGTGTTGATGTGGCTGGTTGGCGAATCACAACTGCTTTCTCTTGACGTTCTGGGCAATCCCTTACAGAATGCTTCTTGGATCCACAAGATAGACATTGTCCCTGTCTGCGTCGGCATTCCTTAGCAAGGTGGCCTACCTTGCCACAGTAGTGACAAGTAGGAAGGAATGAGGCTCCTGATGCTGTCTTGGTAGTGGATGTATCTGTGGCCGCTTTGCAGCTCTTTCTTGTTGTGATTGGTCCGGTGCTGACGCATACGGCCGCTTTTGGCTGGACTCGGCCCTTGTGGTGCACTCCACGGGTCTTGCTGCAGTAAGGACGTTCTCGTCGAAGGTGGTTGCATTTGAACTGTTTGGCCTTAGTGACTCCGAGCTAGTTCTATCGATGGAGTTCTCCGATTGGTTTTGTTGAGCTTCTTGTTGCACCCTTTGATAGGCTTGCATCATTATGTAGAACATGCGGAACATCTGCTGTTCGTCCATAGGTGGTCCCAGTGGGAAGGAAGGCATCAGTGGAGTAGGCTGCGTCGAGGGTGGTACGTCATCTTGATGGATTATTGAGGCAGGCTGACTTGCTTGACTGCCTTGTGATGATTGGCCTTCACCGACTGGCATCACATCGTCTTCTTGGGTAACCACAACGGGTTGTGGTGTTTCTTCATGAGCCTCATTGCTGGCTTGTGGGTCCATTTCCCTGTATCCAAAATAAACGATAAGAGGCGCACAGGAACCAAGGCAGGATGCAAGTCAATAAATTAATTCGAATAGATATCAAGAACGATTCAAGCAAGTGGATGAGATCCTAAAACTTATCCTAGCTTTATTGCAGGCCTGTTCGGTCCATGAGTTGAAACCGAACAATTTAGTCGTTGACCTGCATGGGCCACCACAAAAACCATGTCACGCCCCAGTCCCAAAATACCGAGGGACTGGAGAGGCGTGGCAATGGCCAGCAGCACGCACCGATGGACAACCCAATTTAATGGATCCATCAGGGCATGCTTAAGCTGTAGTCTAGCAGGAAATAGAGCAATTGTTACAGGTCTCAGGTTATTCTAATCTCATCCACAACAGATAATCACAGATTAAATGCCAGAAATAATGCAATAGAATAAATAAGCAAATCTCAATAATTATCTCGGGAAACAATCCGAGAATATGTCTGTTACATTAAGGAAATAGACAGGAAATAAAATACTGAAAATGGAAATACTGAGTGTATGAAGCCGGTGCTCAGGAGAAGTCTTCTGGTACGATCTCGTCCTCAGGTCCTGGTACAACTCCTGGAAGTGCTCCTGTACGGTGTATCTCGGGATGGATCTCTTCGGCTATACCTGGGGACATAATCCGGATCCAGGTCCTCAGGGGACATAGCAAGGTACAAGATAACTCAAGCCAAATAAATAAGCAGTGCAGCAATTAAATAAAACAACAGGGTAAACTATGTAACCAGCTAAGTGATATGCAATATGAGAGCATCACTAGAACTCAGGCTGAGACCGCTACAAGCTCTGTGTCGGGGAGCCGGTAGCAGTAATAACACGTAAAGGGTCTAGCTCTGCTGGAGAGTCTACGACCTCACACTAATAATATATATATATGAAAACAGCCTGTAGCCTGTGTGTCTCTCCCCACCCAATGTAATCACACGTCTCATGTCCATGACACGCAAGATCATAACTTATGCAGCAGTCATATAATGTCTAGGAATAAACTGTCCATGTCATAACCTGTATCCTATACAGAATCATCGTGAATATCTCAAGAGGATCCTGTCTCATGAATAGTGTCAAGTGTCCTGGGTCCAGGTGTACTTGATAGGACAAGTACCAAGAGTAAGGGTATCGAATGTCCAACTCTAAGGGACGTACCCAACACCGCGTACGGGGTTGGCACCCGACTATGATCGGACGCTAAGTACGTCGCACGCTTCCTAGGTTAAGCAGTTAAACAGGTTTACATTTAAATCCACAAGAGATCAAGTAAAATACTATAACCAGAAATATCTGAGAATTGGCAAGCTATACTTGCCCACTGATGTATAACCAAGTCCAGGAAAATAGGTAGCAAGCTGCAAGTTTTGGCGAGGTACACTTGCCTGTGGTTCCGGCTCGGTTTGCAGTTCTGACTTCGGCGGGAATTGCAAGCGGTACTCCGGTTGCTGAAATAAACATCACCATCAGATCCAGAAAATATCAATCAGCTAAAAACGCCTGTCCTTGGGTCCAATTTGAAGACAAGGGCAAAAACGGCCATTTCGGGTCAAAACGGGGTCCACATGTGGGCCCGCTTTGCGCCGAAAAACGTGTCAGGGTCAACGGTCTCCAAATTCACCAACTTAGTGTCAACAGGTCAGAAACGCTGATACGAACCCAACGGAACTTTCAGAATTGAATTCCGATGAGCCGATCACAAAATCGCCCGTCGAGCGGGGCCTGTGGGCCCACGACACGCGATTTCGTCAACGTTCTCAGAATCGAACCAAACTTGGGTCACAGGACCAGCGTATCGCTACGAGTCCGATGGCGCAAGTTTCGTTTCAATCCGACGTGTGTACACAAAGTTAGGGCGAATTGCAGAAAAGGCGGATACGGGGCGATGTCCGCGGATACGCGTTGATCCCGGTGTGCACACACACCCGAATCGACATCCGCGAAATCCCACACGTCCGTATCGATGACGCGCACGTATCTGTGAAGACCGCGCGCGACCAAGTCGTCCCGTTTGGCGGGGCGTACTCGGTTCCGGGGTGGAACAGGGTCTGGGTTTTTCTTGTTTTTGGATCGCGGTGTGCGATCACCACAGGACGCGATGCCCCGAATGGTTTGTCCGGACACTGAGAGGGTCATACAGGCTTCGCAACGCAATTTGCGAAATCGAAAACAGAGCTACGAGCAAAAAGTTACGCGTACCTGAAGGGGACCCGAAAACCGGGGTCAAATTGTGTCCGACACGACACATGACACGTGTCCTGTGTCGGACACAGGGGAATTGGGGCTTAGGGTTTACTGTGCTGGCTGAGCTCCGGCGGAGGGCGGCGGTTGGACTGCGGCGGAGGGGCCGGGGCAGTGCGGCGGCGCGCTGGGGACTCGTCGGCGGCGGAGATGAGCGGCCGGAGGCGGCGCTGTGCGGTGCGGGGCGGCTCGTCGTCGTCGAGGGAAGGAGAGAGGAGGGAGGAGCCGGGGAGAGGCGGCGCTGGGCGTGGGGCGTCGACGGTGGCGGCGGCGCTGCGAGGGGCTGCCGGAGGCGAGGCTGGCAGCGGCGCTGCGGAGGGTGGCAGCGGCGGCGGAGGGCTGACGGTGGTGGGTGAGGCCGAGAGGGGGAACGGGGGGGTTCTTATAGGTGGTGGCGGCGGTTGGGGAGGCCGAGAGGGGCGGAGAGGTGGCGGAGATGGCGGGTGGTCGTGGGGCGGCCGAGGCGGACGGCGCGCCGGGCGGGGCGGCGCACGACGCGGGGAGGGGAGGGAGTCGTGGGAGAGAGGGAGAGGGCCGGGTCGGGTCGGGTTCGGGCGGGCGGATCCGACCCGACCTGCTAGGCAGGGTCTGGGCCGGGCGGGGCTGGGCCCGGTTTGGCCCAATGGGCCGGGCCGGGCTCGGGTTTATTTTAAAGAAAATAATAATAATAATAATAACAGTAACTAATTAATTAATTAAATAATTACATAAATAGATTCTAGGTGTTTAAAAAATAGCTCCGGGGTCCAATAAATTCCAGAAAAATTGCCCTAAGTCCAGTTTTTTCATTTTACACCCAAAAATAATATTTTCATAATATTTTAATACTGTTTATTATCATTTAAAAATCATTGGATAATTAAAACCCTGTTTTTAAATTACAGAAAATTCCCAGAAAATTCCAGAAAATTGTGAAAAATCCAGTTTTTAAAATTTTGAAAATTCAGGGGGTTTACAGCTTCTCTGGCTGCGGTGACGGCTCTAGATTGGAAGAGAAGGTCTGGAAATTAGGTTAGGGTTTTTGGGAGCTAATATATATATATATATATATATATATATATATATATATATATATATATATATATAATTAGGGGAGAGAGAAGGATAGAGTCCGCCGCGGAAAAAAGAAAAGAGGAGAGGCTTGCTGTGCTTTTCTTTGTTGGAATAGTATTTTGTTAAGAGTTTGTTTGTGCTAGCAATCAGCTGTTATTTGCCAGCGTGGGGAAAAGGAGCTAGTTATTAGTATCATTATTATTATTATTAGTTATTTATTATATTATTATTAGAAATTCTTATTAAATTCTTATTTAATAAATTCTTATACTTTTTTTCCTTTTCTTTTCTAAATAAAATATATATATACATATATATATATTTATTTGTATATACATATATATTATATATATATACTCATAAGAAAATTCATGGGTTTAGAATAATGCACACCATTAGGCTAGCAACTGCTCAAGGGGTCTCCTACATGGAATAAATTCCGAAAAATTTCTAATGGTCCCATAAGTCCTCTAAGTGCCCGAACACCTAACATAAAAATTATTAAAAATCTATTTCTCCTATTTAGACCTAATTACTACCATTTAATTAATAAAAAAAAAGTATATACGATTTTCTAGGAAGGGGGTTTTACATTCTACCCAACTTGTAAAAATTCCGTCCTCGAAATTAAAATTAAGCCACGATAGAATGCAATGATGGCATAAGATTTGCATTGTTTAAAATGCAAGGCTAGGTTTAAAGGAGTGGGCGATGTTGCACGTTGTACATCCCGAAAAAAAAAATCATGGAAAAATCCACATGAGCGAAAAACAGGTTTCTTCATGTGTCATGTCCAATGGTGTGGACACATAATTGCTCTTTTGCATAAAAGCGTCCAACAATTGGAAAATTGCACAAAGATGAGAATTGGATGATGGGCATGTCTAGGATAGGGTGTAGAATTTGTAGGAAGGCAGTGGCTAGTGTAGTGCTCCAATTATCGGAGCACGATAAGGGGCACTAAGTGATACAACTATTGTAAAATTAAATAAAAATACTGTGTTCTACTTCTAACTGGATTCAAGCTAACCTTAGTCTCACTAACTCCGCCAAGTAGGTCAAATTTTTGGGTGAGGGGTTCACAATCTGCCGAACTTAAAATTTTCCATCTACCACCTAAGGCCATACATCTAGAAAAATTATTGCTCAAATTATTTAATCATGATTTTTAATCCTCAAAGGTTTAACACCAAACATATCATCTACGATATGCCCTTAACCAATTATAAAAGAGAGTCACTAAGTCATGTGTTTAGCCTTATGGGGTATAGCTCGTACTATCAGTGTCAACTTATACCAGCACGAGGTTTCGTCTTTCCGAAATAGGGGAAGACGGAGAGAAATAATAAAGAACTCAAGGTGAAGGTGACAGAATACAAGTACGAGGTTCAAAGAGATTAAAGAATCGAAAAGAGAGTTGTCAGGACAGTTGTGGATTGAAATCCTATTTTTGGTAATTTCCTATTTACATGCTCGTATCAGTACAGTTATATAACCGATACGATGTGTCAGACATATCTAGGGGCAAGTATATCTGTCTACTACCATATATCTCAATCCACGTAAAGTAGTCATGCGAAGAGCGAACCAAGCGCACTAAGGTTAGCTAGACCTTAATACACCGATTCTGATTAGGCAATTGTATCATTGTGTGCACCCAATAATACATATGCCATGAGCAAGCTCGATGAAAGAATAAGCTTGCAAAAACTAGGCTATAATAGCAGTATAAATCAAGGTAGTACAACAAGCATAAATACGCTGGATTATGATGAAAGAAGGTACAAATTAATTCAAGTTTGCAAAAACAAAAACAGCATAAGCAATAATAACAAAAGACTCTACAATCTCTACAGTTATCATACTAATTCCTTGTCTAGGTCGATATTTGACAAAGCAGGGGTATGGCTTCTAAGCTCTACAGTCTGAGAAAAAAAAACAATGTCGTCTTAAGCTAGCATACAGTTAAATGTCATTCATTCACACTTCAATAATAAGGCAAAAGACTATGTGATACTATGTTGTGAGGTATACTACCCAACTTATAACAATAAACTAGTACTGTAATTGTCTTAAGGATACCGTAGAAATTCTTGTTAAGGTTTATGAGAAGGGTCTTGGTATTTTATTAGGGTATCCTCTTCTATTACATAGGTCATGGTCATCTTACCTCTTAGTCATAGTGCTTATAGAACAAGTGTCAATAGTAAAGATAGAAAGGTTACTAGCCCTCAAGTGAGAGAGGGGATAACTTATGTGGAGATATGGGTTCAATTACGTGATTAAAACTAAGTTGTAACCATAAAATTATAATCTAAATGAACAGCTCAACTATCAAATTCTTGCTACTAAGCACATAATTTCAAAATTCCAGATTACAACTATAATTCTAGGAAACTATATCATATCATAAAAGAATTCATTTGGCCTACAATCAGAAGTGTCAGAGGGCACGAGTTGAAAGATGAAGAATAGAAGAACATGATTAGTCGTCGCACAAATAGCGAGTGCTAGGGTTTCAGGGAAACAAATATATGAAATTTAAAATAGGGGCTATAGATAGCATCATGGTTTCTAAAGGATAGTGGTCCGCTAGCTACTATGTTTGAGGTATGATTAGGGAAATATTCTATGCATTGCTCTTGGCCTTCTAGGGTACTTGTCTACTAATAACAAGACAATGACATAAGTTTTATAGTTCTCTAATACTATCCAATTATGAAGGTTAGGTTCAGTCCTAATGTTCAATATTGGTTCTCCATTGGTTCCTCAATACTAGGGTCAAACATTATTGTAAAACTTCTAACTATCTCTAGTAGTGTCTATACTACTCAAGTCTTCTTAATACATCAAGGGGTAATGGTATACCAATCTAAAGATAAGGGGTTCTAGGGTTCACTAGATATTCTAAACTTAGTGGTGTGTCTATATTCTCGTTGTATTCTTAATAGGTGTGTTACTCTAATTATCATCCTAATAACAGGGGTTCCTATATTCTAGCAGAAGGCTATACTCAAAGAATTATTAGGGAAGTACAGGAATCAAGCAGGATACAATTGTTCAAATAGAACAGATAGGAGGAAGATGAATCATAGTCAATTGTGGATGAGATCCTATACTCTAGTCCTAGGTGCAGGCTTGTTCGGTACAATAACGTAACCGAGACAATATGCTCTAGACCTGCATGGGCCACCACAAAAATATGTCACGCCCCAGTCCCAAATACGTAGGACTAGGAACACGTAAGCATGCCAGCCGCATGGATATGGCAACTCCAATATATGGAAACCATAACCCATACGTACGCTGTAATATGAATATAAACTCACATGTGGTATAAATAATGTCACAAGCCACAGATATGCTAATCTCATCCACACAACAAGTCATAGAAAAGAAATACTAACTAGAATAAGGAGTCTGAAATATCTAAAATAATAGTCGGGTGGAGACAAATCCACTACCAATGACTATATCCAAAACTAAAATGAGAGAGGAGTATAAAATCTCCAATATAAAATAATGTGAAGACAGAAGTGTATCAGCTAAAAGAATCCATCGCTAGATAATCAACGATGCTCAGAAGGTGAGACCTCCTCGACAGAAAAGAATGCGTCCGGTCCAGGCCCGTACTCCTGCAAATACTCAAGAGCAGATACACCTGGCAGAGGACCAGGTCCTCAGAGGGACGTAACAAGATACAGAAAATACGAGCCAACTTGAATACAGTAAACATGCATATAATTTGAAAATAAATAAGTACGCTGTACAAGACAATCTATATGAATGCAAATGAGGACAACTTTTCGACGTATGGGCAAGGGTAGGCTACTCGATCTAATCCTCACAACCTCACGCTCGTCCATGAACACCATCAGCCGACATACCTCGGGGGTAGCGACCCTCGGACTCCATCAATCGACATACCTCGGGGGTAGCGACCATCGGACACGACCCACCATAGTGCGTGCTAGTGACTACGGTGTTACCAGAGTGGTTAAAGCCCATACGCCTAATGATTGTCCTCTATGATACTAAGTGCCATGTGTGTGTCAATATATCTAATACATAGTAATGACTGAAAGAAAGCTACACATGCAAGAATAGACAGAAATGAAATAAATATAAAGAAATATAAGTAGCATGCAAAAGTACTGTAACAATTTGGCAAGGTATCTTGCCTGGTAAGAAAGCTGCAAGGTGTACTGTCCAGAAGTCAAACGCACAGGATCAAAAGCTATGGCCGCAGAACAAATGTCTCCGGATGCTGAAATAAATATCACCAACGTTTCTAGAATAAGCAAAATAGCTAACAAGCACATCCCTTTCGTCCAATTTGGACACAGGGGCAAAATGGTAATTTCGGGTAAAAGTGGGGTCCACATGTGGCCCACTTCGCACCGAAAAGCGTGCCGAGGGTAACAGTCTCTAAATGGGACAAACTATGGGTCAAACAACTCTAAATGTCAATACGAACCCAATGGTATGTCCAAATTTGGATTCTGATGAGCCGAACAAAATTTGGTCCAAAAAGTCAACTGTGGGACCCGCCAATTGGCGATCTGGTCAACCGTCTCAGAAATGCGTGAAAATTGGGTCACAGGACCAGCGCGTTACCACGAGTCCAGTGGCGCAAGTTTCTTCACAATCTGACAAGCGTGCACAAAATACTCGCGAGTTCCACAAAAATGGCGACACGAAATGTGTCCGCGGATACGGCCTGATTCCGGCGCGCACACGCGTCCGAATCAGTCCCCACGAATTTTCACGTGTCCGATTATGCTGTGTGCACCATTCGGTACACTTGGCACACGGCGGGGCGGTCCCGTTTGGCGGGGCGCGCTCCGATCTCCAACTTTTGAAAAACCGGAAAAAGTGGGTGCACGCAGTTTTGTGACGAATATACTTCTGTCCACAGCGACTAATAGCACAGGGTTATTATACAGAAAATAAACTAGGTCATGTAATCTACAGGTATCAAAAAGAATCATCGAATTCGGATCTCTGTGGTGGGAGATACGAACTCGACAATATGGGTGGTCATCGCAAGTTTCTGCGATTTCAGAATTGGGTAAGTCCGGGCCAACTTGGGCGCTGTTTTTCACCTAGGGGCACACGTTTTCCGAGGTTGGCTATAAAACAACTATGGAAGAGGGTTGAGGGGTGATCATACCTATGAATACGGAACAGAGTTTGGATGAGCGAGTCGACGGGAAATCACGCCGGAGCGAAGGTGCTTCGAGTGGGAATCTACAGGACGCGAGGTCGGCGTCGACGGGATGGTTGGATGGCTTGGGGGGCTTCTCTGGCTGCGGTGACGGCTCTAGATTGGAAGAGGAGGTCTGAAAATTAGGTTAGGGTTTTTGGGAGCTAATATATATATATATATATATATATATAATTAGGGGAGAGAGAAGGATAGAGTCCGCCGCGGAAAAAAGAAAAGAGGAGAGGCTTGCTGTGCTTTTCTTTGTTGGAATAGTGTTTTGTTAAGAGTTTGTTTGTGCTAGCAATCGGCTGCTATTTGCCAGCGTGGGGAAAAGGAGCTAGTTATTAGTATCATTATTATTATTATTAGTTATTTATTATATTATTATTAGAAATTCTTATTAAATTCTTATTTAATAAATTCTTATACTTTTTTTTCCTTTTCTTTTCTAAATAAAATATATATATACATATATATATATTTATTTGTATATACATATATATTATATATATATACTCATAAGAAAATTCATGGGTTTAGAATAATGCACACCATTAGGCTAGCAACTGCTCAAGGGGTCTCCTACATGGAATAAATTCCGAAAAATTCCTAATGGTCCCATAAGTCCTCTAAGTGCCCGAACACCTAACATAAAAATTATTAAAAATCTATTTATCCTATTTAGACCTAATTACTACCATTTAATTAATAAAAAAAAAAGTATATACGATTTTCTAGGAAGGGGGTTTTACAACGAGCGTGAGTCGTGGAGCGGACGTGACGTGATTGGATAGACGACGCATCGATGGAGGAGATCATCAAGAAGCTAGATTCTGCAGAGGTGGCGACGTTGATGAAGTTGTTGACGATGTCGGCTGGTGAGAACACGACACGAACGTCGCCGGAGTTGAAGCTTTCCTCCATCGATCTGAAATTAGATGGACCAGCCACCTATCTGAGTTGGTCACGGCGGGTGAGAAGAACCCTCGCAGGAAAAAACATGGAGGGGTTCCTGACGGACGAGACGACAAAGCCGGACGAGGGCTCGACAGGACGCGATGAGTGGAAGTCCACTCATATGGTGATCTACATCTGGCTTCTCAACTCCTTAGTCCAGTCTATTGCCACCACAGTAGATGGTATTGAGATGGTGAAAGATGTGTGGGAGAAGTTGAGAAGGACCTATGATGGTGTGGGAAACAACTTACGGGTCTTCCAGATAAAGGGGGAGATTGATGACACCGTACAGGGAGAGAAGACGGTGCAGGAGTATGCCACGGAGTTGGAGCATCTGTGGTTGGATTATGATCACTCCTCAGATCGGGCGAGCTGCGGGGACCCTAAGTGTAAGGAAAGACAGGTGTGTCTGCAGGAGAGGACGATAAAGTTCCTCAAAGGGCTGACTGCAGCTTTCGCACAGAGGACGGCCCTACTTCTAGTCCAACCAAAGATCCCTAGCCTTGAGGAGGCTATCTCAGCCATGATCCAGGAGGAGACACGCATCAGGCTGCAAGCCGGGACAGGTGGTCCCCCCGAAGCAAAGTCAGCACTAGCGATCACCAGCTCAGGTAACACAAGATCTAAGGGAGAGCCCTGGCAGCATAACCGACAGTGCTACAACTGTGGGGAGATGGGTCATCATCGGTATGCTTGTACCAAACCACCTAGGGAGGGAGATTCAGGTGGTGGACGAGGACCGTTCGGCGGACAAGGATATGATGGAGGACGTGGTCGTGGTCGAGGGGGTAGACGAGGCGGCCGAGGACCGTTCGGCGGACAAGGATATGATGGAGGACGTGGTCGTGGTCGAGGGGGTAGACGAGGCGGCCGAGGAGGTTATCGGGCGAACCTCCTGATATCCGAAGGGAACGGAGAAGCTGATGGCACCTTTACTGTGGAGGACCAGGCACAAGACATGAGGAGTAGAACAGAGGAGGCGTCCACCTCATTCTTTGTTAGGGGCAACGCTGTCATGTATGCCCATCCATCAGAAGGTACTAACAAATCACTTGCCCTTGCGTCTATCTCTTTCCTTAAATCATCAGACTGGATTATCGACTCGGGAGCATCTCGGCATGTGACGGGGAATGCTAGTGAGTTTTCTTCCTACACTCACCTAGCATCAGCAGACAGCATTCAGACAGCTGATGGCACTTTCCAGCCAGTGGTCGGTAAGGGTACTGTTAATTGTACAGGTTCAGTAAGATTATCCAATGTTTTACATGCTCCATCCTTTCCAGTTAGTCTCTTGTCCATTAGTTCTATAATCCTCCAACTTAAATGCATTGTTTCTTTTGATATTCCTAAGGTAACCTTCCAGGAGAAAGGGACAGGACGAAGACTTGGGACTGGCACTTGGCATGAGGGACTGTGGTACCTAGATCGAGAAGGACTGGACTCAGCATTGGTATCTATGGCAGAGAAGGATGGCATGGAAGGACTGCAGCAGAGGACTGAGGATACCTTGATACTCCATCATCGGAGGATGGGACATTCTTCCTTTGATACTCTAAGTAAGTTGTATCCAGAGATTTATGCAAAAACAAATAAAGAGAAATTAGTATGTGATGCGTGCGAGTTAGGAAAACTTACTAGGAGCTCATATGTTGGCACGGGTCATAGGAGCACTTTTGCTTTTGAGGTAGTACATTCTGATGTCTGGGGTCCATATGCTACTAACACTATGAATGGTTATAAGTACTTTGTTTCTTTCATTGAGTGTGCCTCTCGTGTTACCTGGTTATATTTGATAAAAAAATAAGAATGATGTACCTGCTTGTTTTCGGGATTTCCATAAGCATGTCCAGACTCAGTACAAAGCAGTTGTGAAGGTACTGAGGTCTGACAATGGAACGGAGTATACCAACAGGACGCTTGCAGAATACTTGTCAGCACACGGAATACAGCATCAGACCACCTGTGCATACACACCAGCACAAAATGGAGTTGCAGAAAGAAAAAACAGACACCTTCTGGAGGTCGCAAGAAGTATGATGATCGACATGAATGTTCCACAGAGTCTGTGGGGGCATGCAGTGTTGACAGCAGCTCAACTCATCAACAGGATGCCCTCGAAGGTCCTCGGATGGAAGTCCCCATGTGAGGTATTGCAAGGCAATAATAGTGGAATACTCCCACTGAAGGTGTTTGGGTGTGTGTGTTTTGTGAAGGACAACAGGCCATCAGTTGGGAAACTTGACCCTAGAGCGGTCAAATGCATCTTCGTAGGCTACTCGGCGACCCAGAAGGGGTATGTGTGCTGGAGTCCAATAGAGAAGAAGAAGTTTGTCAGTATGGATGTCCACTTTCGGGAGCATGAGCCATACTACCGCCAGGACGGAACTTCACACAACACGCCTAATACTGCCAGTATTAGGCGAGAGGGAGAGATGGAGAACTTGGTGGTAACCGATTTAGAAGTTTGGCATGGAGGCACGGAGAAGGGACAAGAAGGTAAAGGTGAAGGTGTTAGGCCTACGGCTCAGGGAGAGTTACTTACCTACAGCAGGAGAGAGAAGCAAACTGCAGGACCAGTACCGACAGTGCCAGTGCCAAGTCCCTTGCCTGCGTTCGTCCCAACTCCTGAGGCACCGACACCAACCCCCCTTCAGGTGATACCCCCTACTTCACAAGATATCATTCCTCCTACTTCTACTCCTCCCACACCACTATCTGTACGGAGGACCACTCGCAGCAATGCAGGAAATCCTCCAAACAGATATGGTTGGGATATTGCTCAGTTTGTTTCTTATGACCATATCTCTTCTTCTCATGGAGCATTTATAGCATCTTTGGATAGTATTACTGTACCTAACAATTGGCAGGTTGCCAAAAATGATCCAAAGTGGAAAGCGGCAATGCACGAGGAGTTGGGAGCTCTGGAGAAGAACCACACTTGGGAGCTTGTGAGACTGCCAGAGGAGAAGAGAGCAGTTGGATGCAAGTGGGTCTTTACCGTAAAACAGAACCCAGATGGACAGGTTGAGCGCTACAAAGCTCGACTAGTAGCCAAAGGATACAGTCAGACGTACGGCATCGACTATGACGAGACCTTTGCACCAGTTGCAAAGATGAGCACTGTCAGGACTCTAATTTTTCTGGCAGCGAATGGTGGATGGAAGCTACACCAACTGGATGTGAATAATGCGTTTCTTCACGGAGATCTAGTGGAGGAGGTGTACATGGAGATACTACCAGGATTTGGCACCAATCAGACAGTAGGCAAGGTATACAGGTTGAAGAAGTCCCTCTATGGACTGAAGCAGTCTCCTCGAGCGTGGTTTGACAGATTCAGAAGGGCGATGATAGGGATGAGATATCAGCAGATCAATGCTGATCATACTGTGTTCTTCCGTCGGAGTGGAGGCCACATCACCATGCTTGCGGTGTATGTGGACGATATGATTATCACAGGAGATGATGAGCAGGAGATCGCCCAACTCAAAGGAAAGCTTGGCAAGGAATTCGAGGTGAAGGATCTCGGCCTTCTTCGGTACTTCCTTGGGATTGAGATTGCTCGAGAAGCAGAGGGGATTGTTCTCTCTCAAAGGAAGTATGCACTGGACCTTCTCACAAAAACTGGGATGTTGGGGTGCAAACCTGCAGCGACACCAATAGATCAGAGGTTCAAGATTGATGCTGAGGCTGGAGAACCAGTTGATCGGGACAGATACCAGAGACTGGTTGGCAAGTTGATCTATTTGAGCCACACACGTCCTGATATCTGCTTTGCAGTAAGTGTGGTGAGCCGTTACATGCATGATCCACGGAAGGGTCATATGGATGCAGTGTACCAGATTCTGAGGTACTTAAAAGGTGCTCCCGGGAAGGGACTAATATTCAGGAAGAACAATCACGTGAGCATCGAGGGCTACTGTGATTCTGACTGGGCTAGTTGTGCTGATGATATGAGGTCTACCTCGGGATATTGCATATTTGTAGGAGGTAACTTGGTCTCCTGGAGGAGTAAGAAGCAGTCTGTGGTGGCCAGATCGACAGCTGAAGCAGAGTACAGAGCTATGGCCTTGGGAGTTGCAGAGCTGCTATGGTTGAAGAATATGCTGGTGGAGCTGAAGCTTGATCAAGGAGCCAAGATGAAGCTGTGGTGTGACAATCAGTCAGCTATTAGTATCGCCAAAAATCCAGTACAGCATGACATGACCAAACACATCGAGATTGATAGATTCTTCGTCAAAGAGAAGTTGGATAGTGGATTACTGGAGCTTGGCCATATTCCAACCAGGGATCAAGTAGCAGATGGACTAACCAAGGGACTCGCCTCAGTGAGCATGATTAGAGGATGTGACAAGATGGACTTAGTGAATATCTTTCACCCATCTTGAGGGGGAGTGTTGATATGGTATGTTGGGTGTCATATTTAAGTATAGTAAAGCACATGGGAATATCCTGAGGACATATTTGGGATGCCAGAATATGTCACAGGATATTTCATTATGAGATTATTGTCATAATGATTGAGATTATTGTATTAATGACTGTAAGGCTATATAATGCCAATGAGACAATCAATAAAAAAAATCAACTAATTACAACAGTTGGACAATGTGATGACTCCATTGTTTTATGACTAATTAGGATTATTTTGTCCCTACACAAATATTCCTTCATTTCTTTCTCCAATTCCTCTTTGAACGCTAAACTGTTGGTTGCTATTCTGCTCCATTGGAGAAATCAAAAGAAAACCCCAATGTCGTAACTAACCTAGCTAGCCAGACCATCATGTAGGTATATATTAAAGACGAGCGAATGATTATGACCACCAAGAAGACTAAAGGTTGATTGGTTGTAAAGCAAAATGTCTTATTCTAAATATTGTGCTAATAGAATTAGCTCTATAAAAGAAGTCTAAGGTTGCAACCTAATGATACACCTTCAACTAGAATGCAGTGCACTGAGGATTGAACACCTACTCTTATGTTGGAGAGGGTAAACTGAAAAAAGTCCATTCTTATGTTTGTATTTTTGTATTTAAAGATCCATGACTTTAAAATATTCTTACATTTTTATTTTGGTTCAGTTTACATCTATTTTGAATTATGACATTAACAGACGTAAAATACGTCTGAAATGACGATTTTATTCCTCCTCCCACCGCGGGAGGGAGGGAGGGGTGGAGGAGGAGAGGGGGCGCAGATGGCCGTGCGGACCGGGAGAGAGGGGAAGAGGAGGGTGGCCGTGCGGGAAGTAGGAGAGGGGCTGGGGGCTACCACCACCGCGGGGTGTGGGGAGGGGGGTTGGGTGGGGGGGGGGGGGGGGGGGGGGGGAGGAGGAAGGAGGAGAGGGGGGCGCAGGTGGCGGGTGACCGTGCATAGAGGAGGAGGGGGCGGGTGACCGTGCGGAGAGGAGAAGGGGTCTAGGGCTGCCACAACCGCACGAGAAGGGGGGGGGGGGGGGGGGGTGTGGACTGGTGAGGGAGGAGAGGGGGATGAATGGAGAAAATGAAAGAAGATATTTTGGATATTTATTATTTATTTTTAAAACAACCACTAACGATAAAATTTGACAGTTTGTAGACGGAAGGAAACATTTTGATCGAGTCATATATTGCGGGAGAATTTAATTGCTATATTTGTCTATCGAGTCTTATTTTGCTAACAAGACAAATTGAAGGAGAATTTTTTTTTTCATTTTACCCATGTTGGAGAAACTTAGATTTGGTCAAACTTGACTTGTTGGAACAAACTTGTATTTGAATTTTTCACATATATATAAATATTGAAGAAGGTAATTGTTTATATAAATAAATACGTCACTTGGAACAATTTATCTGGATTTTCGTGACCTGGAATTCAGATATTTTACAAAAGTACACATATTAACTTTTATCATTCCTACACTTCCAACTCTTTTGTAACCACACAACATAAGCTATGTAATCATTCTATTATGGTGTTCTTTAGTAATACGTGAGCTAGGAGGCCAAGTCACTAGCATTTTCTTCATATTCTCTTTCTTTTCTAGTTTGTTTAGTTTTTTGTTTTTTGTTTTTTTTTTGTTTTTTTTTTGTTTTTTTCCAGTACGCTACGGGCTCAGTTTGATAGGAGTCCCCATCCCCATCTATGTCGGTCATCATTGGAGAATCAGACTCGTCGTGTGCGTCACACACTGGCATTTTCATCATCGTCCGTAACGCACACCTCGTGCACTCCGTACGCTCCAGAGCTCCACGAGACGGCCATGACGCCTTTCGACGCCCGCAACTCAACGCCTCGCTTTGCCCACGGCGCCGACGTGGCACCCCCGACGTCTGAACGACGCCTACGACAGCCGAGCCGTCCAGCCACCAGTTTTTCGCACGACGTCTGTACGACATCTTCACGACACCCTTACGGCGCCGAACGAACGACGAGCCGCGTGGTCGGCCGTCGTTTATACCCGTGGTAGGATGGTGCGGGACCCCGCCCGCACGACTCCCTTGCCGTTGAGTTTTACATGCACGGTCGTCCCATCCTGTCCCACGCCAGCTCAGATAATGCCTACTGTCATCAGGCCTCTGATGTAGTGCGCTCGTGGGCTCCTCTCACTATCGAGTCGCACAGGCAATTTCATCATCGCCCCTTTCTTTTCTAGTTGTTCACTCTTAAATATGTGTTGCGCTTTCCATAGTGGATTGATTATAGCTAACTTACCACTTGAAATGTTGGAGATATTTTAGGGTTGCAGGATCTCAAAAGATTCTTTGACATTGGATTCCTCCGGCACCCTTGAGTCAAGCAATGGAACAATCTTGACACTCAAAACATTCGCTTTATATCTGAACCGCTCAACAAATAGTGTAACTTTTAACTTCCACGATATGTCAACGACATCTTGCCGGACGGTATGCCACCATAATCTCCATAAAATTATATGTCGAAGACATATATACCGGCAATATGTCGCCGATATATCGTCCCCTGATACGTGCTTCGTTCTAGACTATTTTGACCCCCGCCAAACTTATCTTGTTCTTCGGATGGCACCCATCGCACTTTATAGCCAATAACACAAGGTGTATTCCAACAAAAATAATCTTACTATAAAGCACAAATATATAGCGAAAATCATTCATAGATCCATATATATCATATCCAGTGCCGACCCAGGTGGTTTGGTTGTCCTAACCGGAACTAAATTTGGTTGCCCTTTGTCCTTGACTTCAAAAAAAGATACTAAAAAAATTGATGGTGAGTGGGGTTGGCAGCGGGGTCGAAGTTTTCGATTTTGATGCCGTCATGGAGGTTGGATTCCGAGTTCTTCTCCTTGAGTTATCCGAGACATTTCCAGTGAAAACTCAAAATATGGATCTGGTGGATTGCTAGTTCAACTGACAGATTGGAGTTGGAATGGACCGCAGAGGCTATATTGACAGAGATGCGGAGACTTAGGGGTCTGGGAGGGTTGTCTTGACAGGAGGGTTATCCAAACCCGATGTCTTGTCCGGCTTATCCCAGGGCCGGCCCTGACTAGGAGTGAGCATCGGTTCGGTTCGGTTCAAAATCGAACCGAATAAAAAAATCGAATTAGACCATAACCGAACCAAACCGAATTAAATCGGTTCGATTTTCGGTTTATTCGATTTTTTGATTTTTCGATTTATTTGCGATTTTTTTCTAATATATATATATATATATATATATATATATATATATATATAAACTATATTTTCTTATTCGATTTTTGGTTCTGGATCGAAACTAAAATCCAAAATCAAAACCGAACAAAAAAATTTAGTATTTTCAAAATCGAAATCGAACCAAATTTTTCGGTTCGATTCGGTTTGGTTTCTCACCCTAGTCCTGACCATATCTCATCTGTAGGATGAAAGAAGCATGGGCATGCTTCTAGGCCTAATTAGCCCAAAATATTTTATTAAGTAGAGTTGTCCTTCATTGGGAGGCACATGCTCCCAGCTCATAAAAGAAGAATAATAGGCTTTTGGCCAAACAATAGCAATTCATTAAAAAAAAAAAAAATCATTTCATAGATATATACTAAGTTGGCCAATACTGAATTATCATGTCTCTCATAATAAGGTAGGCAAAACATACATGTCATTGTCTAATCTATCAGACACTGTACTCGGAGTCTATATCTTTGTTTTTATTTCAATCTTGTTACTAAAATAATCTCATTTTATAATTAGAGCTTGCTACATTTATTATATTTAAAGGCTGAGAATTTTATTTCCACTGTTTTATTTCAAAAATATCCCCTGTAGACCAGTAGAAGCAGCAGTATCTGCGATGCTTATTTAAGACACTACATTCCTTCTCCATCAGGAAATTTATTATTTAGAAAAACAAAAATTTTGCTGTAAAAAAAATATTTTTAAATAAATTAAAAAAATAAAATTATTTTGAAAAAAATTGAAGTCACGAAAGTTTTCGTCATCTGGGATAATAAAAATAAAAAATAATAATTTTTTTTACATTTACTAAATTTTTGCCAACTGAGTTGCTTTTGCCAACTGACAGTGGATTTTTTTTTTTTTTTCTGTTTTTGGTTAATTTTTTTATGTTTTTTTGTGTGATTATTTATTGGGATAGTTGGTTTTTTTTTGGTTTTTTTTTTTTGAAAAAATAGTACTTTTGTTTGGAAAAAAAAGAGTACTTTTGTTTTTTTTAAAACTAAACATAAATTTCATTTTTTCTGGTTTTTTTTGTTTAGTTTTATTTAGGTTTGGTTCTTTTTAAAAAAAATTTGTTGTAGCAATAATTATTTTAAATAAATTACAAAAAAATAAAATTAACATCAAAAATAAAATATGTTATCATTGAACATAAAAAAAAAATATGTAGTAAGAAAATTACGTCGGTCGTCGAGCAGACTTTGAGCGGCCATAACTATTTGTTTGGAAATCATTTTTCATCAAACAATAGGTCGATTTATATGTTTTCGACGAGAGTAACACAATTCGTCTAGAAATAATTTTCATCTGAAACAAGACGCACATATTACAGACAAAAGTATAAAATTTAAAACTTTAAAATATCATAACTTTTGACTGAAAGATAGAAATAAGGTCCATCTTGTGCCAAAATGATCGTAACGAAAAGTACTATGGGATAAACGGTTTTACCAATTGATGGACTTCGAAAAATTTTAGAATCGCAAAAAAAATGATATTTTGACCTCCAAATTTTACTTTCGGTCATTTTAGAATCGCAAAATATATTGTTGTGTATATATTTTATTTTTTTATCGATAAAAATATCTATTTATAAATAATTTACTAATCGTTATAAGATCGATTTAACTTTCGATTACAGTATAAACTTTAAGGGTTTGCTTGACAATTGTGGGAGTAGCAGTTATGAGGCATTTTTAGAGTACCGTTTATGAGGGTCCGTTACAGTTTCAAAAATAAATAATCGGTTCAAAAATATTCCAAAACCGGTGAAAACAATGCTACCAACAAAAATAAATTTGAGATGAGTTGGCGAACTATTTCGTTATTGTTTCAAACTTTTTCATTTTTCCTAATTTATTTAAAAAAAATTATGGGTATAGCAAAATTTTTACAAAAATAAATCAAATTAAAAGAATAAATAAACCAAATAAAACTAAAACCAAACCTACAGAAGAAAATTCAAACAAAAAACAAAAAAACAAACAAGAAAAAGCAAATAAAACCCATAACAAAAAAAATCAAATAAAAAAGTTATTTTCTGTACAACAAAATTCTCAGGAAAAAAAAATTATTTTTCGTACAACAAAAAAAAAAAAAAAAAAAAAAAAAAATCAAACCTAACTATACCAAAAACCAACACAAAAAAAAAAAAAAAACCAAAAACAAATAAACCAAAACCAAAAAAACCAACAGAAAACCACCCGCACCCATGGCTTAAACCGGTTAAACCGGATTTGCCTAAATTTTTGCCAATCCAGTTGGCGAAAATATGACATGATGTATTAAAATATGATTTGCTGAGTTATGGAAATATTAAAATATGATATGCTGAATTTTTGCCATCCTAAATGGCGAAAACTTTCGTGATTTCAATTTTTTACAAAATAGTTTCATTTTAGATAATTAATATAAAAATATTATCTGTACAACAAATTTTCTGTTTGGAAAATCTGAATGTAGCTATGAAAGTTTTAGATGGTGTTTTTTTGGGGCTAATAAGTGTTTAGATTCTGGATTTTATACCGGTTTAGAGTTTAGAGTCTAAGTCCTGACATGTTCAATTGGAAAGTTTGGACCCTAAGTTTTTATTTGGAATATTTAGACTTTAGGTCTCAGATAAGTTCTAAAATTTGTGTTTGGTTCTCAATAATATATATAATTAGTGTATGAGTCTCAAAAGTGTCACCAAAATATAATTAGTCATACTTTTGATACACTTTTGGTGACACTTTTGAGACATTAGTGACACTAATTATGTATATTATGGAGACTAAACACAAATTTTGGAACTTATCTGAGACCCAAAGTCTAAATAAATTTATTTTTTTGGTTTTCTTTTTTCAATTATATCATGAACATGAGTACAAAGGCAATAACAAACACATGTTGAAAATGATGATATAATGGAAAAAAGAAAACCAAAAATAAAAATCTAGTGTTCAAACTTTCCAATTGGACATTTCATGACTTAAAATCTAAGTGTATAAAATCGAGGGTCTAAATGATAATTAGCTCTTGTTTTTTCTATTATATAATGTTTAGTACTTTAAAGTGCTCAAAAAGTGCATAACCTTGTTTGTTTTTTACAGTTTAAAAGTGTTTATTACTGTATAGTGATGTCATTTATAAGTGATAAATACCACTTACTTGTAAGTGCAAAAAAAAATATTGTAACCTTCAACCAATTTAATTAATATAAAACATGATCAAACAACCGTAATCATTTCTTCTTCACTTTTTCTTTTTCTTCTTTATTTTAGTTCTAGAAATACAAAAAGATCTAGTTTTAAACTTTCCAAATTATCAAATAATTTTAAGTGTCCAAAATGGACATTTGGCTTAAAATGAATATTTAAATAATTTTGGTTGCCCAAACAAAAATACTTTCCAAATTACTAAATAAATTTTAAAATTTACTGTTATTTAAAGTTGAAGTTAAGGTTGTAATATTTTAATGCCGTGTCGATATATTTGAGGATGAACTTATGTTTTGTCATTTATAATAGTGAATTTGTGATTTTAAAATTATGTTATAGTGATTGTGGACAAAATAGTCTATTCATATATTTATAATATAGTTTAAAGTATCATACAATAAGACTTTAAAATGGACGACAATGTCAAAAAAAATAAACAATAATTGTACTTTAAAGTGTTAGCACTATACATTAGTTAATACTTTAAAGGGTTAGCACTATATACTTATGGAAAAAAAACATCCTTGGGTTCAATGATGACCACAAGTATAATTTAGCCAATAATATCCGGTATATATGGACAACTCTCTTAATAACCAAAGACACTACTAGAATAACACATATTAGCGACGTCAAAAAACGTCGCTAATATGTAAAACGATGTCGCTAAAATAATTTGGCGACGTAATTAGCGACATTTTACGTCGTCGCGTATTACATGATCGCTGACAACAAAAATGTCACTAGTCGTCGCTGTAGTTGTAGCGCCATGTTCCCCCTATTCGGGGAGCGCGGCTAAGAAATACTTGGTATCGTTCGATCGGGACAGATTGAATCAAGATCCTTTCCTCGTTATAGATTAGTTACTTCGGAATCAGGTCCCACATTCAACGGATCGTGCCTCAGGGAAGGACTCGACGGCAGAGTCGAGAGGGTTATTTCCATTGCGCTGGTTTCTTTGTCTGTTTTTGATGCCGCTTGGTTGCTTTCTTATTGGTTTTGTGCCTTGCGTTTTCTTGAACGGTTTCGATGGATTTTATTGTCTTCGTTCTTTAGATTTCGTATTTCGTATCAAACCATTGGAGACCGAAGCAGGAGATATTGATCATCTGTTGGTGCGTGCAGGTGATCGTGTAGGCGACACGCAAGCAGAGTCTTGAAGATCGCTCTTTTCTCTCTTTTCTGAATCACCAACTGCTGAGTGGCTTTACTTCGATTAGCGTTCTTCTTCCAAGTCTTCATTCCTAATAAATTGATTCGTTTGTGCATCCTGATCAACGATACCAAAAGAATAAAATTGAGTCAAGATAAAAGAAGAAGTATACTTGAAATACTTCTAATGCTTGTCATATAAAGTCTCAACTATCACATTGTTGCGTGCTTGTCCCCTATGCATACATCTATTTTATGTTCAGTTGTAGTTAGAGCTTATTCATCTATAATTGTTCAATGAGTAGTACATAACTTGTGAATTAATCATATCAGCAAGTAGACTATGCCATCGCACTGTGCTAAAGTAGTTCTGTTCATGTTGATGTCTTGAAATGCTTCGTATGTTAACTTAGTGTTTAGATCGTCAATGATCATGGATAACTTATGCACAAGGTATATGGTTCATGCGAACGGTCTCCCGGGGCACTGGCGCCGATTCGTCCCGGGCGGAACAACAGTCAGTCGTGCTAGCAACTTTGCACGGGTGAGGCAGAAGTTTGTAGCGGGGCTCGCTACTCACGCTGCAAGCATCGTCATCTACCCAGACTATACCCCATGACGGCTAGTCAAGACAGTGATCCTTATGTATATTTAAACTATGCAGACTAACTATGTCTTCGTGGCAGGGAAGGTCATGGTAAATTTTGTACAGGTGGTTCAGACGGTTCAGGTAAAGTCACCGAACGGTGGCACATTTTGTTATGTCATTCCCTTCTATCATATATAAAGAATTGAACTAGGGCAAGATAGAAAGATTACATAATAATAATGTTGCATGTTCACATGAATACGAAGTCGATTTTGGTATGTTGGGTTAGCTCGCCCTCACCGGTACTTTTCGAAGTACTGACCCTCGTTGCAACAGGTTCCCCGAGCCGAGGCAACGCGGCGAGGAGCTGAAGCTTCCCCCAACCCTCCACTGACCGGCACGTTCGTGTTTTGTGACTTTTGGAGCTTAAGTACATAATCACAAGGAGCCCGCACATATCTTTTGAAGTTCCTAGGCGATGGTGCTGACTCGCACCCAAGGTGGTTTGCGCATTTTGAAATATTAGTAAGGATGTAATGTATGGATCGACTATCTCATTTTGCGTCCAAGTTGTAAGCCCATGCGGCGTTCTTATTACTTTTGGGTCAAGAGTCTATAACTAGATGTTCATTATCAAAAAAGAGAACATTTTTATATCTCAATGTATGATATTTTATTTGCGTACTCTGTTGTATTTGTTCTAAAGTATATCATTATGCCTAGGCCTTGTGCACGCGCGCGCGCGTGCACGACATCACGCCCGGGGGGCGATTATCGATTTAGCATTAATCGGGGCATGACAGTAGCGACGTATATTTGCGACGAGAAGACGTCACAGATTATACGACGTTTAGCAATGTCTCGTCGTTAAACTGGCGACGTAAGACTAGTCGCAACACGTCGCTATATTAGCGATATTATGAACGATATTTTGCTACAAGAACGCTGACATTGCAAGTTTTGCCATGTCAGCATATTAATGACGTGTAGCGACATACTAGCGACGTCCATATTTTCCAGTTAACAACGTTCACCGACGTAACAGTACGTGTCAGTGAACATCGTAACACATCGCAAAATTAAAAAAAATAGGCTGCAGTTTCTAAAATATTTTCCAACAAAACTCTACATGCAGTTATAAAATCACAGTTTATATAATTAGACCCGGAGCAACCCTCCGTTGAATTTTTTGGGTTCGCCGACCACTTCGGTGTAACAATCAACACCAAAAATTTTTGATGTACAGTTAATATCAAGAATAAACTAAACTAACATAGAAAGAAATCTATAAAGTTACATTAAACTAAATATGTCCCAAGAAGTAGATAAATAAATTTAAAATAAGTGTCACATGCGTCTCATAATGGAATAAAAAGTATGAAATAAATACATCAAAGACCCAAGAATGGGCCAATACACACAAACACACTAAAATATGTCCAAGAATGGGCCAATACATACTACTACTGATGAGGAGGAGCACCGTCGTGCATATGGGATAGAAGGAAATTATACTGCTCATGTGAAAGTGTCACCGATACCGATGGATGAGGCAATGAAGGAGGCAGTGTCGATGCCGGCGGACCAGGAGGACATATCTACTCCAATGATAGCAGTCGAGCATTGTATGAATCCATGGCAGATACCACCCTCGAAGTATTCTTCGCCACCGACCGGCTCAACAAATCCTGCGTCGCATGGATCCTCGCAAGTGAGTCACTCATGGCCATATGCGATCCCTCCAGCTTTGTCTGTCTGTGCTCCGTAGACGCGGCCAGAGTTGCCAAGCTACGCTCTGTCGTCTGGCCCATAGTCCTGAGCTCCATAAGTATGTACTCTGTCGTATGGCTCAGAGTCTTGAGCTCCATAAGGCTAAGCTCGAGCGAATCAAAACGTGCGGTGATTGTCGCATCGTCTGTCTGTGGCGCAAACTATGGTCGCTCCGTAATCCTCCGTAGCAACTCGTCACGCAGGTCAGCAATCTGACGGTCAAAGCTCTCTTGGGCTCGTACCGACCCCTGCGAAGGCTGCGAGGAATGCACACTGACAGAGGGGGCCCTGGATGACTGCGTCACAATATAGGCGTCGTAGGATCCCGTGTCGTAGTACGTGTAACACCCCGTTCCGCTCAAGCGGACTGCCGGTTCAAACAGCAAAAGTGCAATATCCCGACCCTCTTTGCCTCAAACGAGAAGCAAAGGATATTCAGACTTGTCCCTCCTGGAGTTCGGCTTAGGCTTTCAGAGGCTCGTTTGACGTATCACTCGACCGAGGCGAAACATCGCTAAGGTGGGTGGCTACGGTGAACTTGTCTTTGCTTAGCCAGCACACATAAAATTCGAATGATACATGCTAGTCGCTAGGTGAATCACCCCTGCATGCTAATAAGAATCCAACGCACCTAGCTAAGGAAATAATTCTAACTTGTATTGCTTATGCTAGAACATGGAAAATGAAATATTGCTTATATTCAGACCCTCGCATGCTAAAGTCCCTTACGGTTTCACCTCTTGGCTTACCTTCGGGTCCGATCCAACGTGTTGCTTAAGTCCCTTAGAAACCCATGTCAGCCTGCTTGTATATCGCCTCGTTGATGCTTGTCGCATAAACTATGCCTCAATTGTGTAACACTGTGCATGTCATCCATTCATCTAGTTTTTTTCGGAAGACTATCTAATAGTCGTTCCGTGCAAGATAGAACCTGCAAGTATTCGGGATCGTTAGGTCACCAAGGCTATCTCCGCCCCAGGGGAAATGCATCAAGGCAAGTTATTCAATGTACAGAATCATGATTCAAACATCTCGTGTACTCGTGTTCCCGTGTTCCCGTGTTCTCGTGTATCTCGTGAAATTGGAAGGACCAATAATTGCATGTCGCGGACAACTCGAAAATGAGGTACAGTTCCATGGACGATCACCGGGGCACTGGGGCCGATCCGATCCGGATGGAACTTCACGTGTAGTCCCCTCGTGTTCAAGGCGAGATGGTTTGTAACGCCTCTTGTACTTTCGTTGCATTCCACTTGGCCTGGGACTACTTCATGTGCAATCCATTTGGACCACTTCATATGCGATCCATCGTGTGCAGGAGATGGTTCGTAGCGCCTCTTGTACTTTCATTGCATTCCATTCTCATCTGCGGATTAGTCCTTTATGGCTATGCCAGCGACTCATATTCATATAGATAAGTCATCCTCGCTTAGTGGCTATCAATGTGCGAGTCATTGCATTGCATCAAAAGAACAACTGAACACCTGAACGATCATGATACAACAATAGTCGTGTTGCATATGCAATTGCCTTGGTTTTCATTAAGAATGCCCCTAAATGTTTATACTTGCCCGTGCTTGAATTAACAATGTTTGCCTTGGACAGGGAAGGTAAAATGGTAAGTGGATAAGTCTCGCCGTGTTTTCTCTCATGTCGTACGGCGTACTGCCACACGAATTAGGCTATTCAAATCTTGCATAAAACTGATCCTAAGGCAAACTAGAAAGACAACTTAATAGTTGGTGCACGGAACCTATGTTACGTGTTTGGATTTGTCGAGCGGGCGAGTAGCCTTCCCACCAGTGCATTCAATGTACTGATAATCCACCAGTTCGTTTGCAGGGTGCGGGAGAACTTCGTTCGGTGCGGATGCCTCCTTCGTGCGTGCTAAGGCCAGGAGTTCCCTCTGAAGCCTTGGAGTGCTGCATCCGGAGAAGAAGCACATATAGAAGACATAATGTTGGAACATCGCCTGATCATCGCCTGTACAATCATTCCATAATTGTAGCCACTTGGCACGCTTTTACTGTTTCAGAGAGAGAGACTTGAGCGACTTGTAATCTCGGCCAAGCGCCGCCTGTAACACATATTTATATAAATAAAAGAGTTGCTTTACTTCTACTTGTGTTATTCAATGCTTCCGTTATATTGTCGACTCAGTGAACTTGTTACCAAATCGCTATGCGTTTATGACTCCGCTGCACTCGGACAATCTATGCGACTCTGTGGCTTAGAACTCTTACCGCCAGCCAATGAACCATGGCCTTGCACGGGCGTGGCTCACGCTCGTGCGGCATCACGCCCGGATGGGTCAAAGCGATCGTTCCGCGTGAGCGCTGGCACGGTAATTCTCGCCTAGCGGGGACGGCCGATTTAGCCTGCGGGAGATCGGGGCCTGACATGTTGGTATCAGAGCCTGGCTTATACGCCTTTGGACTTCGTTAAAAATATCTCTATTTCGAAAGCTCATTCGTGGGTTATGTGCATGCTCTCTCTCATTGTCCCAAACAGAATATTCCAATAATAAGTCTAAATACTTTTAAAATGTGTTTTGAATGATATGATTGCTTGTATGATATTGTGCTGCGAGTGGCCTTTGTGCCAACCTGAGTGAGAACCCTTGAGATTATCGCAAGTAGCTTGTCCGATTTCACTATCTCTAAGTTTGGTTGAATGGATATGTTTGAGGGACGCCTTAAACTTGTGCACGATCCAAGACTCAAGAAGATGTGAAACTCGAGTGCTAAGACTTCGCTATCGCCGAGTTGGTGAAATGCATGTATTAGAGGGGCACTTCGAGTATGTGTACGATCCACACTCGCGATATGCTGATCTTGAATGCTTGTGCAAGTGAATATCCAAATGAACAAGTACAACGACTTGTATAGGTTTGCCTCAGTCTTGTATCGTTAAATCAAAATTGATTGAAACGTACTGCTTGTCCTCAGTAAGTCTCGAGGAGGAGACTTTTTCTGAGTTGGGTAGGATGTAACACCCCGTTCCGCTCAAGCGGACTGCCGGTTCAAACGGCAAAAGTGCAATATCCCGACCCGCTTTGCCTCAAACGAGAAGCAAAGGATATTCAGACTTGTCCCTCCTGGACTTCGGCTTAGGCTTTCAGAGGCTCGCTTGACGTATCACTCGACCGAGGCGAATCATCGCTAAGGTGGGTGGTTACGGTGAACTTGTCTTTGCTTAGCCAGCACACATAAAATTCGAATGATACATGCTAGTCGCTAGGTGAATCACCCCTGCATGCTAATAAGAATCCAACGTACCTAGCTAAGGAAATAATTCCAACTTGTATTGCTTATGCTAGAACATGAAAAATAAAATATTGCTTATATTCAGACCCTCGCATGCTAAAGTCCCTTATGATTTTACCTCTTGGCTTACCTTCGGGTCCGAGCCAACGTGTTGCTTAAGTCCCTTAGAAACGCATGCCAGCCTGCTTGTATATCACCTCGTTGATGCTTGTCGCATAAACTATGCCTCAATTGTGTAACACTGTGCATGTCATACATTCATCTAGTTTTTCTCGGAAGACTATCCGTGCAAGATAGAACCTGCAAGTATTCGGGACCGTCAGGTCACCAAGGCTATCTCCGCCCCAGGGGAAATGCATCAAGGCAAGTTATTCACTGTACATAATCATGATTCAAACATCTCGTGTACTCGTGTTCCCGTGTTCCCGTGTTCTCGTATATCTCATAAAATTGGAAGGACCAATAATTGTATGTCGCGAACAACTCGGAAACGAGGTACAGTTCCACGGACGGTCACCGGAGCACTAGGGCCGATCCGATCCGGATGGAACTTCACGTGTAGTCCCCTCGTGTTCAAGGCGAGATGGTATGTAACGCCTCTTGTACTTTCGTTGCATTCCACTTGGCCTGGGACTACTTCATGTGCAATCCATTTGGACCACTTCATGTGCGATCCATCGTATGTAGGAGATGGTTCGTAGCGCCTCTTGTACTTTCGTTGCATTCCATTCTCATCTGCGGATTGGTCCTTTATCGCTATGCCAGCGACTCATGTTCATATAGATAAGTCATCCTCGCTTAGCGGCTATCCGTGTTCGAGTCATTGTATCGCATCAAAAGAACAACTAAACACCTGAACGATCATGATACAACAATACTCGTGTTGCATATGCAATTGCCTTGGTTTTCATTAAGAATGCCCCTGAATGTTTATACTTGCCCGTGTTTGAATTAACAATATTTGCCTTGGACAGGGAAGGTAAAATGGTAAGTGGGTAAGTCTCGTCGTGTTTCCTCTCATGTCGCACGGTGCACTGCCACACGAATTAGGCTATTCAAATCTTGCATGAAACTGATCCTAAGGCAAACTAGAAAGACAACTTAATAGTTGGTGCACGGAACCTATATTACGTGTTTGGATTTGTCGAGCGGGCGAGTAGCCTCTCCACCAGTGCATTCAATATACTGATAATCCACCAGTTCGTTTGCAGGGTGCGGGAGAACCTCGTTCGGTGCGGACGCCTCCTTCGTGCGTGCTAAGGCCAAGAGTTTCCTCTGAAGCCTTGGAGTGCTGCATCCGGAGCAGAAGCACATATAGAATACATAATGTTGGAACATCACCTGATCATCGCCTGTACAATCATTCCACAATTGTAGCCACTTGGCACGCTTTTACTGTTTCAGAGAGAGAGACTTGAGCGACTTGTAATCTCGGCCAAGCGCCGTCTGTAACACATATTTATATAAATAAAAGAGTTGCTTTACTTCTACTTGTGTTATTCAATGCTTCCGCTATATTGTCGACTCAGTGAACTTGTTACCAAATCGCTATGCGTTTATGACTCCACTGTACTCGGACAATTTGTGCGACTCTATGGCTTAGAAATCTTACCGCCAGCCAATGAACCATGGCCTTGCACGAGCGTGGCTCACGCTCGTGCGGCATCACGCCCGGATGGGTCAAAGCGATCGTTCCGCGGGAACGCTGGCGCGATGATTCTCGCCTAGCGGGGACGGCCGATTTAGCCTGCGGGATATCGGGGCGTGACAGTACGTACCCCTCTGAAGACCACCAACGGCGGTCATCCAGAGCCCGTCCGTCGACAGAGCTGTAGAGGGCTGCGAGAAAGTACCAGCCCCTCCCTCTACAGGTGCACTAGCTGTCGCCCGCTCACGTAGTTTATGCTACTCGTCCTAGAAAAGTGGTTGCGAATGTCTAATTTACTTATTACTAACTATATAGATATTTATTTGCATATTTTCTAAGTTACATTAAAACTAACACAGAGTAGTAAAACGTACATAGCTCTGCGTTGCCTTGTTATCGATGAGCTTTCCGCCCTTCCGATGGGTGGCCAGAAAAACTGTCACCATGTTGGCGTCCTCACCCCTCTGTACCTGTTAAAAATTATAATGTTTGTTATTAAATTTATACATCTTATCCTAGTTGTATTAAAATAATATATATTTAATAAAATACATACCAGACGACGAAAATATTCCGTCATGGAAATCGAGGACCACACCACTTTTCTGCCTTCGACCTAGCCGCCTTTGCCTTCTTCGACCGTTCTTTGTACTTGGGTTCTTCGAATCTCGCCGTCATCGCAGCCCACTACTCAGGCTTGATCCAACCTTGGATCGGTTGTCCGGAGCGATCACGAGCCTTCTTGTCTTTGATCGCATCACGGATCTGCTTGCCGGCGACGGCAGGAAACTGCTCCTCGATCTTCTGAGCCCAGTGTGGTGGATAGAAATAGATTTTCTACAGAAGTAAAATAAATAATTACATAATATGCATAAATAATTATTGATATTAAAAGTAAAAATATTCTTACGTTGAAGTGGGCAAACCAAAATGCCTTTCTATCTTCAGGAGCATCGGAGTAGTTGATCCAAGGCCCACCATAGTTCTGCCTCAGAAAATGCCCCAATGCTCTCTGTACCGTCGAGGGACGATATCTATACAACGATAATTAAATTCATGAATATATAGATATAATTATTTGTAAAATGTAAACTATTGTACTTACTTGCTAGGTCCGTCCCACCAAATCTCCATCCTTGTATCGCCCGAAGGCGCGTATGGAGGTTCGCTCTGATCATGCGCAGACGGAGTCGGCTCGACCTCCTCCATCTGCTCCTCTGTTTTATGGTGCCGTCAGCGATAGTGAGGCTGGACGAGGGAGTAGTCTCAGGCATATAAATGCTGGCCCCAGGTACCATCGATGGAGTCGGAGATGTGACTGGCCGGTACACTAGAGTACTCCGCGACGAGGATCCAAAACAATTAGCCGGTACCGGAGGAGCACTCCGTCTAGAGGATCTACCTCCGTATGATCCTCGTGGTCCTATCATACCTGATGATAAAACAAATATACAGACTTATAACAGTTCATAAAAATAATATACGATGATAAAATAAATACACAGACTTATAACAATATATAAAATATCACAGTCACACAATAAACAAAATAAAAGTATCAGAGTCACACAATAAGCACAATATAGAAGTATCCATACAGTTAAAATAGATGTTATATTCCATATTAAAAATACAATACATGGCTAGAGTTCTAAATGGATTTTATTTTATTTTTAACCCCTTCTAAAAATTTATCTTCTTCGTTTTCCTCGTCCTCCTCTTCCTCTTCCTCCTCATCTTCACTTTCATCTACTTCGTCTTCCTCTTTGGATAATTCTACCTCTTCCACACGATTAGACATATAATAAGAAACTTTCGTTGAGTCTACATCTATAATATTTGTTACAATAGGTAGCTCATCCTCATGATAAGTTATTACGTTAACGTCAAAGGTATTTCTAACTTTCGTCTTACATACTGTCCACCAGTCTGACCTCGTTGTTCCTCGTTTAGGATAAGTTGTAAAGTACACGAGCTGAGCCTGACTTGATAGGACAAATGGTTCATAGCCTTCATATCGACGCCGGTAGTTTATATACACAAGACTATGTTTGTCTATTTTCTAACCTTGATCTTGGATCGGATTAAACCAATCATACCTGAATAAGACGATCTTAGCAGGATCTATTCTATAATTATATGTAAACTCCATAATCTCCCGTAAGACATCATAGAAATTATTGCCTCTATCGACATCTTTGTAGCTCGAAGATCTGATACACAAACAACTATTTTTCGTAGAATCGAGATCCAAGAAGCTCTCTCTTATCGGAGCTTTTGTTGACTTGAACCTAAACTCCTTCATACAGTATCTTGGCCAGATTTTGACGGAATAAATTAGTCCATTGGCTAGAGTTCTAATAGACTCATTCTCGAGTATTGTGTGGGGACGATCAACCTAAATACCAAAAAACGATATTAAGTTCAATGTTATGTTAATTATTATGCATAGTGCATACACTAAATGATCCTTACATATGCACTCAACCAAGAAGGAAAATAAAGTCTCATTTCCTGTTCTACTTCTTTATCTGTTATGTATGGTCTTATCGACCTTATCTCATCATTAAATGTGCTTAAAAAATAACAAAATATCGTCCGATTAGCATCACAATATTAGCGTATACTATTACATTAAGATGACTTAAACGTTGACGTATTAATTACTTACCCCTCTAGCTTCTCCACTTCATCCTCGTCGCAGTTGAGTAATATATACAACTGAGCAGTCCTTAGCTCATCGTCATTCAGATATCTCTTATTCATTTTGTCCGAAGGCTTACCGAAAGCATTGAATACTTTCAGTATTGCATTATTAGATTCCTGATATTCGTCGTCGTTTCTGTGAACTCTTGTTCTATTAGTAGCAACATGCGGCTTGAAATACGTCGAGAAAAAGTTTGTAATCTCCTCAAGAACATAGGCTTCACAAATAACCAAAAAAGTTTCTCGACCCATGCCTTATTTTTTACCTTTCTCTTTAGGTGGTTCAGTTGACGCTCGAACGGGTACATCCACCGATAACCGACAAGCCCACCAACACGTGCCTCGTAAGAAAGATGAATTAGCAAATGCTCCATGGAGTCGAAGAATCCAGAAGGGAACACTCTTTCAAGCTTGCATAGTGTTACCGCAATATCCTTCTCTTGCTTTTCTAGACGATCGACGATCAACTTTGTAGAATAAAGATCCCTGAAGAATATGCTAAGCTCAGTCAATGGATCACAAACTACCTGCGGTAAGAATTTCCGAAATATAATTGGAATTAACCTCTCCATGAATATGTGACACTCGTGGCTCTTCATAAGTTTATTCTCCTTTGGGTCAACGCATCTTCTCAGATTCGATACGTACCCGTATAGAAATTTTAGCCCATGAATCTACCTACAAAGTCTCCATTTATCCTCCTTGTCCAGTGAGAAATTGCCTTAGGCTGCTTATACTTCCTATTCCCTTCCTCTATCAAATGCAACGCATGGCGTTTGCATATTTCTTCCAAGTCCAACCTGGCCTTGGGATTATCTTTCGTCTTTCTCTTTACGTCCATCATAGTGTTAATTATGTTGTCAAACACATTCTTTTTTATATGCATGACATCAAGATTATGTCTGATCAGATTTGTGCTCTAATATGGCAGATTTCATAATATGCTCCTCTTTGTCCAATTATGAGTGTGACCAAATCCATCACACTTGTACCTCTCAGTATGCTCTTCGATAGAACTTGGTAAATCTGTGACCTCCTCCAATATCGTGTCTCCGGGCCACCTTGGAGGTGGATTTGCCTTCTCCGTAATGTCAACACGAAATGCATTCATGTTCCTCCGGAACGGATGATTCGGCAGCAGAAATTGTCGATGACAATCGAAGAAGCACAATTTTCCTCCGTGTTTCAAACGAAAAGTCTTAGTGCGGTCCATAAAATACGGACATGAGAGACGACCATGAGTGCTCCATCTTGATAACATACCATAAGCCGAAAAGTAATTGATGGTCCACATAAGTGATGCCCTCATCTAAAAATTTTACTTTTTTTAAACATCGTACGTGTTGGCGCCTACTTTCCACACCTGATTCAACCCATCTATCAATGGTTATAAGAACACATCGATGTTCCTCTTCGGATTATTCGGACCCGAAATAATGACGGTTAAGAACATAACCGGAGTCTTCATGCACATCCAAGACGGTAGATTATACGGGATGATGATCACAGGCCAACACGAATACTGATAGCCCGAAAGTCCGAATGGGGAAAAATTGTCGGAGGAGAGCTACAATCTTATATTATGTGGATCCAAAGCAAAATTGTGATACTCTCGATCGAAGAAATTTTATGCTTCTCCATCGGATGGGTGATCCAACACTCCTTCAATTTGTTCTTGTTTGTGCCAACTCATATTTTCGGCAGTCTCATTCACCATAAATATAATGCTCCGCTCCTAGCGGGTTATTTATGGAACACTTGTTACTTTGACTCGGTTGAGAATCGAGTCTCGGAGAAAACTTACCGCCAAATCAATACGGACGAAATACAATGAACCCTTCAAATTGATGGAACAGCTTCTATTGAAATGAGTCCAAGAGTTTCCGTTGGTTGTTTTGCTTCTTGGTTTTGTGTTGCTTTGTGTTTTGTCTTAATTTCGATGACTAGGTTTACCTTCTTGCATACCTATTATTTGATACCAAAATTGATACATAAGTTAGCTTTATATATGCAAATTGTTGCTAACTTGTGTGTCTGCTGCAGGGATAACCGTTCGACCGTGGGTAAGATTTATCATATGCATAGTCTATCTATCGTCTATATTTTTTTGCATGAATTGTTAAAAAAAATTGAAAACTAGAAAGATCACCTAATAATGCTAGCTTCACATGCTTACTTAGTGTGGATTTCAAGGTGAGTTTGGTCACGGTCGCTCACCAGTACATGTTGTAGTAGTGACCCACGTTTATGGGCAAATCTCCAGGTTCTGGTAGCGAGAGCTTGGCGAGCATTTTGAATCGGTGTTAGCACATCCTTCCAGAGGGACCGTTCTTGTGCTGCTTCCTTAGCTTTTCTCTCATGTGGGCAAACTCCTCCTCTGCGATATTTTAATTTTGGTCCTACTAAAACGATATAATGTTTGGGCGTTGTGGCTAGTTTTGGGTTTGTAAAAAGAGTTATAAGCCTTCTATCGCATATTTTGTAACTCAGTCAGCATGTACTTTGTAATCCAAATTTTCAAGTATTCAATAAAGAAAGTATTTTGTGTTTCTATTAAATGTGTTCAACTTTAGTTCTCTGTATTTACATTCTGTGCTTATATATGTATATTTTCGTCTAACTTGTGTCTTGTGCAGGTACTATGTCTGTTGCAATCGCAACTTAGGCTTGCACGGTATCACGCCCAAGCGAGGACGATCGGTTCCGTAGGGACCAAGCGATGACGATCGGCCCTTACGGGACCGGGGCGTGATAGGTGGTATCAGAGCACCGCTTTACATCCTTGGCCTCTTCAAATATCATTTTCGAAAATGATATAAGTTTTTAAACAGTTTAAAAATTCCCGAATTTTGAAAATGGTTGCGAATCTATAGAAGTAAATCGAGAGTATAAAATGCCCCTAAGAGTATGAAAAATCCAACGTCCTATGCAATAAGTCCATAATACGTTATGAGACTAATGCAAGCTGCTCTCTTTTGTAGCAAGATGACTATAACAGGTAACCAAGGGACATCGCATGCAGCGAGCGTGAGCGATGACCAAATTGATAGGCAGATTGCTATGTTCGAGAATCAGAATGATTGACATCAGGCCCAATAGGAACGGTTCGAAACTCAGCAACAACGGGTTGATGCTAGAGCCTTGGCACAGCAATAACAGCTTGACTCTCCTACTCAGATAGTGACAGCATTGGTATCTAACAGCGGTGCATCAGGAATCGATGCGACGCCTATGGCAGCCGCACCCGCGCCTCGAGAAGCTGCCCTAGCAGAAGCAGATGAACCTCCACAAGAGATCAGAAAGTCTACCTTTAAAGGCGCCGAGTTCCTGAAGTTGAACCCTCCAGAGTTCGAAGGCAGGGCCGCGGTGGATAAGGTGATAGACTGGGTTACGAAGTTGGAGGGCTTATTTGAGTTTGCTGGGATACCTTCGAATAAGAGGGTGGCGTGTGCAGCCATGCAGCTGCGGTTACGTGTATACGATTGATGGTAGATCAAGAAGCTAGATCTTGCCACAAAGTGCAGCGAGTGCAAAATCACTTGGGGATGTTTAGAGAGATTTCTTGCACAATATCTCCTACCAGCTGTCAGACAGAGAAAATAAGATGAGTTTACCAAACTTAAGCAAGGGAGCATGTCAGTCGAAGATTATGAATCAAAATTCTCCAAACTTGCTAAGTTCGCTAGCTCAATAATTCCTAATGAGAGGGCCCGTACACATCGGTTCATAAGAGGCCTAAACGACAACCTGAGAAAGGATATAATGAACTGGGAGTATACATCGTACATACAGGCTTTTGAGGCAACAATGCAGAATGAGCAGTTCATACCGCATAGTGCTCAAAAAGGCATCGGCTCCTCAGAATCCTCCTGCAAAAAGATATCGCAACGGCGAAAAGAAGATCGACATAGATGGAAACCCTAGGAAAGTGTGTAGTTACTGCGGCCGCCACAGTCACACTAAAAAAACTTGTCGTTTCCTCAACAGGTTGTGCGTCAAATATGGACAACCAAGCCATGAACTCCGAGATTATTCAATTAGGAAGTCCGTACAACAGAATTGAAAGGACAATGCAAAATGTGGACATAATGAGATCCCCGCCCCAGCCTTAACTAATAGACAAACTGATCATACTAGAAGGCCTAGAGTTTATCATTTGAATATTGAGCGTGATACAAATGGGCACGATGTTGGTGAGTCTGATTCATTTAACCTCTTTATGCCTTGATCTTTGACTCCTTGATCTCTTAAGTTTCGAGGACGAAACTTTTTCTCAGTGGGATATTATGTAATATCCCGCTCCTAGCGGGTTACTTATGGAACACTTGTTACTTTGACTCGGTTGAGAATCGAGTCTCAGGGAAACCTTACCGCCAAATCAACACGGACGAAATACAATGAACCCTTCAAATTGATAGAACGACTTCTATTAAAATGAGTCCAAGAGTTTTTGTTGGTTGTTTGGTTCTTTGTTTTGTGTTTCTTTATGTTTTGCCTTGCTTTCGATTACTTGGTTTTCATGATTCGCTTTTCTCGCTTGCACGTTCTTTTCAAATCGTAAGGAAAAGAGATCGAAGGATGCTAACCAAGTATTATTGTAATTTTATGACGCATAACCAATAAGTGACCTTTGCATAAGGCTTTCCCATCCTCTCGTTCGATTCAATCGGTGAGTGGCTTAGGCCCTTCGATGAATCCTTCAGTCCATACGCCTTAACAAAATAATCTCTAGTTCACTTGAATTGCTTGTCCCTATGGTAAATGTTAAATTCACTGCAAGATATGCTAAAAGAAATGAACTGCATGCAAATATAAATAGAGTTACTGCTTTACTTCAGTTAATGTCTGTCTCTTACTCACCTGTTATGCCACAAAATCGTGTATTGAACCTTTTATGGTTAGTGTTTGTGTTCCGTGTAAAAGATTGAAAGAGAAGAGTCTAGTAGCCCGTCCTGATGTTCCGATCCTACGGGATTTATGGGGGTGTGGCTATTAGATAGTGATATGCTTTGTTCATGTTTAATGCATCCTAATAGTTTTATCTGATAGATGTTGCTTGTCATGCATTGGTCTCGGACAACTTGTGCACAAGGTAATAGTCTCTCGAACGATTCTTGGGGCACTGGGAATCGGTCGGTCCGGAGGAGATTGTGAGAGCACCCTGATATTCCGGTCCCACGGGATCTAGGGGACTGTTATTGTCCATCTAGTGGGGCAACTCATGGACCATCATATAGTTAGGTCGTATGCTAGGTTTACCTTCTTGTATACCTATTATTTGATACCAAGATTGATACATAAGTTAGCTTTATATATGCAAATTATTGCTAACTTGTGTGTCTGCTGCAGGGATAACCGCTCGACTGTGGGTAAGATTTATCATATGCATAGTCTATCTATCGTCTATTTTTTCTTGCATGAATTGTTAAAAAAAAGAAACTAGACAACTAGAAAGATCACCTAATAATGCTAGCTTCACATGCTTACTTAGTGTGGATTTTTATGTGAGTTTGACCACGGTCGCTCACCGATACATGTTGTAGTACTAACCCACGTTTGTGGGCAAATCTCCAGTTTCTTGTAGCGAGAGCTTGGCGAGCATTTTGAATTGGTGTTAGCGTATCCTTCCACAGGGACCGTGCTCGTGCTGCTTCCTTAAATTTTTTCTCTTGTGGGCAAACTCCTCCTCTACTAGATATTTTGATTTTGGTCCTACTAAAATGATATAATGTATGGGCGTTGTGGCTAGTTTTGGGTTTGTAAAAATAGTTATAAGCCTTCTATGGCATATTTTGTAACTCAGCCAAGCAAGTACTTTGTAATCCAAATATTCAAGTATTCAATAAAGAAAGTATTTTGTGTTCCTATCAAATGTGTTCAACTTTGGTTCTCTGTATTTATATTTCGTGCCTATATATGCATATTTTTGTCTAACTTGTATCTTGTGCAGGTACTATGTCTGGTGCAAGTGTAGAAGCATAAAAATACGCTGGGGAATTATATGCATAAAACCCCCAACATGCATGAAGCCTGCGTAAAATAGAGCTCCAGCGCTGTGTGGCGTAAAAATATGACTTCAGAGCCATTGGCGTACAACAGAGCTTCAACTCTATTCAGCGTAAAACAGAGCTCCAAAATAACCTACGTAAGTCAGCACTTCCAGGCTATTTTTGGCGTAAAAAGTTGCTACACCTCCCTCCGGCGTATGATACGCTTGCTTTTAATGCGACGTGAAGTTGTACGAGGAACTCTTCGTATTTCTCGAATGAACCTGTCAGACAAAACAGTAAACCTGACTCCTGACAAAAAGTATTGCACGATGATCAAGAGGACGGCTGTGATGATGATTCTGCACAGAGACCCAGGCTATCGTTTAGCGACATATCCTTGATACAAGTCATTTTTACGCATTCAAGGAATACGCTGCCTATTCTACATAGGTAGAGATGAGTTTTTACGCTCAAGATGAGACAAAATCAGACGCCACGTCAAAAGCTGTTCTTCGTACAGAACTCGAGGCATATCTCTGCAGTTAATACGTGAGATGGGGGCAGATCTCTGCCTTTAATGCACGAGATTTTGTTCTATTTTTAATGACTGGGAGAGCTAAAACTAGGGCTAATATGCTCACATCACTATCCCTGCATGTTACGCCAACCATGTTATTTTCAACTATAGGAGCACGCCGTATGCTATCTCCTCGAAATACGCCAACCAGTCTATTTTCAATTATAGGAGTATGCCGTATGCTATCTTCTCGAAATACGCCAACTCAGGTTATATTTGCAAAGGTACATGATAAGGCTATTTGGCCCAGAATACGCTCAAGACCTCAGTCAGAAAGATAATTGGCTATTTCTACGCTGGTTACCTATTATGCAGCATCAAGCTTTACGCAGAACTTGGTTTTTATGCCAACAAGACAGCTATTTAGCTTTTATGCCAACAAAGCAGCTATTTGGCTTTTACGCCAACAAGACAGCTATTTGGCTTCTACGCCGACAAGACAGTTATTTGGCTTGTATGCCATCTATCTTTACGCGAGGGGCAGTTATCTACGTGACTTGCATGTCGTGATCTTTGAGAAGCAGTTATACGCGTTACCGTATAATGGGACACGCGTCACACGCAGACTCAGAGGATCATTCAAACGTCGGTAGCAGTTATTATAACCGCCGCATAAAAGATGCCACTTTCTCCACAGTTTGGCTTATACGCCAACTGGATAGTTATTGTGACCGACCTCTATATATAGAGACTTATGGTCACAGAACAAAGGGGAGAAGGATCAAAGGCAGAGAAAGAATCAGAGAGAGAGTACAGACTGAGAGTATTGATTGACAACTTTGGCAACGAGAGTTCAATCCCTCCTACAACCTTTGAAGCTTCTTCTTCTTCTACAGCACTTCTTCATCATCGTATGGTCCAAGTGACAAAGTGATCGACCGCAGATCAGACTCCTATAGCAATTTTTCCCCAGAATCATTTTTATTGTACTTAACATCCTCGTATAGGATTAATTGTACTCTTTTTTCTTGTTTGTAAACAAAGAAAGGGTTTCGTATAAACCTAGTTCCATTTCTTTTGTTTATCATCAAACACAAGATGGCGACTCTGCTGGGTTTCTACTTTCTCATCTGACGAGAAAGCCATTGCTCAACACGATGCTGTATCCGTCGGATCGACAAAGAAGACTTTGGTCGTCCAATTTGACCAATCTGCTTATGAAGACATGCTTCGTGCAGGGGTAGCTCTCATTCCCTCTCTGTCCAGGACAACAGGAAGCTGCGTAAAGTGTGGATGTCCAAGACATCCTCTACCCTTCCTGCGAACTCTCCTTCTTTGATCAACAAGGTTGTGACAACACAACCTATACGCCTTGAGCATAAAACTCTGTCTTCCGTCTGTGACGTAGCAGACAAAGCTTCTGGCAAGGCCTCAGTGCCAATCCAGAAGTCTAGAACATGCCCTACGCGTAAAACTTTGTCTCCCGTCTGTGACGTGGCAGACAAAACTTCTGGCAATGCCTCAGTGCCAATCCAGAAGTCTAGAACACGCCCTGTGCGTAAAACTCTGTTTCCCGTCTGTGACGTGGCAGACAAGATTTTTGACAAGGCCTCAGTGCCAATTCAAAAATTTCAAACGCACCCCGTGCGTAAAAATACATCTCTCGTCCCTGACGAAGCAGGTGGGCCCTTGGATCACATCAAGGGAAAACGAGTGGCGAATCTCTCAAACTCCAGGCTTGTACGCCCACAAGAGAAGAAGTTGTCCACTCTTCAGATTACGTGTGACGCCAGAGGCCGTTTGAGGACTTATCATGTTTTACGCGAACCTGTGCAGAACTCCAAATTACGCCAGGATAAATCTGTCAGCGTAAAGAAGACCTGTTTCACGGAAAAATACGCTCCTCAGACGGATGATGGATCGTACGCTACTCACATAGGTGAACTGCTATATTCTTATGGCAGAGAAAGAGTTATGGTTCCTAATCTCCACGTTCTGACTGATGTAAAAAGGTATAATAAGCCTTCTTCTTCTTCTGTTAATCCCCCTAATTTATGCGATTTTTTGATCCAGAAACGCAGAGATAAGGGATCTTCTGATATGTCTATTACACCCCCTAGGGAATATTATTGTAATAGTCATAAAGTTGTAATTAACTACCGCTGTTCTAAGGCAAAACGGTCAGTTTTTGACCGGTTGAACTACTCTTTGTCCTTACAGGAAGAAGAATCGACATTCGCGTCAGTAAACATGGCTTTACACATTCCTAGAGGAAGGTCAAGTTCAAGATGTCATCCCTCTAGAACTTCAAGCCAAAGGAGATTTGACAGACTCCTTGAGAATATTGAAGCAGGTGTTTTTCGGAACACTCGCTCGAGGTCACGACAAACGGCTTCATATTCTTCTGATTCTGACACTGGGGGTCGCCAGCTTCCTGATGTTTGATGATAAATAAAAGAAATTGAAAGTAGGTTTATACGAAACCCTTTCTTTGTTTACAAACAAGAAAAAGAAGTACAATTAATCCTATACGAGGATGTTAAGTACAAAAAAAATAATTATGGGGAAAAATTGCTATAGGAGTCTGATCTGCGGTCGATCACTTTGTCCCTTGGACCATACGATGACGAAGAAGTGCTGTAGAAGAAGGGGAAGCTTCAAAGATTGCAGGGTGGATTGAACTCTCATTGCCAAAGTTGTCAATTAACACTCTCTATTTTTACTCTCTCTCTGATTCTGACCTGATTCTAAACTCTTTTCTCCTCGATTCCCCCCTTCTTTCCTGTGACTGGAAGTCTCTATTTATAGAGCTCAGTCACAGTAACCGTCCAGTAGGCGTAAAAGCCAAACTATGGAGAAGTGACATCTTTTATGCGGCGGTTATAATAACTGCTACCCACGTTTGGATGATTCTCTGAGTCTGTGTGTGACGCGTGTCCCATTATGTGGTAACGCGTATAGCTGCTTCTCGAAGATCATGGCATGCAAGCCACGTTGGTAACTGCCCCTCGCGTAGAGATGATTGGCATAAAAGCCAAATAATTGTCTCGTTGGCGTAAAAGCCAAATAGTTATCTTGTTGGCATAAAAGCCAAATAGCTGTCCTGTTGGCGTAAAAGCCAAGTAGCTGTCTTGTTGGCGTAAAAGCCAAATAGTTATCTTGTTGGCGTAAAAGCCAAATAGCTGTCCTGTTGGCATAAAAGCCAAATAGCTGTCCTGTTGGCGTAAAAGCCAAGTAGCTGTCTTGTTGGCGTAAAAGCCAAGTAGTTGTCTTATTGGCGTAAAAGCCAAGTTTTGCATAAAGTTTGATGCTGCATAATAGGTAACCAGCATAAACTAGCCAGTTATCTTCCCTGACTGAGGTCTTGAGCGTATTCTGGGCCAAATAGCCTTATCACATACCTTTGTAAATATAGCCTGAGTTGGCGTATTTCGAGGAGATAGCATACGGCGTGCTCCTATAGTTGAAAATAGCCTGGTTGGCGTATTTCGAGGAGATAGCATACGGCGTGCTCCTATAGTTGAAAATAGCCTGATTGGCGTAACATGCAGGGATAGTGATGTGAGCAGATTAGCCCTAGTTTTAGCTCTCCCAGTCATTAAAAATAGAACAAAATCTCGTATATTAAATACAGAGATCTGCCCCCATCTCGCGCATTAACTGCAGAGATATGCCTCGAGTTCTGTACGAAGAACAGCTTTTGACGTGGCATCTGATTTCGTCTTATCTCGAGCGTAAAAGCTCGCTTCTGCCCGTATAGAATAGGCAGCGTATTCCTTGAATGCGTAAAAACAACTTGTATCAAGGATATGTCACTAAACGATAGTCTGGGTCTCTGTACAGAATCATCATAACAGCCGTCCTCTCGATCGTCGTGCAGTACTCTTTGTCAGGAGTCAGGTTCATTGTTTTGTCTGACAGGTTCATTCGAGGAATACAAAGAGTTCCTCGTACAACTTTACGCCACATTAAAAGAAAACGTGTTTTAGACCGGAGGGAGGTGCTGCAACCTTTTTTACGCCGAAAACATCCTGGAAGTGCTGACTTACGCAGGTTGTTTTGGAGCTCTGTTTTACGCTTCATACCGTTGAAGCTCTGTTGTACGCCACTGGCTCTGAAGTCATATTTTTATGCCACACAGCACTGGAGCTCTGTTTTACGCAGGATTCATGCATGTTGGGGATTTTATGCGTATAATTCCCCAGCGTATTTTTATGCTTCTACAAGACCCCCTTCAAAGTTTTCAAATTCCTCGTAATTTGAAATACTTTGAATGAAGCATGAAACGGTCAAATTTGACTCGTTCTGTGAGGCTAATTTTTTGGAGATATTTAGAAAATTGTTGGGATTGGGTATGTTCTCTTATGCCTATATAAAGGCGAGCGAGTGAACCTGTCTTTCCCATACTTCCTTCACCAAAAGGATGGTTGCCGAGATTCATCGGCTGACCTGAGAAAGAAGAAGATCATGCTCTTCCAGCATGTAAGGAGCCGTAAAAAGAGGCATCTTCGAGCAAATATCCTCTGCAACGATGGATCATGGAAGGATATCATAGCTTCCTTTGCTCGGGTTAATCAGCAATTTTATATAGCGATTCGTCCAGGAGAGAGGAAGGGTCTCATCGGACCACACAGCTTGCTAGCTGTATTTTCTTCTATTATGAAGCTGGACGTAGGTAGGCAGTTTGGCCCTGTCTTCCAGTATTGTGTTGGGTCTGAATCCCTAACACAATTCTAGGGCGTGTCTGCCAACGACATAAGGAGGGGGGTTGAATAATTTAGGCCCAATTTTGTATCCTCCCGCCATTAATTATTTTCTTATTCATCGGCCGCAGAAGCCGATGAAGTGCCGTAGAAGGAGAAAAAGATCTCCACCAATATGAGAACCTGGCACAACAGATTCCCAACGAGATCTTAAATGAAAATGAGAAATCCTTTGTGGAAAAAGGATTTCCATCATATGTAATCATGAAAATAAAAAATCCTTTGTAACCTGTATTTCCATTATATGTAATCATGATTAATAGACTTGTCTTCTTTTACGCATTGCTGATTTGCCATATTTTCTGTGAGGAAGTCTGAGTAACTTTACGCTGACTCTGATAAACACTTATCCGGTCACGTCCCGACTTTTACGCGTAACGGTAGATGCGTAAAAAGCTCTTTAGCATTAAGTTGCCTTGATGATCCAACTGTCATGCTATTTTTGGATGAGGAGTCGCATAGGATTCTGAACTGTCACTTCTTTGATACGAAGAATTTTTGTTCAGACTATCATCTTCAAGAGTGGTTTCCCCAAAAATCCCTTGAAATAGGGCGAGAAATGTCCGTCGAACAGGCCATACTTGAACTTAGATGTAAAAGATTCTGTCTAGAGTTCGAATGAACTTCCAATGGCCCAAGAAGAAGAGTCATTTTCAATGTTGACATCTGTGTGTTTCAGGCACTTGGAATGTTTTGTAGCCAGAAAGGAGCATTTTTTGCGTAAACCCTTGTAATTGGCCTTCTATAGCTTCTGAGCGTAGAATCGTAGATTTGTAGCTCTTGAGCGTAAAAAGCTTCTGAGCATAAAACTATAGATTTGTAACTTCTGAGCGTAAAATCGTAGATTTGTGGCCTCTGAGCGTAAAAGCTTCTGAGCGTAAAACCATATATTTGTAGCTTCTGAGCGTAAAATCGTAGATTTGTAGCCTCTGAGCGTAAAATCTGGATCTGTTATGTAGCATGACTGTCCGTCTTCTTTTTTCAAATGATAGGCTGACGTGGTCCCCAATCATAACCGACTATTAAATATCGGATTTGGTTAAGGATTCGAAGAGTCATCTGAACTCTATAAATAGCCCAAGGTCTTGAGAGAGAAACCCTTCATCTGTCTTTTGCAAAACCCTTCGTTTCTTTGAGAACTCTTCGTCTTCGTCTCTTTTCTGAGAACTTCGAGCTTTGCCATGGCACCGAAACAGGCTTCCACTGCTAAGGAAAAGAAAACTGCTTCCTCATCTCGCTCCTCTGCTCAAGCACGAGCAACCCCCATTAGGCTGAGCGAGCCCCGAACTGAATGAAGCGCTCCTCCGTCGAGCTGTGCACCGGGCATCACAGGTAAAGACTTCGAGAGGAATAAAACCCTTCGTACACGTTGTACGTGTATGCGCAAGGTCATCTTTTATGCTAAGAGTCTCTTCGGGGAAGATGATGCACAAAGATATTTTATTGTTTATGCTCACATTTTTAATGTGTCAGCGTAAAACTCCATCTTTTGCAGTCTGGCATAAAAACTCAGACTGTCAAAATTTGGCATATACTGCAAATTTTGAGTTTTATGCGCTGGCATAAATTCTAGCGTAAAAACTCAAATTTTGGCAGTCTAGCGTAAAAACTCAGACTGTTAGAATTTGGCGTATACTGCCAACATTGAGTTTTATGCACTGGAAATAGATTCCAGCGTAAGACTCAAGTTTTTACAGTCTGGCATAAAAAGCTCAGACTGTTTAATCTTTGGCGGAAACTGCAAGAGTGTAGCGTCTAGCGTAAAACTGATTTGTTTTCTTGCATTTTGCAGTGGACCTGCAGATCCCTCCTTTGGCTGAAGTGATGGGCTCTGCTGCTGGGATGTTGAATTCCAATTATCTGGAGGACTTGTCGCATGTGACATTCCCCATCTCTGGAAACAAGTATCCTCAAGAAAGGGGAACTCTGATCTCGGACCAGGGGGAACGCATATTGCTGAGTATGATCAGTGGGGAGCCCCTGACATACATAGATGGGACTGAGTATAGGAAACCTGCCTTTCTTATTCGGGGACGTCATTGATAAGCAGTCTCAGACCAAGCCCAAGAAGGAAGATTGGGTATTTTCTACTGAGGACACGGTCATGTATCTACCAAGGATGCCTAGAGATTACCCTATCTCTACGTTCTTCCATGCCACTCATCCTAGGAAGATGTCATGGACTCTGACTCCTGATCTTCACGGCCAGCCGGGGAAGATCTTTTATAGGAAAGGGTTAAACCGAGGGGTATTTGTAAGCAGTCCCTCAGGTCCTGTCATGCCCTTCAGAGGGTTACTACCGGGCAGCGTCCTGAGTGAAGACACTTCACTGATCCAGCCGCGTCAAATATTGACCTTCTGCAATGACTTTATGGGGCAGGGAGGAGTATACCCTAGGGTTAATCCTTGAACCAGTGGATGGCTTAGCCCCGGGAATCTTCGATGGGCCAGTTTAACTGCCTGGGCCCTGAAGCACTTCCAGACAGAGCTGGAAAGTATTGGTTTATTCGTGGCTGTGAGCGCTACTAGTGTTGGGCTGTCTCTCAACCCCAACTTGTTCTTAGCTTTGATGGAACGGTATAACTCGCTCACTGGGACTTTTGCCACTCCGATAGGTGAGTTGGGACTGGCCCTTCACGAGATGGCAGACATCTCCAAGATGCCAATGTGAGACACTCCTTATGAAGAGTACGTTCCCACAAATAGAGAGCTGAAGGATACCGACCCTCGGGTAGTGGCAGTGTATCAAGAGCTGATGAGCCACTACCTTGCATGCACCACCTTCTACGGGGAGCCCTCTGATTTAGCCCATACCAACAAATGGGCATCCTACCTCTTCTTCTATCAGGCCAGAAATGTCAAGCAGGACAAGGTTGTAGATAGCCAAGATAAGCCTTTGAACCTTCTGAGCATGCTTAATGCCAACACAGTCGATGACATCATCGAAGATGCGGGGGCCCAAGATAGTGTTCTTGATGAAGAGATAGGGGGTTATCCTGCAGGCACTAAAGCCTACAGTTATATGAGGCATTGTCGCAAGCCTCTGTCAAGGAAAGCTCAACTGGCTGGCTTCCTCTCTGTCTGGCTACGCCGATGGGTAGTGCCTGGCATCGCGTCTGCGGATCGCATTTATCACAACACCTTGTGGCCCGCAGTGCGTTTGGTGTTTGGAGCCAGATTGGGCCTTCTTCCTGCCATGGTATGCAGGATACAAGCTGGCCTTTGAGCCATTCCTGATGGTCTGCTGGCTGATGATATACGGCATGAAGCATATCCTAGAGTGGAATTGCCATTCCTATATCTGATGGGATGGTTAATCCTTCACAAATCCAGAGTGATGTCTCCCGGATCTTCCAGTGGTTCGGGAAATAACTTCTTGTTGAATTACAAGAATTCTCTCTGAAATGTGACTAGCATCATTGATTGTCGACTAGCACTCAATTTTGCCCATAGTTGGAAGCTCTTCTGCACCGTCCCCTCTGTACATATTAATCAACAGGGGACGAAGCTTCATAATGCAGGTCAGGGGAGGACTATTCTCTCTCCTGAAGCCTTCTACTGGTTGGTCTGCATTAGACCTTCTCATCTGCTATACAGAAGTGAGGACCACTGCTACTTGGAGCCTTATCTGCCTAGCCATTTTGCCAGGCAATTTGGGTATGACCAGTTGCATGTGGGGAATCCCATCACCAGCTTCAAGTTCAAAGGTGGACTCATTGATGGAGCTAGAGGATGGCGGTACTTCATCATGGGTTGTACTGGAGCAATCTTTACTGTACCCGCCACTTCTCTCTCCCTGGAGTTGCGCATTCTTCATTCGTACGTGCAGTTTTATGCATCCATCAATACCTTCCATCGTGATTTCGATATACATGGAAGCTTCAGAATGCCATCTCATAGGTCCCCTGGAAGAGAGGAGATACCATCTGTTTCCTCAGACGAAGGTGATGAAACCACCGGTGTAGATGACTATTTGGTGATTTTACTGAGAGGCGTAATAGCTCCGCCAGCGGAACCTCTCGTAATTTTCCATAAGCGGAAGGCTCCTGCTCAAAAAGAGCCTTCCCCCCGCAAGAAGAAGCAGACTACTGGAGGTCCTAAGAAGACTTCTACCAAGAGGGCCTCTTCTAGGAGTGAGTCTATTCTTTCCCCTGTTAGGGGTGATTCTTTGATTAGGGGTCCTTCGCCTTTTAGAGAGGGAACCTCCATAGTCCCAGCTGACAGTGCTGGGGATTCTTTGCCCGCGATTGCTGCCGCTACCACCGTTACTGGTAGTGCTTCGAGATCGCCTTCGAGGCCGAACATAATAAGGTTCAATATACCTTTATCCAGACAAATAATGGGTCTAGCCCCTCCTTCGTCTGTAAGTATTTCCAGTGAGATTCCGCCCGATGAGCCCCGAGTCGATCTGGGTGATGAATGGGATGACTACCCGCTGGCGTCAGTTGGTGCACCCTCTTCTCCAGGTATGACAGCTTGTTTAGCATCATTAAGAAATGATTTAGCTGCACAGGCTGCAGACGCAACATACATACCATCAGCCATAGGTAAATGTTGTCTTCACGCTTTTTTAGGAAAATTAACATCAAATTGATATTAACTTTTCCTTATCTTATTTTTCAGGCGAAGACGTCTCGGGGGAGGACGTAGCTGAAGCGTTCTCTGATTTTGTTGCTGATCCGGCTAATGAAACGGCGGTGCCTGACCTGGTTCAGAATCATCTCGAACAACCCATTAACGAATATTTACAACTATCTCGAGGCAGCATCGATGACCTGGTTCAGGCTGAGTACGACTCCTTAACTGCGGAATTTGCTCAGCAAATAGAATCTCTAAACAAATCCATCCAGGAACAGCAACAAGAGATGGATAAAGAGCAAGCAGTATTGGTGGAGAGTATTCCACAGCTAGCTAAGTGCCAGGCCGAATATGAGGAAAATGAAGCGAGGGTTCAAGAATTGGAAGCTGACCTCGCTCAGGCAAGAGAAAGGCTTCTCAAGACATCGGCAGTACGTAATGTGCTGAAGGGCCAAGTGGAGACAGCTCAACAGAACTTTGCACATGTGGGTGTCATCCACGCAAGTTTTGTTGATTCTCTGTCCGAACTATCCCACTTGAGCAATGACGAGGCCAGGCTGGAACGGGCTCGCACTAACATTTTGAACTCCAGGAATGAGAGGATGTCTGCTTTGGCGCAACAGATCAGGGATTTAACTGCTCCTCCCCAATAATGTACCTTTTTTTTCCTTTTATAATTTGCTTTCCCCAGAGAAAATAAAGATACATTTTCTGACTTTGTGGACCTATCACTTTAGAATGTAAATGATAGGCTGGGATGAAAGTGATATCAGAGGTAATATGGACATGATATACTCTCGGTAGGGTTCAGCTGAATATATCTATTCAGAGGTCATATGGACATGATAGAATATGGTTCAACTAAATTTGCATACAAAACACTATCAGAGGTAATATGGACGTGATAGGTTTTGGAGTTTCAAATTAGTTAAACATATCTATTCAGAGGTCATAAGAACATGATAGAATATGATCCAACTAATCTTTGTACGTAGTATCGTCAGAAGAAGATCTTCATCATACCCTGTTAAGCAAGGGAAATCATGCATAGTACTTCTTCAGGAATTTGTCGTTGATAGGAGCCATTATCAAATCTCCGTTAGGCTTGGCTAATCTGTAGGCACCATTTGAAAATATCGTTTCAATCACATAAGGGCCCTCCCATTTGGGCTGAAATTTGCCCTTACTTTTGTGAGTAATGATCATTAGCCTTTTCACAGCTAAAACTAGCTCAACAACTTTGAACACTCTTTCCTTCACTTTTTGGTCAAAAGATCTGGAAATGCGTGCCTGGTAGAATGCAATGCGCTGTTGAGCTTGAAGGCGTTTCTCGTCTAATCCTTCTATCTCTTGAAGCCTTAATCGATTATTATTTTCCTGAGTCAACTCATTAGCCACTGCTATCCTGAGTGATGGAATTTGGACTTCAATGGGAAGAACTGCTTCACTCCCGTAGACTAATGAGAATGGGTACAACCTGTTGGTGCATGTACCGTTGTGCGGTATGCCCAGAGACATTCTCCCAACTTCTCATTCCAATCTCTTTTGTTCGAAGAGACGAACTTCTTCAAGAGTTTGATAATAGTTTTGTTGAAGGCTTCGGCCAAACATTAGCAGCAAGATTATATGCCGTAGAGGCCATATTTTGTATCCAATTCTTATCGTAAAATCGGTGAAACGCTTGGCTGATGAATTGAGGCCCATTGTCATGAATTATCCTTTGGGGTATCCCGAAGCGATAAATTACATGGTGCTTGATAAAGCTGATCACGTTGGATGTCTTTACCTTAGCAAGAGGGATCGCCTCCGCCCATTTGGAGAAATAATCAGTGATAGCCAATATGAACCGATGTCCTCTAGAAGACGAAGGATGAATATGACCAATGATATCCATACCCCAGGCCTCAAAGGGCCATGATGCAATAGTAGGTTGTAAATACTCGGAAGGCTGATGTATAAAATTCGCATGAACCTGGCAGGCTTTGCATTATCTTGCATATTTCACGGCATCTGCTATCATAGTAGGCCACTAGTAGCCCATCCTCCTGATACGATCATGTAACTTAGGACCAGGTTGATGTACTCCACATACACCGTCGTGAGCTTCTCGGATAACCCGCTTTGCCTCATCATCAGAGAGACATCGTAACAATAGTCCATCATACGCTCGACGATATAGACTTTGTGAAGAAGCATCAAAATAGAAACGTAATGATCGTATTTTGATAGATACTGCTTCTTTAGGATCTTCTGGTAAGATTTCGTATGACACGAAGTCTATAAAGGGACTTCTCTAATCACTTTTAGGAGGAACCGTATTTATGGCATAGCTGCGTTCTATGTAAAAATTATTTTTCACACAAAACAAATCTCTGTTGAGAAGGGTCACCGAATTCTGTCTTCTTATAGGAATAGCTAGATCTGCAGCTAGACTGGCCAGAGCATCAGCTTCAAATTTTGAGATCGGGAAACATGCTCTAAGAAGAATCCTTTAAAGGATATGGCGATCTCGATCGTTGTTTGGTGATAAGGAATGAGGTCGGGATTGCGGACTTCATTTATTCCTCTGACCTGATTGACGATCAGCTGAGAATCACCGAAAGCTTCCAGGTATTCAACATCCAATTCTTTAGCGACTTGAAGCCTGATTAGTAGAGCATTGTACTCTGCCACATTATTGGAGCAGGGTTCGCTAAGAGAATATGCTCGATAGATGACGAGTTTATCAGGAGTCACCAGAACAATTTTTACTCCTGAAACTACGTTTCCCTTGGGACCAGTTCTGGAAGCGCCATCAAAGAATAGCTGTCATGTATCACCTTCCATTGCAGAATTACATTCTGTAACTTCGTCGAAAATGTCCTCATATAATCTGGAGGTTTCCGGAATTGGATGGGCAGCTAAGAAATCAGCCAAGTCTTGACCTTTCATGGCCTTCTGAGGGACGTACACCATATCATAAGGTGTCAATAGCATCGCCCAAGTCGTGAGTCGGGAATTAAGAACACTCGGCTTAATCATCAATACCCGAAGTGGATTGATTATGGAGATGATATGAATAGTTTGGCCAGTCACGTAATATCGCATCTTCTAAATGGCAAACATTAGGGCCAAGCATTCCTTTTCCACTAGATTATATCGGTGTTCAGCTCCAACCATCATCCTGCTTAGATAGTAGATAGCCTGTTCATGACCCTCATTATTCTTCTGTGCGAGGAGAGCCCCTAAAGAATGATCCATTGCTCGAACATACAGCAAAAATGGTCTTCCTATGACGGGAGACACCAGAACTGGAGGATTAGTAAGATAGCGTTTGATATCATTAAATGCTTGCTGACAGGCTTCGTCCCATACGAATGACACACCTTTCTTCATCAGGCGAGAAAAAGGTTGACATCTCCCAGAGAGGTTGGATATGAATCTCCTGATGTAAGCTAGACGACCTTAAAATCTCTTGAGTTCTTTCAGATTATGGGGCGGTCGTATTTCTAGGATAGCCTTTACTTTCTCAGGGTTAACTTGAATGCCTTTGGCGGTGATGACAAATCCCAAGAATTTTCCACTGGATACACCGAGAAAGGACTTTGTAGGGTTCATTTTGAGTTGATGTTGGCGTATCAACTCAAACACTGTCTTCAAGTCTTGGATGTGATTATCCTGGAGACGGCTTTTGACAGCGATGTCGTCTACGTAACATTTTACCATTTTGCGTAGATGCTCATGGAATATGTTACTAATAGCTCGCTGATATGTAGCCCCGGCATTCTTCAATCCAAAAGGCATGACTGTATAGAAATATACCCCAAGTGGTGTACGGAAGGCAATATGCTTTTCATCTTCAGGATTCATCTTAATTTGATTATATCCTGAAAATCCGTCCCTGAAGGACATGCGCTCAAAACCGCACGTATTGTCGATCATGACGTCTGTGATGGAAAGAGGGAACTCATCCTTGGGGCAGGCCGCATTTAGATCTCGGAAGTCGATACAAATGCGAACTTTTCTACTTTTCTTCATGACCGGGACAACATTAGCGACCCAATCAGGATGTTGTTCTTCCCGGATGAACCCATAGGCTATTAGTTTCTTGATTTCAGCTTTAATAGCATCCATCATATCCGGGCGGAAACGGCGTTGGTGTTGCTTTACTGGCTTTGAATTAGGCAATATGTTGAGTTTATGGGTAGCCACCTTAGGATTAAGACCTGGCATATCCTCATAATTCCAAGCAAAGACGTCGATATATTCTTTTATCAGCTGAATCATTTCTTCCTTTTCTTCTTTGGAGAGATGGTTGCTGATAAATATCGGCTTTGGTGAAAATTTATCCCCAACATTGACTTGGATAATTTTATCTTCAGTGGGTGGTTCTCTCTGCTCGAACCGGAGTTTCCATTGTGTATCCATTTGCTGTGCCCAGGAGTCATTTTCAAACGGTTCAGATTCTTGTTCCTCTGCTTCGAGAGAATCTGTCAATATCATTTTTACTGATAATACTCGTTCGAGTTCATTATATGAGTCGGAGGACGACAAACCATCATGAGAAGAGGAAATAGTATCCTTACTTGACTCAGAGTTGTTCGAAGTTGCAAGAGATGTGGTATACCCTAACCCAAAACGAGTTCGTTGATAGTAGGGATCGCCACGCAACGGCATTCGTCTGCCTTTCCCATAGTTGAGGCCTGGCTCCGACTTCAAGTCATAACCCATGCTTTGCATAATCTTCAAAGCTTGTGGGCTGTATCTGTGAACCTGCATTTTCCCAGCATCGAACTCGTGAGAATCTTCTTATACAATCGGTCTGTCCCACATGCGATCGAAGACTATTGGATGCTGATCGTCGTGAGTAGGTAGAACAATAAAGATAGAATCTTCATGCGGCCCATATGTTGTGACGACATTAGACGTTGACGCTACTTCCCACGCATACGGATGATAGAAGTCTATAGCTTCCAAGAATTTTTGTGCTATAGGTTCTATATCGTTATGAGGAAAAGATTCATGATTAGGAAATTGAGCCTCAGTATACTGGAAAAGAGAATCTTTATTATCGTCAGAAACCACGTTCCCGGTCATATTTACATCAGCCGGCTGCTTGCTGCGCCTAAGGTCAATGACCAAAGGTGGAGGCTTCTGGTTCAGGGTGATCACTAGGGGATCATTTTCTCCTCCTGATTTTGATTTGCCCAAGTGGACAGCCATGGGTTCCATGACTTTCGGACGGGTAATTCGCCCTTTCACCCGGATTGACAAAGGTTGCTCAGCAGATGATTCTCCTGGCTCCCGATGGGATTCCTCCTCCGTCCTGCCTGACACCACCTTCATGTAGTCTTGGGTGTAAAATATGGCATCAGAGTAGTAAGATTCAACCCCTTTGAAAGGATTGAGATCAACAAATTCCGTCTTCACTGTTCCTTGGACGTCTACATATTTGAAGCATTGATGTAGAGTTGAAGGAATAATATTGTGGTCGTGGATCCAAGGTCTGCCCAACAGAATGTTGTAAGATACCTCCGAATCAATGATGTAGCAAGTAGCCACTGATCTAAGGTCACCAATCTGGATCCTCAGACGAATCTTCCCCAACGGCTTACTTTTCTTGGCATTGAAGCCCACGATTGTAGTGGTAGTGTAAGCCAGTTCACTTGTAGGAATCCTCAACAGTCTTAGCAGACTATGAGGGATAATACTGATCGACGATCCCGGATCTATGTGAATCCGGTCAACCTCCATGGAGCCGACGTATCTGGTGTAATAAAGAGGCCTGTCATGCTTGTTATGTTTCAACAACATGTCCTCTTCAGTGAAAGTGATGTTAGGGACCACTTCCATCACACTATGGCATTGAGGACATGACACAGGTTCTTTATCGGGGGACTTGAGCTGAGTCAAGCATACATCTGCCTGCATCAATGCTTCACTCAAGGCTTGACGAGTGTCTTTGGATAGCCTGAGTAGCTCGAAGATGGACAATCTGGCTGGAGTATTAGCCAACTGGGCCAAGATGTCGAGTTATATGGTTTCTCTAAACCCTTGTTTTGAATGTTCTTCAAAGGTTTATCGAAACGAACTTCTCTTTGCTTGCCCTTGTCTGCTGAAGTTGGTTTGGAAGGACCTGCTTCTGGCATGACAGGTTCAGGTTCTTGATGTTTGGTAGTTGAGTTGTCTGCCGTTGTTTCCTCCTGGTTCCCTCCATAATCTTTGAGGTAGACTTTCCCTAACCGGGTTCCGGTAGCCAAAACCTCTTCTTCCGATGTCGGGGATATTGCAACCATGTGACATGGCTTACGTCTTGAGTTCTTTTTAGACTTAGCTTTAGCAGCTTGAGTCTCTTCCTCAATTTCTGACACCAGATTAGGGTGAACCCACATGATCTCACCATGCTTGGTAGTTAGGGGTACCAGGTCATGATTTTGACCCCTGGTTGGAGGGAGATTAACAATGTTCATCATCGCCCATGGTATAGGCACCACACCATCCGGGACTTCTTGAGGGGGCAGATTACCAAACTGGAGCGAGATCATGTTGGCAGTGATCGTCTTCTCGCTATTACGCAGAGTGATGGCCTTGGCGTCTATCAACTCCTGGATTTTCCTTTTTAGTACATAACATGCCTTTGTGGGGTGATGTATGTACCTGTGGAAAATGCAGTACTTAGGGTTATTGGTACTGCCGACTTCATTTGGCCGCTTTACCTCGGAGAGAGTGAGCTTTCCACTTTTGGCTAGACAATCGAATATTCTCGGAATATTATCGTCGTCAAAAGAATATTCTTCTTTAGGCCTGGAAGTCCCAGGATTTGTCTGCGTAGTCACTGGAGTATGTTGCCTGGACGTGTTGATCGTCAGAGCTTCCTTTCCTTTGGAACCACGCGTATGGTCGCTATTGGAGGATGACCGCTTCCCTCTATCAGAGGTAGAGATCATGATTCCATTGTCACACGCCTTCCGACTGTTATCTTCAGCGGCCACCGCTGAGATGATAAACGAGGTCCAATCATGGAACTGATATGGTCCTGTGAACACTGAGATCAGTGGGAGAAGGTTCTTCCTGCAAATGTCCACCAAGGATGAATTCGGAACTCCATGAGGAATCTGCAAAGTGGCTTGACGAAAACGTTCAATAAAAGTACGAACTTTTTCTTTCTCCTTTTGCTTCACTTCGATGAGAAAAGACATAGACATGTCCATCCCTCCCTCGTAGAATCGAGCGAAGAATAGGGTCTTGAAATCTTTAAAAGAAGTAATGCAGTTGTCCGCTAGACTACGGTACCATTGATAGGCCACTCCAGACAGACATCCCTTAAACACCTGAGTGAGAAGAGCGTCATTTCCCTGCAACAACACCGTCATCATGCTGAAGTAGTTCATGTACTAGCTTGGTGACGTCTTTCCCTCAAACAAAACCATAGCCTGTGGTTTGTATTTTGGTGGGAAAGGGATTTCGTCCCAGACAGCTGGGTATGGCTAGTTGATTCCCAACTTCTTGAGCTGATCCTTATGCTTCAAGGCATCAAATTGGGCTTTCAATTCCCGAACTGCCTGTATCGGATCTTCAGTTGGGAAAGGGACCGCAGAGAGGTGAGAGATCGGTTGTATTGTAACTCCAACAGGAGGCAATACATCCTCCGGGTTAAGAGGTTGAGGAGCCGTTGACTCTTGATTTGGAACTGGCTCCTGGCTTGCATTGTAGGGTGGTATGTCTACCCCCATATGTAGTTGAGTCGGAGGAATCGGTGCTTGAGTTATTGCAGCTGCATGTTGAGCCACCATCATCTGGCGCATACTCTCTATCATGGAATGCATATCTTTAAGTGATGATTCTAATACAGCAATGCGTTGCTCTGTACTTCCTGATGGGGAAGCCTCTTCATGTTCATCTCCAATGGCGTAAACTCCCATTTCTCCGGATGCCACCGAGGGATTAGTATAGATTTCCGTAGAGATTGAGTCTATACTTTCAGTATCAAATTCAGAAAGCTGGCGACCCCCAGTGTCGGAATCGGAAGAATATGAAGCCGATTGTCGTGATCTCGAGCGAGTGTTTCGAAAGACACCTGCTTCAATATTCTCAAGGAGTCTGTCAAATCTCCTTTGGCTTGAAGTTCTAGAGGTATGACGTCTTGAACTTGACCTTCCTCTAGGAATGTGTGAAGCCATATTTACTGACGCGAATGTCGGTTCTTCTTCCTATAAGGACAAAGAGTAGTTCAACCGGTCAAAAACTGACCGTTTTGCCTTAGAACAGCAGTAGTTAATTACAACTTTATGACTATTACAACAATATTCCCTAGGGGTGTAATAGACATATCAGAAGATCCCTTGTCTTTGCGTTTCTGGATCAGAAAATTGCGCAAATCAGGGGGATTAACAGAAGAAGAAGAAGAAGGCTTATTATGCCTTTTTACATCAATAGGAACGTGGAGATTGGGAACCATAACCCTTTCTCTGCCATAAGAATACAGCAGTTCACCCATGTGAGTAGCGTACCATCCATCATCCGTCTGAGGATCGTATTTTCTCGTAAAACGGGTCTTCTTTACGCTGACAGATTTATCCTGGCGTAATTTGGAGTTCTACACAGGTTCGCGTAAAATAGGATAAGTCCTCAAACGGCCTCCAGCATCACGCGTAATCTGAAGACTGGATGACTTCTTCTCTTGTGAGCGTACAAGTCTGGAGTTTGAGAGATTCACCACTCATTTTCCCTTGATGTGATCCAAGGGTCCACCTGCTTCGTTAGAGACGAGAGATGTATTTTTATGCACGGGGCGCGTTTGAATTTTCTGAATTGGCACTGAGGCCTTGTAGGAAATTTTGTCTGCCATATCACAGACGGAAGACAGAGTTTTACGCTCAGGGCGTATTCTAGACTTCTGGATTGGCACTGAGGCATTGCCAGAAGTTTGTCTGCCACGTCACAGACGGGAGACAGAGTTTTATGCTCAAGGCGTATTCTAGACTTCTGGATTGGCACTGAGGCATTGCCAGAAGCTTTGTCTGCCATGTCACAGACGGGAGACAGAGTTTTACGCTTAAGGCATATAGGCTGTGTCGTCACAACCTTGTTGATCAGAGAAGGAGAGTTAGCAGGAAGGGTAGAGGATGTCCGGGGCATCCATACTTTATGCAGCTTCCTGTTGTCCTGGACAGAGAGGGGATGAGAGCTACCCCCTTCGCGAAGCATGTCTTCATAAGCAGATTGGTCGAATTGGATGACCAGAGTCTTCTTCGTTGATCCGACGGATGTCACGCCCCAATCTCCCGCAAGCTCAATAGTCCCCGCTGAGCGTGAATCACTACGTTGCAGCTCTCCCGCAGGATAATCGTTCTCATCCAGACGTGATGCCGTACGAGCCTGGAGTTGCGCTCGTACAAGGCGATGTTGTCAAACACCAAAGTTATCTTCAAAACGACCAAGTTGCAATAAATGTCAAGTATTGTGTACCAAGCACACATCAGAGTAATACGCAGCGAAGCTCTCGATAGGGTCCAAATGAAATGCCACAAAGGCGATTTCCTCAAAGGCGATGAAATACTCTTGCTCTTTTCTCTAGCCCACAAAGGTACTTACAGTTCATACATCATGTCTCGTATATCCAAGTAGTGTCACTACACCTGCGTAATTGAAATAATGCCCACAAACGTGGGTCAGTACACAGTAGTACTGGTGAGCGGGGTTAACCCACTCGTCTAAGCCGACACTAAGTAAAAATAGTGAATGCAAACAGTTATATAGTGATCTTTCTAGTTGAATCCTAGATTCATTTCATGGCATAGGGATGACATGTTAAGGAAAGATGTAAAGCAATTTAAGCATGCAAACATTCAACTCAATCCAATCGACAAGCAATATAACCCAACCGAAGGAAACTAGCATGCAACCCGTCCTACTCAAGCCCAAGCAAAACGACTATATATCGAACCATCAACCAAGCCTCAATATCCATCCTCAACCAAAATACTTACAATCCAAATCCCAAAGTGCACACTCTTGCCGAGGCAAGGTGGCCGCGCCTATACGAAGCACAAACCAACCAAAGTAAAGCAAGCCAACACCTATCTATATGAAGTCACTGGCCAAGCCATAAAGGACGTTGATCGGACTGATCAAATGTGGTTCTACTCGAAACAGCGCTAAGTAGCTAACCCACATGAATCGCATTAAACCGCCAGCACCGCACCCAAGGCACGTTACCAAGTTGTCTCCTCCATGGACGAACGGTCCCGGTGCCCCGGAGCCTTCCCGTTCGAGGAGACCAAATCCCGTGCAACATAGGTTGTCCGTGACATGCAGACACCAAGTAGATATGACGAGAGTATCAAACATTCTCGCCCCACCAAGCGATCCTAGACTCGTTCAACCAATTATCCAACCAAAACATCCATAACCATTCTTCCAACATATTGCCTAAGGCACAAATCTCAAGTTATTCCCATAGGCACAATGCCTCTTCAGTGGCACAATGCCCTCGCCGATGCAGTTGTTCGGTTTCGAACCACAACTGCTCGCTTTGCTTGACAAAGCGCCCAAGTGATACTCGTGCACGGATGCACGCTCGCTCGCCCGAATTCCCGATTATTCCCAATTGCCTCAATGTATCATTCCAACTGTCCAAACACAATCTCGATCATTGAACCAACTGCCTCAAATGTAATATTCCAACTCTATCTCCAACTATCCAACACACAAATCAATTCAAGCCACAATCCTATCCAAGCAACGACGTACACTCTATGCACGCCTCAGTGTAGTGATTCCCAATGTTTCAGTCCAAGTGTTCAAGCCTATTACGTGTGTTCCATATTATTAGGCATGAAGGAGTAGAGAAGAAGGGAAAGAGCCCACTCACAATGTTTGATTCCGTTAAGCATCCTGTCCTGCCGATACGGCCGATCCCTTGAACCCGTGGTTCGATGCAAAGCACGATCTACTCAACTGGTATGACCGTGCGAGCAGGCCGTGCTCTCCAAATCATCCGACCGATCGGACTAAGGAAGACGGCATTATAGCTCTAATCCAGCTATCTCAGTACTGCTCTGAACGAACACCTGAATCCCATCGAACTCCGCTAGCCATTTGCACATGAAACCAATTCAATCAATACTTCTTTCCAAAATCCAACAAATCAAATGTCAACATTTGTTTCATTCAATCCGACTCAGCGTAACGCACCATGCAGTTGCGGGCGTTACAACGGATACAACATCGTATTGAGCAATGGCTTTCTCGTCAGATGAGAAAGTAGTTCCCAACAGAGTCGCCATCTTGTGTTTGATGATAAACAAAAGAAATTGAAAGTAGGTTTATACGAAACCCTTTCTTTGTTTACAAACAAGAAAAAGAAGTATAATTAATCCTATACGAGGATGTTAAGTACAAAAAATAATTCTGGGGAAAAATTGCTATAGGAGTCTGATTTGCGGTCGATCACTTTGTCCCTTGGACCACACGATGACGAAGAAGTGCTGTAGAAGAAGGGAAAGCTTCAAAGATTGTAGGGTGGATTGAACTCTCGTTGCCAAAGTTGTCAATCAACACTCTCTGTTTGTACTCTCTCTCTGATTCTGACCTGATTCTAAACTCTTTTCTCCTCGATTCCCCTCTTCTTTCCTGTGACTGGAAGTCTCTATTTATAGAGCTCAGTCACAGTAACCATCCAGTAGGCGTAAAAGCCAAACTATGGAGAAGTGGCATCTTTTACGCGACGGTTATAATAACTGCTACCCACGTTTGGATGATTCTCTGAGTCTGCGTGTGACGCGTGTCCCATTATGTGGTAACGCGTATAACTGCTTCTCGAAGATTATGGCATGCAAGCCACGTAGGTAACTGCCCCTCGCGTAGAGATGATTGGCATAAAAGCCAAATAGCTGTCTCGTTGGCGTAAAAGCCAAATAGTTATCTTGTTGGCGTAAAAGCCAAATAGCTGTCCTGTTGGCGTAAAAGCCAAGTAGCTATCTTGTTGGCGTAAAAGCCAAATAGTTATCTTGTTGGCGTAAAAGCCAAATAGCTGTCCTGTTGGCGTAAAAGCCAAATAGTTATCTTGTTGGCGTAAAAGCCAAATAGCTATCCTGTTGGCGTAAAAGCCAAGTAGTTGTCTTATTGCGTAAAAGCCAAGTTCTGCGTAAAGCTTGATGCTGCATAATAGGTAACCAGCGTAAACTAGCCAGTTATCCTCCCTGACTGAGGTCTTGAGCGTATTCTGGGCCAAATAGCCTTATCACATACCTTTGCAAATATAGCCTGAGTTGGCGTATTTCGAGGAGATAGCATACGGCGTGCTCCTATAGTTGAAAATAGCCTGGTTGGCGTATTTCGAGGAGATAGCATACGGCGTGCTCCTATAGTTGAAAATAGCCTGATTGGCGTAACATGCAGGGATAGTGATGTGAGCAGATTAGCCCTAGTTTTAGCTCTCCCAGTCATTAAAAATAGAACAAAATCTCGTGCATTAAATGCAGAGATCTGCCCCCATCTTGCGCATTAACTGCAGAGATATGCCTCAAGTTCTGTACGAAGAACAACTTTTGACGTAGCATCTGATTTTGTCTCATCTCGAGCGTAAAAGCTCGCTTCTGCCCGTGTAGAATAGGACGCGTATTCCTTGAAAGCGTAAAAACAACTTGTATCAAGGATATGTCACTAAACGACAGTCTGGGTCTCTGTGCAGAATCATCATAACAGCCGTCCTCTCGATCGTCGTGCAATACTCTTTGTCTGGAGTCAGGTTCACTGTTTTGTCTGACAGGTTCATTCGAGGAATACGAAGAGCTCCTCGTACAACTTTATGCCGCATTAAAAGCAAACGTGTTTTACGCCGGAGGGAGGTGTAGCAACCTTTTTTATGCCAAAAATATCCTAAAAGTGCTGACTTACTGTTTGATAATAAACGAAAGAAATGAAAACAGGTTTATACGAAACCCTTTCTTAGGTTTACAAACAAGAACTACAATTAATCCTATACGAGGATGTCAAGTACAAAATTTAAATCTGGGTAAATATTGCTATAGGAGTCTTATCTGCAGTCGATCACTTTGTCCCTTGGACCACACGATGACGAAGAAGTGCTGTAGAAGAAGGAGAAGCTTCAAAAATCGCAAGAGGGATTGGATGCTCGATGCCAAAGTCGTCAATCACTCTCCTTTGTCTGTGCTCTAGGATCTTCTCTCTCCACAGATAAAATCCGATCCTCTCCAAAAATCCTCGACCCTTGACCTCCGTGGCCGGAGGTCTCAATTTATAGGGTTTAGTGACAGTAACCGTCCAGTCGGCGTAGAAGCCAAATAATGGAAAGTATGACACTTTTTATGCGACGGTTATAATAACTGCCACCCACGTATAAATGATCTTCTGAATAAGCGTGTGACGCGTGTCCCATTAAGAGATAATGCGTATAACTGCTGCGAAGATCACGACATGCAAGCCACGTAGGTAACTGGCCCTCGCGTAGAAAAAGGTTGGCGTAGAAGCCAATAACTGTCACCATGGCGTAGAAGCCGAGTAGTTGTCAAGTTGGCATAGAAGCCAAATAGGTGTAGAAGTCCAGTAGCTGACATGTTGGCGTAGAAGCCAAATAGCTGTCATACTGGCGTAGAAGCCAAAATAGCATGTAGAACTTGATATTAACTGGGGTCTTGAGCGTATTCTACACCAGATAGCCTGTTCACGTACCTTTGCAAATATAGCCTGAGTTGACGTATTTCGAGGAGATAGCGTACAGCGTGCTCCTATAGCTGAAAATAGCCTGATGGCGTAATATACAAAAGTGATGATGTGGACGTATTAGCCGTAATTATGGCTTACCCAGTGTTTGAAAGTAGAACCAAATCTCGTGCATTAAATGCAGAGATCTGCCCCCATCACGAGCATTAACTACAGAGACGTGCCTCAAGCTTTGTACGAAGAGCAGCTTTTGACGTGGCATTTCGTTTCGTCTCCTGTTGAGCGTAAAAGCTCACATCTGCCTGTATAAAACTAGGCAGTGTATTCCCTTGAATGCGTAAATGCAATTTATCTCAAGGAAATGTCACTAAACGACGGTCTGGATCTCTGTGTCGAATCATCATTACAGCCGTCGTCTGGATAGTCGTGCAGCACTCTTTGTCAGGAGTCAGGTTCATTGTACTGTTCTGACAGGTTCATTCGAGGAATACGAAGCGTTCCTCGTACACTTCTATGCTGCATTAAAAGTAGATGGGTTTATGCCATGAAGGCGATGTAAAACCTTTATACGCTGAAGCAGCCTGGAGATACTGCATTACGCGGGTTATTCCGGAGCTATACTTTACGCTTGAATAGCGTTGAAGCTCTGCTGTTACACCAATGGTTCTGAAGTCATGATTTACGTCGCGTAGCGCTAAAACTCTACTTTACGCGGGCTTCCTACGTATAATATTGCAGCGTATTTTTCATGCTTCTACAAGACCCCCTTCAAAGCTTTCAAATTCCTCATAATTTGAAACGCTTTGAATGAAGCATAAAACGGTCATATTTGACTCGTTCCACGAGGCTGATTTCTCGACAAATATTTAGGAATTTGTTGGGATTTAATGTGATCTTCTCTGCCTGTAAAAAGGTGACTGAGTTAACCTGTCTTTCCCGCACTTCCTTCACCACAAAGAGATGGTTACCGAGCTTTGTCATGCTGACTTGAGGAAGAAGAAGAAGATCATGTTCTTTCCGTTCATAAGAAGCCGTAAAAAGAGGCATCTTCGAGCAAATATCCTCTGCAACGATGGATCATGGAAGGATATCATAGCTTCCTTTGCTCGGGATGATCAGCAATTTTATATGGCGATTCATCCAGGAGAGAGGAAGGGTCACATTCGACCACACAGCTTGCAAGCTGTATTTTCTCCCATCAGGACGGTGGACGAGGGCAGACAAACTGGCCCTATCTTCCAGTATTGAGTTGGGTCTGAATCCTAACTCAATCTGTCAATGGCGTATAGAGGATGGGCTCGCAAAATTGATACAGGCCCAGTTTTGTATCCTCCCGCCATTAATCATTTTTTTTTTGTTAATCGGCCGCGGAAACCGATTAACTGCTGAAGAAGACGGATAAAGATCTCCACCAATATGAGAACCTGGCAGAACAGATTCTCAGCGTAATCTTTAAATGAAAATAAGAAACCCTTGGCAGAACAAGGATTTCCATCATATGTAATCATGAAGATGAAAAACCCTTTGTAGACTGGATTTCCATCATATGTAATCATGATTAATAATATTGTCTTCTTTTACGCTTTTGATGATTTGCCATATTTTGCTGTGAGAAAGTCTGAATTTGTGTAGCTTCAAACACGTCTTGAATAACTTTACGCCGACTCTGATAAAAAGAGTATCTGATCTCGTCCCATCTTTTACGCGTGACTGAAGACGCGTAGAAAGCTTCTTAGCATTTAAGTTGAACCACTGTTATGCTGTTTTGAACGAGGAGCCACATAGAATTCTGAACTATCACTTCTCTGATGCGAAGAGTTTGCTGTTCAGACCATCGTCTTCAAGAATAGTTTCCCGAAAATCCTTTAAGAAGGAAGGGGCGAGAAATGACCGTCAAACAGGCCATACTTGAACTTGTGTAAAAAGATTCTGACTGGACTTTGAATGAACTTCCAATCGACCCAAGAAGAAGAGTCATCTTCAATGCTGAACTCTGTGTGTTCTGGGCACTTAGAATATTCTGTAGCCAAGAAGGAGCATTTCTGCGTAAATCCTTACGGTTGGCCATCTGTAGCTGTTGAACATAGAATCATAGATTTGTAGCTTCTGAGCGTAAAAATCTCATAGGTTTGTAGCCTCTCGAGCGTAAAAGCTGCTGAGCATAAAAGCATTCGGGCGTAAAACCATAGAAGAAAAAAATTTCGAGCGTAAAGTCATAGATTTGTAGCCTCTGAACGTAAAACCGTAGGTTTGTAGCCTCTCGAGCGTAAAAGCTGCTGAGCATAAAAGCATCCGGGCGTAAAATCGTAGATTTATAGCTTCCAAGCGTAAAATCGTAGACTTGTAGCAACTGAGTGAAAAATAGCTCCTGAGCGTGAAATCATAGATTTTGTCGTTTCTGAACGTAAAGTCGTAGGTTTGTAGCCTCTTGAGCGTAAAAGCTACCGAGCATAAAAGCATCCGGGCGTAAAACCGTAGACTTATGATCTCTGAGCGTAAAATCGTAGATTTGTAGTCTCTTGAGCGTAAAAGAACTCCTGTGCGTAAAATCATAGATATACTCTTTGTGCGTAAATTCTGGATCCACTGACTGTCCGTCTTCATCTTTTAAATGATAGGCTGACGTGGCCCCAAATCATAACCGAATATTAAATATCAGATCTGGTTGGGAATTCGAAGAGTTATCCAAACTCTATAAATACCACAAGGCTTTGAGAGAGAAAACTTTTATCTGTCTTCGCAAAACCCTAGCTTTTTAAGAACTTTTCTTCTTCGTCTCTTTCTTGAGAACACAGAATCGCCATGGCCCCGAAACAATCTTCCACCACTAAGGGAAAGAAGGCTGCCTCTTCTTCTCGCTCTGCTGCTCCAGCACGAGCAATATCTATTAGACTGAACGAGCCTCTGTCCGAACGTAGTGCTCCTCCATCGAGCTGTGCTCCGGGCATTATAGGTAAAGCTTTTTGGACGAGAAAAAACAAAGAAAAACCTTTCGCACACGTTGTACGTGAACGCGCTAGGTCATCTTCTGTGCTGAAAGCCTCCTCGAGGAAGATGATGCACAGAGATGTTTTATCATTTATGCCCACATTCCTAATGTGTCAGCGTAAAAACTCCATATTTTTGCAATCTGGCGTAAAAGCACAGACTGTCGAGATTTGGCGTATACTACAAACTTTGAGTATTACGTTCTGGATGAGAATTCCGGCGTAACAACTCAAATTTTGGCAGTCTGTCGTAAAAACACAGACTGTCAAATTTTGGCGTATACTGCCAACCTTGAATCTTATGCCTCGGAAATAAGTTCTAGCGTAAAAACTCAAGTTTTTACAGTCTTGGCGTAAAAGCACAAACTGTTGATCTTTGGCATAAACTGCAAGACTGTAATGTCTAGTATAAAAACTGACTTGTTCTTCTTGCATTTTGTAGTAAATTTGCAGACCCCTCTGTTGGCTGATGTGATGGGTTCTGCTGCTGGGATGCTAAACTCCAATTATCTGGAGGATCTGTCCCATGTGACCTTTCCTATTTCTGGACCCAATATCCTGAAGGAAGGAGAATTCTGATATCGTCTCAAGGAGAACGAATGCTGTTGAATATGATCAGCGGGGAGCCCCTAACGTATATAGACGGGGATAACTATATAAAACCAGCTTTCCTGTTCGGGGATATGATTGATAAACAATCCCAGACGAAGCCCAAGAAGGAAAACTGGATTTTTACTGATGAGGGCATGGTCATGTACCTGCCAAGGATGTTTAGAGATTACCCTATCTCGGTATTCTTCTATGCTGAGGGCATGGAACCTGACTCCTGATCTTCACGGCCAGCCGGGGAAGATATTTTATTAGAAAGGATCAGACCGAGGATTATTTGTGAGCCGTCCTTCAGGTCCTATCATGCCTTTCAGGGGATTATTTTCGGGTAGCGTCCCGAGTGAAGATACTGCACTGCTTCAGCCGTTTCAATTGTCGACTTTTTACAATGACTTTATGGGGCGGAGAGGAGTATACCCCAAGGTTAATCCTCGGACCAACGGGTGGATTAGCCCCAGAAATCTTCGATGGGCTCGTTTATCTGCCTGGGCCCTGAAGCAATTTCAGACAGAGCTGGAGAGAATTGGTCTATTTGCGGTTATGGAGGCTACCAGTGTTGGGTTGCCTCTCAATCCTAACCTGTTTTTGGCTTTGATAGAGCGGTATATCTCGCTCACTGGGACTTTTGCCACTCTGCTAGAGGAGTTGGGATTGGCCCTTCATGAAATGGCAGAGATTTCAAAACTGCCAATGGGGGATACTCCTTATAAAGAGTATGTTCCCACAAACAAGGAGCTGAAGGATGCAAACCCTCGGGTAGTGGCAGTGTACCATGAGCTAATGTGTCACTATCTTGTCTGCACTACCTTCTACAATGAGCCCTCAGATTTGGCTCATACCAACAAATGGGCGTCCTATCTCTTCTTTCATCGGGCCAGGGCTGCTAAGCCAGACAAAGTTGTGGATAGCAGAGATAGGCCCTTGAATATTCTGAGCGTGATTAATGCTTAAATAGTCGATGATCTTATTGAAGATGCTGGGGCTTCAGATCAAGTTATCGACGAGGGGATCGAGGGTTATCCTGCAGGCACTAAAGCCTACAGTTATATGAGGCATTACCGCAAGCCTCTGTCAAGGGAAGCTCAACTGGCTGGCTTCCTTTCTGTATGGCTACGCCGATTGGTAGTACCTGGCATCGCTTCTGCATATCGTATTCATCGTAACACCTTATGGCCTGCAGTGCGTTTGGTATTTGGGGCAACACTGGACCTGCTACCTGCCATGGTATGCCGGATTCAAGCTGACCTGAGGGCTCTTACTGATGGGCTTCTCGCTGATGAGTCACGGCGTAAAAGCTTTACCAGGATAGAGTTACCATTCCTATATCTGATGGGATGGTTAATTCTTCATAACCCCAGGGTGATGTCCCCCAGCTCTGCCAGTAACTCAGGAAATTTCTTGTTGAATTACAAGAATTCCTCTTGGAACGTGTTGACCGTCGTAGACTGTCGGCGAGCATTAAATTTTTCTCATAGCTGGAAGCTTTTCTGTGTCGTCCCCACTGTACATATCAATCAACAGGGGACGAAACTCAAGGATGAAGGTCACGGGAAAACCGTTCTCTCCCGAAGCTTTCTACTGGTTGGTCTGTATTAGACCTTCCTATTTATTGTACAGAAGTGAAGACCATTGCTTCTTGGAGCCCTATCTGCCCAGTCGGTTCGCTAGGCAGTTTGGGTATGACCAACTGCATGTGGGAAATACAATCACCAGCTTCAAGTCCAGAGGTGGACTTATTAATGCAGCCAGAGGTTGGCGGTACTTCATAATGGGTTGTACTGGAGCAACCTTTACTGTGCCCACGACTTCTCTCTCCATGGAGTTGCGCATCCTCCATTCATACACACAATTTTATGTGGCCATCAATACCCTCCACCGTGATTTTGATATGCGTGGGAGTTGTAGGATGCCCTCTCATAAGTCCACTGGAAGAGAGGAGGTTCCATCAGTCTCCTCTGATGAAGGTGAAGACCCTGTTGGTCCAGATGAGTTTTTATTGACAGTATCGAGAGGCACAATACCTCCGCCTGCCGAGCCTCTCGTTATCCCCAGTAAGCGAAAGGCTTCTACTCCGAGAGAACCTTTCCCTCGTAAGAAAAAGAAGACTGTCAGTGGTCCTACAAGGACTTCCAGCCATGAGGCTCCTAGGAGTGAGCCTGTTGTTCCTACTATTGGGGGTGATTCTTTGATTAGAGGTCCTTCGCCTTTTAGAGAGGGAACTTCCACAGTTCCGGTTGATAGTGCCGGAGAATCTTTGCTCGAGATTACTGCTGCCGCTACTGCTTCTGGTAGTGCTACAAGATCTCCTACAAGGCCGAGCAAATTAAGGATTACTTTATCCAGACCAATGATGGATCCAGCCCCTTCTTCGTCTGTAGGTACTTCCAGCGAGATTCCACCCGATGAGCCTCGATTGGATCTTGGTGAAGACTTGGACGAATGTCTTCCAACATCGGTTGGTACACCCTCTTCCCCAGGTATGACAGCTCGCCTAGCATCATTAAGAAATGATTTAGCTGTACTGGCTGCGGATGCGACATATATACCATCAGCCATGGGTAAATGTCATCCTTACGCCTCTTTTAGAAAAATCAACATCGACTTGATATTAACTTCCTCTTGTCTTCTTTTCGGGGGAAGACGTCTCATGGGAAGGTGGAGTCGACGCAACTTTTGATTTTGTTACGGACCCAACCTATGAAGTGGCGGTGTCCGACGTTGAGGAAGCAAGCTTTGAAGCTGTCGATCCTTCTTCTGTAACATTTTCGGGTGTAACCTCGCCCAATACAGTCCCGATATCCTCAGAGGAGGACGAGCCTATCATCGCGGCTATACTTCCTTCGTTGAGCATGCCAACAACTTCAACTGTTGTTGGCGTTTCTTCTTTTGTCGCGCCATCTGCTGAAGTGACAATTGTGGCCACATCTTCTGCCAATGTTCCTCAGAGGGGGGTTTCTGACATCGCGGCCACTCCCAGCGTCCATTCGCATTTTAACATGCTAGCTGAACAATTTACTAGCATATTCTATGTCGCTTTGAAATCGCTGATATCTATGGTGCTGGAGAAGGATCTGGGCTTTGATGCTCTGAAGATGTCCTCCAATCTCACCATAGCGCAGATTAGAATTTTTGATGACACTGGACGAGCTGATGCTTTGGAGCAAATGGTTAATGGTCTAGAATAACCCATTAACGAATATTTACAGCTATCTAGAACCAACGTCGATAATATGGTTCAGGCCGAGTATGACTCCTTGATTGCTAGACTTGTTGTACAGAGAGAAAATCTGAACAAATCCATCGAGGCACAGCAGCAAGAGATGAATGAGGAGCAGGCCATCTTGGGGTATGTCATTTCCCAGCTGGCTAAGTGTGAGGCTGAACACGAGGGAAATGAAGCGAGGGTCCACAAATTGGAGGCTAAGCTCATCAAGGCAAAGGAGTGGGCTCGTGCTTCAGTGGCAGCTCAAGATGTGCTGAGGGACCGAATGGAAGCAGCTCAGCAGAACCTGGAATGTGTGGTTGTCCTTCACGCCAGTTTTGTACAGGCTCGGTCCGAACTATCCCTCCTGAATGATGACGAGGCACTACTGGAGCGGGCTCGCGCTAATGTCTTGGACTCCAGGAATGAGAGGATGGCTGCTCTGGCACAGCAGCTTCGTGATCTGACAGCTCCTCCCCAATGATGTACTGATTACTTTTTGAAACTTGCTCTTTCTGGATATAATAAAGAGACTTTATCTGACTTTGGTGGAACCATCATTTTTGTATATAAATGATAGGTTGGGGTGAAAGTGATATCAGAGGTAATATGGACGTGATATACTTTCAATAAGCTTCAGCTGGATATATCTATTGAGAGGTCATGTGGACATGATAGAATAAGATCCAACTAAATTTGTATACAAAATATTATCAGAGGTAATATGGACGTGATAGGTTTTGGAGTTCCAAATTAGTTAAACATATCTATTCAGAGGTCATAATAAAATGATAGAATATGGTCCAACTAGGTTTTGTACGTAGCATCGTCAAAATGAGATCTTCATCATACTCCGCTTTAAATAAAGGAGATTAAGCATAGTACTTTTTCAGGAATTTGCCATTGATAGGAGCCATTAACAGATCTCCATTAGGCTTGGCTAATCTGTAAGCGCCATTTGAGAACGTTGTCTCAATCACGTAAGGGCCCTCCCACTTAGGCTGAAATTTACCCTTACTCTTGTGAGTAATGATCATTAGACTTTTCACAGCTAAAACTAGCTTGCCAACTTTGAACACCCTTTCCTTTACTCTTTGATTAAAAGCCTTGGAAATGCGTGCTTGGTAGAATGCAATACACTATTGAGCTAGGAGACATTTCTCGTCTAATCCTTCTAGCTCTTGAAGCCGTAGTCGATCATTATTTTCCCGAGTCAACTCGTTAGCCACTGCTATTCTGAGTGAGAGAATTTGAACTTCAATAGGGAGAACTGCTTCACTCCCGTAAACCAATGAGAATGGGGTACAACCCGTCGGTGCTCGTACCGTTGTGCGGTATGCCCAGAGACATTCTCCCAGTTTCTCATTCCAATCTCTTTTGTTCGAAGAAATGAACTTCTTCAAGAGTTTGATGATGGTTTTATTGAAGGCTTCCGCCAAACCATTAACAGTTGGATAATATGCCGTAGAGGCCATATTTTGTATCCGATTCTTATCGCAAAATCGGTGAAACGCTTGGCTGATGAATTGAGGCCCATTGTCATGGATTATCCTTCGGGGTATCCCAAAGCGATAAATGACATGATGCTTGATAAAGCTGATCACGTTGGATGTCTTTACCTCAGCAAGGGGGACCGTCTCTGCCCATTTAGAGAAATAATCGGTGATAGCCAATATGAACCGATGTCCTCTGGAAGATGACGGGTGAATAGGACCAATGATATCCATTCCCCATGCTTCGAAGGGCCATGATGCAATGGTGGGATGTAGATACTCAGAAGGCTGATGTATAAAATCCGCATGAACCTGACAAGCTTTGCATTGTCTTGCATATTTTACTGCATCTACAATCATAGTGGGCCAGTAGTAGCCCATCCTCCTGATACGATCCTGTAGCTTAGGACCGGGTTGATGTGCTCCACATACACCGTCATGAGCTTCACGGATAACCCATTTTGCGTCATCATCGGAGAGACATTGTAACAATAGTCCATCGTACGTTCGGCGATATAGACTTTGCGAAGAAGCATCAAAATAGAAGCGTAGTGATCGTCTTTTAATGGATACTGCTTCTTTAGGATCCTCTGGTAAGATTATGTATGCCACAAAATCTATAAAGGGGATTCTTCAGTCTCTCTTGGGAGAAACCGTGTTTACGGTATAGCTGTGTTCCATGTGAAAGTTATTCTTCACACAAAATAGATCTCTGTTGAGAAGGATCACCGAGTTCTGCCTTCTTATAGGAATAGCCAGATCTGTCCCTAGACTGGCCAGAGCATCAGCTTCCAGATTCTGAGATTGAGGCACATGTTCTAGGAAGAATCCTTTAAAAGACATGGCTATCTCGATCGTTGCTTGGTGATAAGGAATGAGGTCTGGATTGCGGACTTCATATACTCCTCTGACTTGATTGACGATCAGCTGAGAATCACCAAAAGCTTCCAGGTATTCGACCTCTAATTCTTTAGCGATTTAAAGCCCGGTGAGTAGAGCATTATATTCTGCCACATTGTTAGAGCAAGGCTCGCTAAGAGAATAAGCTCGGTAGATAACGAGTTTATCAGGAGTTACCAGGACAATTCCTACTCCTGAAACCACGTTTCCCTTGGGACCAGTGCGAGAGGCACCATCGAAGAATAGTTGCCATGCAATACCTTCAATTACAGAATTGCATTCTGCAACTTCATCGGGAATGTCCTCGTATAGTTTAGAGGTTTTCGGAATCGGATGAGCAGCTAAGAAATCAGCCAAGGCCTGACCCTTTATGGACTTCTGCGGGATGTACACCATATCATATGGTGTTAGTAACATCGCCCAAGTTGCCAATCGGGAATTAAGAACACTCGACTTACTCATCAATACCCGAAGAGGATTGATTCTGGAGATGATATGAATAGTTTGGCCTATGACATAATGTTGCGTCTTCTGAATGGCAAACATTAGGGCCAAACATTATTTTTCCACTGGATTGTACCGGTGTTCAGCTCTGACCATCATCCTGCTTAGGTAATAGATGGCCTGTTCATGACCCTCATCGTTGTTCTGTGCGAGGAGAGCCCCTAGAGAATGATCCATTGCTCGAACATACAGCAAAAATGGTCTTCCTATGACTGGGGGCACCAGAACTGGAGGATTAGTAAGGTAGCGTTTGATGTCATTAAACGCTTGCTGACAAGCTTCGTCCCATACAAACGACACTCCTTTCTTTATCAGGCGGGAAAATGGTTGACATCTCCCAGAAAGGTTGGAAATAAATCTCCTGATATAGGCTAGACGACCTTGAAATCCCCTGAGTTCTCTCAAATTATGGGGAGGTTGCATCTCTAGGATAGCCTTTACTTTATCAGGGTCGACTTGAATTCCTTTAGCTGTAATGATGAATCCTAGGAATTTGCCACTAGATACGCCGAGGAAGGACTTTGTAGGGTTCATTTTGAGTTGATATTGGCGCATCAACTCGAACACTGTCTTCAAGTCTTGGATATGATTAGCCTTGAGGCAACTTTTGACAGCGATATCGTCTACGTAATATTCTACTGTTTTGCGTAGATGCTCATGGAATATGTTACTCATGGCTCGCTGATATGTAGCCCCGGCATTTTTCAATCCGAAGGGCATAACTGTGTAGCAATATACCCCCAGAGGTGTACGGAAGGCAGTATGCTTCTCGTCTTCGGGATGCATCTTGATTTGATTGTATCCTGAAAATCCGTCCATGAAAGACATGCGTTCAAAATCGCAGGTATTGTCAATCATGACGTCTGTGATGGGAAGAGGGAACTCGTCCTTGGGGCAAGCCGCATTGAGATCTCGGAAGTCGATACAAACGCGAACTTTTCCGCTTTTATTCATGACCGAGACTACATTCGCGACCCAATCAGGATGTTGTTCTTCACGGATAAACCCACAGGCTATCAACTTCTTGATTTTAGCTTCAATGGCGTCCATCATATCCGAGAAAAACCGACGTTGATGCTGCTTTACAGATTTTGAATTGGGCAATATGTTGAGTTTATGGGTAGCCACTTTTGGATCAAGACCTGGCATGTCCTCATAATTCCACGCAAAGACATCGATATATTCTCTTATCAGTTGAATCATCTCTTCCCTTTCTGCTGGGGAAAGATTATTACTGACAAATATCGGCTTCGGTGAAATTTCATCCCCAACATCGACTTGGATAACTTTATCTTCAGTGGGCGGTTCTCTTTGCTCGAACTGGAGTTCCCATTGTATATCCATTTGCTGTGCCCAGGAGTCATTTTCAAATGCTTCAGATTCTTGTTCGTCTGCTTCGAAAGAATCTGCCAATACCGTATTTGCTGACAATACCCATGGGAGTTCATCATCTGAATCGGGGGACGACGAACCATTCTGAGAAGAGGAAATGATATCCTCACTTGAATCAGAAGTTGCAAGAGCCGTGGTATACCCTAACCCGACGTGAGTTCGTTGAAAATAGGGATCACCATGCAACGGCATTCGCCTGACTTTTCCAAAGTTAAGGCCTGGTTCTGCCTTCAGGTCATAACCCATGCTTTGCATAATCTTCAAAGCCTGTGGGCTATATCTGTGGACCTGCATTTTCCCAGCATCAGACTCGTAAAAATTTTCTTGTACAATCGGTTGATTACGCATGTGGCCGAAGACTATTGGATGTTGATCTTTACGGGTAGGTAGGACAATAAAGATAGAATCTTCATGTGGCCCGTATGTCGTGATGACATTGGATGTTGATGTCACTTCCCATACATACGGTTGATAGAATTCTATAGCTTTCAAGAATTTTTGTACTATAGGCTCTACATCGTTATGGATGGATGATTCCTGATTAGGAATTTGAGCATCAGTATACTGGAAAAGAGAATTTTTATTATCGTCAGAACCCATATTCTCGGTTGTATTTACATCAGTCGGCTGCATGCTGCGCCTGAGGTTGATGACCAAAGGTGGAGGTTTCTGGTTCAAAGTAATCACCAGGGGATCACTTCTTCCTCCTACTTTGATTTTGTTCAAGTGGATAGCCATAGGTTCTATGGCTTTCGGACGGTTAGTTCGCCCTTTCACCTGAATTGACAGAGGTTGCTCAGCAGATGGTTCTCCCGGCTCCAGGTGGGATTCCTCCTCTGTTTTTCCTGTTACCTCCTTCATGTAGTCTTGGGTGTACAATATGGCATCGGAGTAATAGGACTCAACTCCTTTGAATGGGTTGAGATCAGCGAACTCTGTCTTCACTGTTCCTTGGGCGTCTATATATTTGAAGCATTGATGTAGAGTCGAAGGGACAATATTGTGTTCGTGGATCCATGGTCTGCCCAACAGAATATTGTAGGAAACCTCTGAATCAATGACGTAGCAAGTAGCTATTGATCTAAGGTCACCAATCTGGATCCTCAGACGAATCTTCCCGAGTGGCCTACTTTTCCTGGCGTTGAAGCCCACTATTGTAGTGGTGGTGTAAGCCAGTTCACTGGTAGGAATCCTCAATGGTCTAAGCAGACTTTGAGGGATGATGCTGATCGACGATCCCGGATCTATGTGAACCCGATATACCTCCATGGAACCGACATATCCGGTTTAATAGAGGGGTCTGTCATGCCTGTTATGTTTCAACAGCATGTCTTCTTGAGTAAAAGTGATGTTAGGGACCACTTCCATTATGCTATGACATTGAGGACATGCCACAGGTTCTTTGTCGGGGGACTTGAGCTGGGTCAAGCATACGTCCGCCTGCATCAAAGCTTCGCTCAAGGCTTGACGAGTGTCTTTGGATAGCTTAAGCAGCTCGAAGATGGACAATCTGGCCGGAGTGTGGGCCAACTGGGTGAGGATGTCGAAGTTATATGGCTTCTCTAAACCTTTGTTTTGAATATTCTTTAAAGGTTTGTCGAAATGAACTTCTTTCTGTTTGCGCTTGTCCGTCGGAGTTGGTCTAGAAGGACCTGCCTTTGGCATGTCAGGTTCAGGCTCTGGAAGTCTGGCAGCTGAGGTATCGGCCGTCGCTTCTTCCTGATTTCCTCCATAGTCTTTGAGGTAGGCTTTCCCTGAACGGGTTCCAGTAGCCAAAGCCTCTTCTTCTGATGTCGGAGAAATTGCAACCATATGACATGGTTTGTGTCTTGAGCTCTTTTTAGACTTAGCTTTAGTAGCTTGAGTCTCTTTCTCAATCTCTGATACAAGATCAGGATGAACCCACATAATCTCACCACGCTGAGTAGTTAAGGGTACCAAATTCTGGTTTTGACCCCTGGCCGGAGGGAGATTAACAATGTTCATTATTGTCCGGGAAATAGGTACAACACCATCCGGAACTTTTTGAGGTGGCAGATCACCGAATTGGAGAGAGATCATGTTGGCGGTAACCGTCTTCTCGCCATTGCGCAGAGTGATAGCCTTGGCATCGATCAGCTCCTGGATTTTCCTCTTTAGGATATAACATGCCTTAGTAGGGTGATTTATATACCTATGAAAAATGTAGTACTTAGGATTATTGGTACTGCCGACTTTATTAGGTCTTTTTACCTCAGGGAGAGTGAGCTTGCCACTTTTGACTAGACATTCGAATATGCTCCGAATATCGTCGTTGTCAAAAGAGTATACTTCAATAGGTCTGGAAGTCCCAGGTTTTGTCTGTGTGGTTGCCGCAGTCTTTTGCCTGGACGTATTGATTGCCAGAGCTTCTTTTCCTTTGGAACCACGAGGATGGTCGCTGTTGGAAGATGACCGTTTCCCTTTGTCAGAGGTGGAGATCATGATTCCATTGTCACGCGCCTTCCGACTGTTGTCTTCAGCGATAATCGCTGACATGATAAACGAGGGCCAATCATGAAACTGATATGGTCCTGTGAACACCGAGATCAGTGGAAGCAGGTTCTTCCTGCAAATGTCCACCAATGCTGAATCCGGAACTCCGGGAGGCATTTGCAGAGTGGCCTGACGAAAATGTTCAATGAAAGTACGAACGTTCTCCTTCTCTTTCTGCTTCACTTCGATGAGCTAGGACATAGACATGTCCATCCCTCCTTCGTAGAATCGAGCGAAGAACAGAGTCTTGAAATCTTCGAAGGAAGTAATACAATTATCCGCAAGACTACGGTACCATTGATAGGCTACGCCCGACAGATAGCCCTTAAATACTTGAGTAAGAAGGGCGTCATTTCCTTGCAGCAACACCATCATCATACTGAAGTAGTTCATGTATTGACTTGGTGACGTCTTTCCCTCAAACAAAACCATAGCCTGTGGTTTATACTTAGGTGGGAAAGGGATCTCGTCCCATATAGCTGGGTAAGGTTGGTTGATGCCCAACTTCTTGAGCTGATCCTTGTGCTTCAGGGTGTCAAATTGGGCTTTTAATTCCCACACTACTTTCATTGGATCTTCAGTTGGAAGAGGGGCCGCAGAGATGTGAGAGACCGGCTGGATTGTAACTCCAACAGGAGGTAATACACTTTTCGGGTTGAGAGGTTGAGGAGCAGCTGATTCTTGATCTTGAATAGGCTCCCGACTTGATGGTATATCTACCCCCACCCGTAGTTGAGTCGGAGGAACAGGTGCAGCTGTGTGTTGAGTCACCAACATTTGGTGCATACTCTGCGTCATAGTGCTCATCTCTTTGAGTGCTGCTTCCAAAATAGTGATACGTTGTTCCGTACTTCCTGGTGGAGAAGCTTCTTCATGTTAATCTCCGATGGCATAAAGTCCCATTTCTCTAGGTGCTACTGAGGGATTAGTATAGACCTCTGTGGAGATTGAGTCTATACTGTCGGTATCACCTTCAGGAAACTGGCGACCCCCAGTGTCGGAATCGGAGGAATATGAAGCCGATTATCGCGACCTTGAACGAGTGTTTCGAAAAACACCTGCTTCAATATTCTCAAGGAGTCTGTCGAATCTCCTCTGGCTCAGAGTTCTAGAGGAGTGACGTCTTGAACTTGACCTTCCTCTAGGAATGTGCGATGACATGTTTACTGAGGCGAATGTTGGTTTTTTTTCTTGTAAAGAGTAGTTCAACCGGCCGAAAACTGACCGTTTTGCTTTAGAACAGCAGTAATTAACAACAACTTTATGACTATTACAACAGTGTTCCCTAGGGGGTGTAATAGACATATCAGAAGATCCCTTATTTTTGCGTTTCTGGATCAAGAAATCGCGCAAATCAGAGGGATTAACAGAAGAAGAAGAAGAAGAAGAAGAAGAAGAAGGCATATTCTCCCTTTTTACATTCGACGGAACGTGGATATTGGGAATCCCAATCCCCTCTCCTCCGTAGGAATACAGCAGTTCAGCCATGTGAGCAGCACATGATCCATGAGGAGCGTATATATCCACAAAATGGGCCTTCTTTACGCCGAGAGGCTTCTCCTGGCGTAATTTAGAATTTTGCTCAGGTTGGCCTAAAACTGAGGAAGTCATCAATCGGCGGCCATCCTTCCGCGTTGTAAGCTCCCTGATTTTTTAGAAATTTTTAATTTGGATTTTTCATAATTTTCTGTAATTTTCTGGGATTTTTCTGTAATTAAAACCTAGGTATTTTGTGACTAAATAATTTTTAAATATTGTTAATTAATATTAAAATAATATGGAAATAATATTTTATGGTGTAAAATAGAAAACCGGACATAGGGTAATTTTCTGTGAATTTATTGGACTCCGGAAACATTTTAAAAGCCCTAAAAACTAATGTAAAAATAAATCGAATTAAACCCCTAAAATAAACCGGGTTTGTTTCCAAAATAAACCAAACCAACTCAGACCCGGTTCAACTGAACCGAACCCAGCCTTATCGGGTCGGGTCGGATCTAAACCCGACCCGAAACCTGCGGACCCAAACCCATACTTAAACACTAGCGGGTCGGGCCGGATTCCTATTGAACCCGACCCATTGACCCGACCCGTACTCGTAACCCAAATCCTAATCTGAACCCTATTCTAATCCGCCGGCGACCGCCTATATAACCCCACACCCGCCGGAACCCTAGACTTCCTCCGACCACCTCGACGAAAACATAGCTCCGCCTTCCCTCTCTCCCCGCCGTGCCCGACGCCCGAGCGCCACCCCAGCCCTCGACCCCGCTCGACCCAGACCCCTAGCCGCCCGTCTCTGCCTCACTCTCCTCCAGCACCGCCTTCATCCCATCGCCGCTCCGACCACCCTAGCCCACTCGGCTTCGAGCCCCTCGCCACAACTCCCTCCTCCTTCCTCCGCCTAGCCGTCCCCTCCTCCCCAGAAGCTCCGCGGTCCTCCGCCCCGCTTCTCTTCGACGACCTGCAGCTCCGCCCAGCCGCCTCGACAGCCACCCGCTGCCCGACCTCGACGACCTCGCCCCGGCGAGCAGCCGCCTTCCTCCGGCGAGTATCCCCTAGCAGAACCCTAACCCTAACCTAGACCGGACACGGCCGCACAGCCCGGACACGGCCCGGACACGGCACAGCCCCGTGTCGGTGTGTCAGGACGACTCGCGGACACAAAGAACCCAGTTTCACGGAGCCCTGTTCAGGTAGCGTTTCCTCTCTCCTCGTTGCTCCATTTTCCGTTCCGTCAGTTGTGACGCGTAGACTGCGTAACCCTCTCGATGCCCGTGGAACCCGCTCGGTGCACCGCGTCCTGTGGCGATCGTGAACCGCGATCCAAAAACAGAAAAACCAACGCCCTGTTTCACCCCGAAACTGAGTGCGCCCCGCCAAACGGGACGACTTGGTCGCACGCGGCCTTTACCGAAACGTGCGCGCCGTCGATACGGACATACGGGATTTTGCAGAAGTTGATTTGGATGTGCGTGCACACCGGAATCAACGCATATCTGCCGACAACGCCCCGTATTCGTCTATTCTGGAACACGTTGTAACTTTGTGTACACATGTCGGATCGAAACGAAACTTGCGCCATCGGACTCGTACCAATACGCTGGTCCTGTGACCCAAGTTTGGTTCGATTCTGAGAATATTGATAAAATCGCGTATTGTGGCCCCACCGGCTCCACTTGAAGGACGATTTTGTGATCGGCTCATCGGAATCCAATTCTGGAAGTTTCGTTGGGTTCGTATCATCGTTCCTGACTTGTTGACACTAAGTTTGACGAATTTGGAGACCTTTGACCCTGACACATTTTTCGGTGCAAAGTGGCCCACCTGTGGACCCCGCTTTGGCTCGAAACTATGATTTTTGCCCCTGTGTCCAAATTGGACTCAAGGACAGGCGTTTCTAGCTATTTGATATTTTCTGAATCTAATGGTAATGTTTATTTCAGCAACCGGAGTAGTACCTGCAAATCACACTGAGACCAGAGCTACAATTGGAGCCAGAACCCCAGGCAAGTGTACCTTGCCGAAACTTGCAGTTCTTGTTACTTATTTCCTTGGCTTATATATATATATATATTATTGTACATGCTTGACCTAGGACCGTGTGACTTTACTTAGCGTCCGATTCATAGTCGGGTGCCAACACCGTACGCGGCGTTGTGTATTGTCATCTAGACATGGATACCGAGACCCCATCTTTCTCGTACTTGTCCTATCAAGTACATCATCACCCAGGACACTTGACACTATTTATGAGACAGAATCTTCCTGAGATATTCATGGTGATTATGTATAGGATACAGGATTTATGGCATAGACATTATATACATAGACATTAGATGACTTGTTGCATTAGATATGATTGTGCGTGACATGGACATGATGCATCGTGGACATGAGACGTATGATTACATTGGGTGGGGAGAGACACACAGGCTACAGGTTGATTATATTATGTCGGCGTCTCAGTCTCTCGCTGAGCTAGACGACCACATGATATCACTGCTACCGGCTCCCAGACACAGAGCTTGTAGTGGCTTCAGCCTGAGTTCTAGTGCTGCTCTCATCTTGCATATCACTTAGCTGGTTATTTAGTGTTTCCCTATTATTTCATTTATTGCTGGAGAGACACACAGGCTACAGGTTGACTATATTATGCTGGCGTCTCAGTCTCTCGCTGAGCTAGACGACCACATGATATCACTGCTACCGGCTCCCCGACACAGAGCTTGTAGTAGTCTCAGCCTGAGTACTAGTGATGCTCTCTCTTGCATGTTCATATAGATGGTTACCTATTTACCCTATTTATTCATTTATTCTCTGTACTGCATTATTTTGGCTTGAGTTATTTTGTACCTTGCTATGTCCCCTGAGGACCTGGATCCGAATTATGTCCCCAGGGTTAGCAGAGGAGATCCACCCAGAGTTATACAGTACAGGAGCATTAGCAGGAGCAGGAGCAGACACTGGAGCAGTACCAGATCCAGTAGACGAGTGATCCCTGAGGGTATATTCTGAGTATATACTGTTCCATACTCAGTATTGCTGTGGTTATCTTTATTCTTGTACCTTGACAGATGTATCAGACTCATTATCGGGTTATTTCCCGAGTTTATATTATATTGAGATTGATCTTGCTCTATGATTCTGATATTGTTGTATTCATTTCTGTGGATGAGATTAGTATATTTAGACTCTTATTGTTGTACTACAGCTTAAGTATGCCCGATGGATCCATTAAAATGGGTTTGTCCATCGGTGTGTGTGCTGCTGGCCATTGCCACGTGTCTAGTCCCTCGATATTTTGGGACTGGGGCGTGACATGGTTTTTGTGGTGGCCCATGCAGGTCAACGACTAAATTGTTCGGTTTCCACTTAGGGACCGAGCAAGCCTGCAATAAGAATAGGATAAGTTTTTAGGATCTCATCCACTTGTTTGAAACGTTCTTGATATCTATATCGGATTCGAATTAATTTCTTGACTTGCATCCTGCCTTGATTTCTGTGCGCCTCTTATTGCTTATTTTGGTTGCAGAGTTATGGATTTACGAGCAAACGACGAGACTCTTACAAGATCACCACGGGTTGCTTTGGTAACCAATGAAGAGATAGTAACACTAGTGGATGAAGGTCAACCAGCTCAACAACGCAGTCAAGCAAATCATGTCTCGAGAATTCAGCAAGATGACGTTCCACCATCGACGCACTTAACTCCACAAATACCCGTATTTCCACAAGGGCAGGCCATGGATGGACAACAGATGTTTCAAATGATATATGCAATAATGCAAGCTCAACAAGAGGCTTTGAGTCGCAGCCTAGCAATCGCATTAGAGCAGGCGAATCTACCAGCACGACGGCCAACGATGGGCTCTATTTCTGATTTCTGCCAGCTGAAGCCCCGTACCTTCTCAGGCAAAGAGGAGCCCATAGAAGTTCATGAGTGGCTCACCAACACACAACATCAATTAGAAGCAGCTGAGCTTCCAAGGGAACGTTGGATGACTGCCGTCAGAATGCAGTTGACGGATAATGCACATCACTAGTGGCTATCTGAGGAGACACGGCTCGGACCAGACCGAGTCACTTGGGAAGAGTTTTCCAGACTCTTTCAGGAGATGTACATACCAGCCATCGCTCGATCAGAACTTCGCGACAAGTTTAATCGCCTCACTCAAGACAGTATGACAGTGGAAGAATACAACGCAGAATTCATTCGTCTGAGTCGCTTCGCCCCAACCTTGATCCCGACAGAAGAAGAGAAGGCCGAGAAGTTCTTCGACGGACTAAACTTTGAGCTACAGAAACTAATTGGATCCGTTGCACCTACATCTTACCCGGACGTCCTTGCTGCAGCCCGACGCATGGAGCGCGTCATCAGGAGAGAGACCAGTCTGAAGCGATCATCCACATCAGCACCCGCCGGAGCACCACAGGAAGAAGCTACAAAGAGACCTCACATGCACCAGCCATCAGAAATATCTCCACAGACACTACCTATCTGTCAATATTGTCGCAAGCAAGGCCATATTGAGGACGAGTGCAGACGAAAAAGAAAAGTATGTTTAGCTTGCGGATCCAGTCAGCATCCATTGAGGGAATGCCCTGAGCGTCGAGAAAGAGCACCAATGGTTAACCAACAAGCGTTACCAGTACCGAGGCTAACATATCCAGCATTGGGAGCACCGCCAACGGAAGTTGAAGGAGTCATACCACCACCTCCAGGAGGGTATCAGCCGAGGCCACCTTTGATACCACAAGCAGCACTCTTCCAGCAGGCCCAGCAGCAGCAGAGGAATCGATTGCAAGGACGTGGACAAGCCCTGACGATGACTTTGGAGGACGCACAGATTCATGGAGTAGCTAATGCGCGTAAGTTTTTATAGTTATTCATTTCTAGTATTGTTTTAGCTCGTGCCCGTTGGTTCGTGACCTCAGCCTTAACCTAGTAATTTCAAACTTGCTATAATCAATAACCTAGTATGTTATAAGTGATAACCTAGTTTTTCTAAACTGTAGTCTTCTAGATCTCCTTCATACAGGAGGTTTCATAACTTCTAATGCTTAGGAAAATGATTTTCCTGTGTGTTATTCTTACACCCTCAACCTTGATTTTCCTTGATCGTGATGTGCTTCGAACAATATTTGCAACCGTGTCATCTCTGTTGACCGGTTATTCTTTGATTGCGAGGACGAAATTCTCTTAAGGGGGGTAGATTGTAAGCCCCCTGATTTTTCAGAAATTTTTAATTTGGATTTTTTATAATTTTCTGTAATTTTCTGGGATTTTTCTGTAATTAAAACCTAGGGATTTTGTGACTAAATGATTTTTAAATGTTGTTAATTAATATTAAAATATTATGAAAATAATATTTTATGGTGTAAAATGGAAAACCGGACATAGGGTAATTTTCTGTGAATTTATTGGACTTCGAAAATATTTTAAAAGCCCTAAAAACCAATCTAGAAATAAACCAAATTAAACCCCTAAAATAAACCGGGTTTATTTCCAAAATAAATCAAACCAACTCAGACCCGGTTCAACTGAACCGAACCCAGCCTTATCGGGTTGGGTCGGATCTAAACCCAACACGAAACCCGCGGACCCAAACCCATACTTAAACACTAGCGGGTCGGGCCGGATTCCTATTGAACCCGACCCGTTGACCCGACCCGTACCCGTAACCCAAATCCTAATCTGAACCCTATTCTAATCCGCCGGCGACCGCCTATATAACCCCACACCCGCCGGAACCCTAGACTTCCTCCGACCACCTCGACGAAACCATAGCTCCGCCTTCCCTCTCTCCCCGCCGTGCCCGACGCCCGAGCGCCACCCCAGCCCTCGACCCCGCTCGACCCAGACCCCTAGCCGCCCGTCTCCGCCTCACTCTCCTCCAGCACCGCCTTCATCCCATCGCCGCTCCGACCACCCTAGCCCCCTCGGCTTCGAGCCCCTCGCCACAACTCCCTCCTCCTTCCTCCGCCTAGCCGTCCCCTCCTCCCCAGAAGCTCCGCGGTCCTCCGCCCCGCTTCTCTTCGACGACCTGCAGCTCCGCCCAGCCGCCTCGACAGCCACCCGTTGCCCGACCTCGACGACCTCGCCCCGGCGAGCAGCCACCTTCCTCCGGCGAGTATCCCCTAGCAGAACCCTAACCCTAACCTAGACCGGACACGGCAGCACAGCCCGGATACGGCACGGACACGGCACAGCCCCGTGTCGGTGTGTCAGGACGACTCGCGGACACAAAGAACCCAGTTTCACGGAGCCCTGTTCAGGTAGCGTTTCCTCTCTCCTCGTTGCTCCGTTTTCTGTTCCGTCAGTTGTGAGGCGTAGACTGCGTAACCCTCTCGATGCCCGTGCAACCCGCTCGGTGCACCGCGTCCTGTGGCGATCGCGAACCGCGATCCAAAAACAGGAAAACCAACGCCATGTTTCACCCCGGAACTGAGTGCGCCCCGCCAAACGGGACGACTTGGTCGCACGCGGTCTTTACCGAAATGTGCGCGCCGTCGATACGGACGTACGGGATTTTGCAGAAGTTGATTGAATGTGCGTGCACACCGGAATCAACGCGTATCCGCCGACAACGCCCCGTATCCGTCTGTTTTGGAACACGTTGTAACTTTGTGTACACACGTCGGATCGAAACGAAACTTGCGCCATCGGACTCGTAGTAATATGCTGGTCCTGTGACCCAAGTTTGGTTCAATTCTGAGAACATTGACAAAATCGCGTATCGTGGGCCACACCGGCTCCACTTGACGGACGATTTTGTGATCGGCTCATCGGAATCCAATTCTGGAAGTTCCGTTGGGTTCGTATCATCGTTCCTGACTTGTTGACACTAAGTTTGACAAATTTGGAGACCTTTGACCCTGACACATTTTTCGGTGCAAAGTGGCCCACCTGTGGACCCCGCTTTTGCCCAAAATTGTGATTTTTGCCCCTGTGTCCAAATTGGACTCAAGGACAGGCGTTTCTAGCTATTTGATATTTTCTGAATCTAATGGTAATATTTATTTCAGCAACCGGAGTAGTACCTATAAATCACATTGAGACCAGAGCTACAATTGGAGCCAGAACCCCAGGCAAGTGTACCTTGCCGAAACTTGCAGTTCTTGTTACTTATTTTCTTGGCTTATATATATATATATATATATATATATATATATATATATATATATATATATATATATATATTGTTGTACATGCTTGACCTAGGATCGTGTGACTTTACTTAGCGTCTGATTCATAGTCGGGTACCAACACCGTACGCGGCGTTGTGTATTGTCATCTAGACATGGATACCGAGACCCCATCTTTCTCGTACTTATCCTATCAAGTACATCATCACCCAGGACACTTGACACTATTCATGAGATAGAATCTTCCTGAGATATTCATGGTGATTCTGTATAGGATACAGGCTTTATGGCATAGACATTATATACATAGACATTAGATGACTTGTTGCATTAGATATGATTGTGCGTGACATGGACATGATGTATCGTGGACATGAGACGTATGATTACATTGGGTGGGGAGAGACACACAGGCTACAGGTTAATTATATTATGTCGGCGTCTCAGTCTCTCGCTGAGCTAGACGACCACATGATATCACTGCTACCGGCTCCCAGACACAGAGCTTGTAGTGGCTTCAGCCTGAGTTCTAGTGCTGCTCTCATCTTGCATATCACTTAGCTGGTTATTTAGTGTTTCCCTATTATTTTATTTATTGCTGGAGAGACACACAGGCTACAGGTTGACTATATTATGCTGGCGTCTCAGTCTCTCGCTGAGCTAGACGACCACATGATATCACTGCTACCGGCTCCCCGACACAGAGCTTGTAGTAGTCTCAGCCTGAGTACTAGTGATGCTCTCTCTTGCATGTTCACATAGATGGTTACATATTTACCCTATTTATTCATTTATTCTCTGTACTGCATTATTTTGGCTTGAGTTATTTTGTACCTTGCTATGTCCCCTGAGGACCTGGATCCGGATTATGTCCCCAGGGTTAGCAGAGGAGATCCACCCAGAGTTATACAGTACAGGAGCATTAGCAGGAGCAGGAGCAGACACTGGAGCAGTACCAGATCCAGTAGACGAGTGATCCCTGAGGGTATCTTCTGAGTATATACTGTTCCATACTCAGTATTGCTGTGGTTATTTTTATTCTTGTATCTTGACAGATGTATCAGACTCATTACCGGGTTATTTCCCGAGTTTATATTATATTGGGATTGATCTTGCTCTATGATTCTGATATTGTTGTATTCATTTCTGTGGATGAGATTAGTATATTTAGACTCTTATTGTTGTACTACAGCTTAAGTATGCCCCGATGGATCCATTAAATTGGGTTTGTCCATCGGTGTGTGTGCTGCTGGCCATTGCCACGTGTCTAGTCCCTCAATATTTTGGGACCGGGGCGTGACACGCGTAATCTAAAGAGTGGACGAACTCTTCTCTTGATGGCGTAAAATTCGAGATTTCGGGGAATACGCCACTTGTTTACCCTTGCGGAGATTGCAGGGACCATCTACCCCCTTATAGGCGGGAGAGGTATTTTTACGCACAGATCGCGTTTGAAAATTCTGACTTGGCGCTAAGGCATTGTCAGAAACTACGTCTTCCCCGCCAGTGACGGGAGACAAATTTTTACGCGCAGAACGCGTTTGAATTTTCTGACTTGGCGCTGAGGCCTTGCCAAAAATTTTGTCTGACCCGCCAGCGATGGGAGACTGAGTTTTACGCGCAGAGCGTGTTTGAATTTTCTGACTTGGCACTGAGGCCTTGCTAGAAATGTTGTTTGACCCGCCAGTGACGGGAGACTGAGTTTTATGCGCAGGGAGCGGAGTGGACTTCTGGATTGGCACTGAGGCATTACCAGAAGCTTTGTCTGCCATGTCACAGACGGAAGACGAGTATTTACGCGCAGAGCGTATAGGTTGGGATGCCACAACCTTGTTGATCGGAGAGAGAGAGCCTGCAGGAAGGGCAGAGGATGTCCGGGGCATCCATACTTTACGCAGCTTCCTGTTGTCTTGGACAGAGAGGGAATGAGAGCTACCGCCTGCGCAGAGCATGTCTTCGTAAGCAGATTGATCGAATTGGACGACCAGAGTCTTCTTCGATGATCCGATGGATACAGCATCATGTTGAGCAATGACCTTCTCATCAGAAGAGAAAGTAGTCCCCAGCAGAGTCGCCATCTTGTGTTTGATAATAAACGAAAGAAATGAAAATAGGTTTATACGAAACCCTTTCTTAGGTTTACAAACAAGAAGTACAATTAATCCTATACGAGGATGTCAAGTATAAAATTTAAATCTGGGTAAATATTGCTATAGGAGTCTGATCTGCAGTCGATCACTTTGTCCCTTGGACCACACGATGACGAAGAAGTGCTGTAGAAGAAGGAGAAGCTTCAAAAATTGCAAGAGGGATTAGATGCTCGATGCCAAAGTCGTCAATCACTCTCCTCTGTCTGTGCTCTAGGATCTTCTTTCTCCACAGATAAAATCCGATCCTCTGGCCGGAGGTCTCAATTTATAGGATTTAGTGACAGTAACCGTCCAGTCGGCGTATAAGCCAAATAATGGAAAGTATGGCACTTTTTATGCGGCGGTTATAATAACTATCACCCATGTATAAATAATCTTCTGAATAAGCGTGTGACGCGTGTCCCATTAAGAGATAATGCGTATAACTGCTGCGAAGATCACAGCGTGCAAGCCACGTAGGTAACTGCCCCTCGCGTAGAAAAAGGTTGGCGTAGAAGCCAATAACTGTCACCATGGCGTAGAAGCCGAGTAGTTGTCAAGTTGGCATAGAAGCCAAATAGGCGTAGAAGCCCAGTAGCTGACATGTTGGCGTAGAAGCCAAATAGCTGTCATACTGGCGTAGAAGCCAAAATATCATGTAGAACTTGATATTGACTGGGGTCTTGAGCATATTCTGGACCAGATAGCCTGTTCACGTACCTTTGCAAATATAGCCTGAGTTGACGTATTTCGAGGAGATACGTACAGCGTGCTCCTATAGCTGAAAATAGCCTGATGGCGTAATATGCAAAAGTGATGATGTGGACGTATTAGCCGTAATTATGGCTTACCCAGTCTTTGAAAGTAGAACCAAATCTCGTGCATTAAATGCAGAGATCTGCCCCCATCACGCGCATTAACTGCAGAGACGTGCCTCGAGCTCTGTACGAAGAGCAGCTTTTGACGTGGCGGTTCGTTTCGTCTCCTGTTGAGCGTAAAAGCTCACATCTGCCTGTATAAAACTAGGCAGCGTATTCCCTTGAATGCGTAAAAGCAATTTATCTCAAGGAAATGTCACTAAACGACGGTCTAGATCTCTGTGCCGAATCATCATTATAGCCGTCGTCTGGATAGTCGTGCAGTACTCTTTGTCAGGAGTCAGGTTCATTATACTGTTCTAACAGGTTCATTCGAGGAATACGAAGCGTTCCTCGTACACTTCCATGCTGCATTAAAAGCAGATGGGTTTATGCCATGAAGGCGATGTAAAACCTTTATACGCTGAAGCAGCCTGGAGATACTGTATTACGCGGGTTATTCCGGAGCTATACTTTACGCTTGAATAGCCTTGAAGCTCTGCTGTTACGCCAATGGTTCTGAAGTCATGATTTACGCCGCGTAGCGCTAAAACTCTGCTTTACTCGGGCTTCCTGCGTATAATATTGCAGCGTATTTTTTATGCTTCTACACTTACGCAGGTTGTTTTGGAGCTCTGTTTTATGCTTCATAGCGTTGAAGCTCTGTTGTACTCCACTGGCTCTGAAGTCATATTTTTACGCCATACAGCGCTGGAGCTCTATTTTACGCAGGATTCATGCACGTTGGGGGTTTTATGCGTATAATTCCCCAGCGTATTTTCATGCTTCTATACCTGACTTTGATGCCAAAAGTATAGACTCAATCTCTACGGAAATCTATACTAAACCCTCGGTGGCATCCAGAGAAATGGGAGTTTACGCCAATGGAGATGAACATGAAGAGGCTTCCCCATCAGGAAGTACGGAGCAACGCATTGCTGTATTGGAAGCATCGCTTAAAGAGATGCATTCCATGATGGAGAGTATGCACCAGATGATGGTGACTCAACATGCAGATGTAATAGCTCAAGCACCGGTTCCTCCGACTCAACTGCGTGTGGGGGTAGACATACCACCACCCAATGCAAGCCAGGAGCCCGTTCCAAATCAAGAGTCAGCTGCTCCTCAACCTCTTAATCCAGAGAATGTATTGCCTCCTGTTGGAGTTATAATACAACCGATCTCTCACCTCTCTGCGGTCCCCTTCCCAACTGAAGATCCGATACAGGCAGTTCGGAAATTAAAAGCCCAATTTGATGCCCTGAAGCATAAGGATCAGCTCAAGAAGTTGGGAATCAACCAACCATACCCAGCTGTCTGGGATGAAATCCCTTTCCCGCCAAAATACAAACCACAGGCCATAGTTTTGTTTGAGGGAAAGACTTCACCGAGCCAGTATATGAACTACTTCAGCATGATAACAGTGTTGTTGCAGGGGAATGACGCCCTTCTTACTCGGGTATTTAAGGGCTGTCTGTCTGGAGTGGCCTACCAATGGTACCATAGTCTAGCGGACAACTGCATTACTTCTTTTGAAGATTTCAAGACCCTATTCTTCGCTCGATTCTACGAGGGAGGGAGGGATATGTCTATGTCATCACTCATCGAAGTAAAGCAGAAAGAGAAAGAAAACGTTCGTACTTTTATTGAACGTTTTCGTCAAGCTACTTTGCAGATGCCTCCTGGAGTCCCGAATTCAGCTTTGGTAGATATTTGCAGGAAGAACCTTCTCCCGCTAATCTCAGTGTTCACAGGACCATATCAGTTCCATGATTGGCCCTCGTTTATCATATCAGCGATAGCCGCTGAAGACAACAGTCGGAAGGCTCGCGACAACGGAATCATGATCTCTACCTCTGATAGAGGAAAGCGGTCATCATCCAATAACGATCATACTCGTAGTTCCAAAGAAAAAGAAGCTCTGGCAATCAATACGTCCAGGCAACATCCTCCAGTAACTACGCAGGCGAATCCTGGGACTTCCAGGCCTAAAGAAGAATATTCTTTTGATGACGACGATATTCCGAGCATATTCGATTGTCTAGTCAAAAGTGGCAAGCTTACTCTCCCCGAGGTAAAGCGCCCGAATAAAGTCGGCAGTACCAATAACCCTAAGTACTGCATTTTCCACAGGTACATACATCACCCCACAAAGGCATGTTATGTACTAAAAAGAAAAATCCAGGAGTTGATCGACGCCAAGGCCATCACTCTGCGTAATAGCGAGAAGACGGTCCTGCCAACATGATCTCGCTCCAGTTCGGCAGCCTGCCCCCTCAAGAAATCCCGGATGGTATGGTACCTATTCCACGGGAAATGATGAACATTGTTAATCTTCCTCCAACCAGGGGTCAAAATCATGACCTGGTACCCCTAACTACTAAGCGTGGGGAGATCATGTGGGTTCACCCAAATCTGGTGTCAGAAATTGAGGAAGAGACTCAAGCTGCTAAAGCTAAGTCTAAAAAGAACTCAAGATGTAAACCATGCCATATGGTTGCAATATCCCCGACATCAGAAGAAGAGGCTTTGGCAACCGGAACCCGGTTAGGGAAAGTCTACCTCAAAGACTGTAAACTCCCTCGACCAGATTTCAGTAATTTAAGATTAGTTTAGACTAATTTGAATTTGTCCAATTTTTTTTAAATTTTATTTATTATATAACCTATTGATTGTACACTTGTGGTTACACAATTAATTAGGGCATCACCCTAGCTATTAACCTTAAACAAATTTCACATCCCTTCTCTAGACTTGCTAGACTACATTTTCTGTATTTTTAGCAACTTTCAGAAACCTTGTTTGGTGCCTCGTTTTATTTAATTCCTATTTAAAATTCTGCTCTTTACCCATTCCTGTACCCTAGTGATTTAAGGACCAGTAGGCATCTGTTTTTGCCAAACAAAAATACGATAAAATTCTACTCTAATTATATTACAATTATCGTATTGACACCGTAGAAAAATTATGACCCTAACAGCCTCAAAATAATTAGTGAACACCGTGCGCAGTATTTATTAAATAATAAATACGATGACCGTATCACCTGCAGAATCAGACTCTACATCTGCCCAAACTCACCCCACACTGTCCAAAACATTTTCCCCAGCTATTTCCCTCATTTCTGTACAATTCAGAATTTCGGAAAATTAGTATTTGAAATTGGGTAAATTGCGAAATTACGCAAATACAAATTTTATGCATTTATGCAAATGTTAAAAAGTTAGGGGTTAAAATGCAAAATTTCATGCTAGGTGGCCTAACCCTATTGGCTAGACCATAGGTAGGTGGGACCCACCATAAAATCCAGAAATTTCTGCTGGAAAATATCTCAAAAATAATAAATTACCAAAATACCCTCACACTTCAAAGTATTTACAACTTTGCCATTACCCCTAACCTTATATAAACCCTAAACCTTTCATTCAAAACCTACAGCCTTTCCCTCTCCCCTCCGACCACCGTCTCCGGCCGTCGCCGACCACCGCCACCCTACCCGAACCCTTCGCCACCCTCCCCTCTTCCCTCCGGCCAAGCCCCACCGCCAGCGCCGCCCTGCTCCGCCGGCTACAGCCCCCGCACCCTCCACCTCTCCTCACTGTCCACAGCACCACCACCACTCCCATTCACTTCCCCCGCCGCCTCCGGCCGTCGCCGACCACCGCCACCCTACCCAGCCGCTTCGCCCCGACCTCCTCTACCTACCACCACCACCTCGCCCCCCCACGACGCCGCCTCCGGCCGCCCTAGCCCCCGCAGCAGCCACCACCCCTAACCCTAGCTACTACCCCTCTTCCCTCCGACGGCCTCCAGCCACCGCCACCGCCGTCGTGGACCTCCGCCACCACCACCGCCGTCGTGGGCGCTGGCCGGCGGGTGGAGGGAGGAGTGGCGGTCAGTTTGGTGGTGGTGGCGGAGGTCCACGACGGCGGTGGCGGTGGCTGGAGGCCGTCGGAGGGAAGAGGGGTAGTAGCTAGGGTTAGGGGTGGTGGCTGCTGCGGGGGCTAGGGCGGCCGGAGGCGGCGTCGTGGGGGGGCGAGGTGGTGGTGGTAGGTAGAGGAGGTCGGGGCGAAGCGGCTGGGTAGGGTGGCGGTGGTCGGCGACGGCCGGAGGCGGCGGGGGAAGTGAATGGGAGTGGTGGTGGTGCTGTGGACAGTGAGGAGAGGTGGAGGGTGCGGGGGCTGTAGCCGGCGGAGCAGGGCGGCGCTGGCGGTGGGGCTTGGCCGGAGGGAAGAGGGGAGGGTGGCGAAGGGTTCGGGTAGGGTGGCGGTGGTCGGCGACGGCCGGAGACGGTGGTCGGAGGGGAGAGGGAAAGGCTGTAGGTTTTGAATGAAAGGTTTAGGGTTTATATAAGGTTAGGGGTAATGGCAAAGTTGTAAATACTTTGAAGTGTGAGGGTATTTTGGTAATTTATTATTTTTGAGATATTTTCCAGCAGAAATTTCTGGATTTTATGGTGGGTCCCACCTACCTATGGTCTAGCCAATAGGGTTAGGCCACCTAGCATGCAATTTTGCATTTTAACCCCTAACTTTTCAACATTTGCATAAATGCATAAAATTTGTATTTGCGTAATTTCGCAATTTACCCAATTTCAAATACTGATTTCCCGAAATTCTGAATTGTACAGAAATGAGGGAAATAGCTGGGGAAAATGTTTTGGACAGTGTGGGGTGAGTTTGGGCAGATGCAGAGTCTGATTCTGCAGGTGATACGGTCATCGTATTTATTATTTAATAAATACTGCGCACGGTGTTCACTAATTATTTTGAGGCTGTTAGGGTCATAATTTTTCTACGGTGTCAATACGATAATTGTAATATAATTAGAGTAGAATTTTATCGTATTTTTGTTTGGCAAAAACAGATGCCTACTGGTCCTTAAATCACTAGGGTACAGGAATGGGTAAAGAGCAGAATTTTAAATAGGAATTAAATAAAACGAGGCACCAAACAAGGTTTCTGGAAGTTGCTAAAAATACAGAAAATGTAGTCTAGCAAGTCTAGAGCAGGGATGTGAAATTTGTTTAAGGTTAATAGCTAGGGTGATGCCCTAATTAATTGTGTAACCACAAGTGTACAATCAATAGGTTATATAATAAATAAAATTTAAAAAAAATTGGACAAATTCAAATTAGTCTAAACTAATCTTAAATTACTGAAATCTGGTCGAGGGAGTTTACAATCTACCCTCCTTAGAATATTTCGTCCTCGAAATAAAAATAAACATATAATGAGAATGAAAAATTAATTAAGGACATAAAGAAAATTTGAATTTGAAATATTGGACATACCCTGGTTTGGAAATAGATGGGGATAACGCTGACGAATATCCTCTTCTCGTTCCCAGGTGGATTCACCTGGTGTATGATGTCTCCATGCAACACGAACGAGAGGAATAGTCTGGCCACGCAACACTTTCTCGCTACGGTCCAGGATCTCTACAGGCTCCTCCTGATAAGATAAGCTCGGCCCGATGGTGATCTCTGAGTAGTCTAGCACATGACTCGGGTCTGGAATGTACCTCCTCAGCTGAGATACATGGAAGACGTCATGTACTCCCTCCAAAGTATGAGGTAGAGCTAGTCTGTAAGCAACTTCTCCGACTCGATCTAGCACATCGAAGGGTCCAATGTACCTTGGGCTTAGCTTCCCTCTTCCTCCAAATCTGATAGTTCCTCTGGTAGGTGAGATCTTCAAGAATACATGCTCCCCTACTTGGAACTCTAGAGGTCTGCGATGAATGTTGGCCCAGTGCTTCTGCCTGTCTTGTGCAGCTCGTAGGTGTCCCTGGATTTTCTTTACCTTCTCCACCGTACGAATAATCAGTTCTGGCCCCAGAATCTGTCTCTCGCCAACATCACTCCAGCATACTGGGGAACGACATTTCCTTCCATACAAAGCTTCAAAGGGAGCCATTTGGATGCTCGCTTGATAGCTGTTGTTGTAGGAAAATTCCACCAGATGTAAGTGATCTTCCCAGGATCCGCTGAAATCAAGCATACAGGCTCTCAGCATATCTTCTAGAGTCTGAATAGTGCGCTCTGACTGGCCATCTGTCTGCGGATGATACGATGTGCTAAACTTAAGGCGGGTACCAAGACTTTCTTGCATACTTCGCCAAAAGTAAGATGTAAATCTCGTATCCCGGTCAGATATTATACTGACTGGTACTCCATGCAGACGTACTATCTCTTTCATGTACATATCTGCCAAGACCTCTGTGGATTGCCCGACTCTGAAAGGTAGAAAATGAGCAGCCTTAGTGAGTCTGTCTACAATCACCCAGACAGCATTACGACCACTAGGACTTCTTGGGAAGCCCGTAACAAAGTCCATCGTAATGTGTTCCCATTTCCACTCGGGTATTGGGAGGGGTTGAAGTAGACCGGCAGATCTTTGATGCTCAGCCTTGACTTGCTGACACACTAGGCATTTGGCCACAAAGCGTGCTATCTCCCGCTTCATTCCATGCCACCAGTAGTATTGCCGCAGATCTCTGTACATCTTTGTGCCTCCAGGATGTATAGAGTATACTGAGCTATGAGCTTCTGACATCAGCTCATTATGAAGTTCTCCATTTGGAACATAAAGACGATTGCCACATCTTAAAGTCCCATCTTCGTGTATGCGACAACCAGTCTGGAGTCCAGCCTCTGTTCTCTGTCGAAGCCTCTGAAATCTTGCATCTGTTGGTAGAGCAGCTTTGATTCTTTCCACTAAGGTTGATTGCAGCTGGTAGTTTGATAACTGGCCGTCAAGTCCTGGCATAATGACCTCTATTCCCAACTTTGCTAGATCTTTCAGCAGATCTGGTTGAGTGATCATAAAGAATGCCGAGGGTCTTCTGCTTAGCGCATCTGCTACCACATTAGCTTTCCCAGGATGGTATTGTAGATCAATCTCGAAATCTGTCATCACTTCAAGCCATCGTCTTTGCCTCAGATTTAAGTCCTTCTGGGTGTAGACATATTTCAAGCTTTTGTGGTCGGTGAAGATCTCCACTCGTTCGCCATATAGATAGTGTCTCCATAGCTTCAAGGCGAAGATGACTGCAGCAAGCTCCAGGTCGTGAGTGGGGTAATTCTTCTCATGAGTCCTCAGTTGTCGTGAGGCATAAGCTACAACCTTCCCATGTTGCATTAAAACACAACCAAATCCTTTTCCGGATGCATCGCTATAGATGACGAAACCTCCGGATCCAGATGGTATAGTCAATATGGGGGCTGTAGTTAGACGCTTCTTCAACTCATCAAAAGCTGTCTGGCATTCTTTAGTCCATAAGAACTCCTGCTCCTTGCGGGTAAGGCGAGTAATCGGCTCCGAGATTCTTGCAAAGTTTTCTACGAACCTCCGGTAATATCCGGCAAGTCCTAGAAAGCTTCTCACCTCTGAGACATTGGTCGGGGTTGGCCATGTCTCCACAGATGAAATCTTTGCAGGGTCCACCGAGATGCCTTCTCCTGTGATCACATGCCCAAGGAAAGCAACACGATCAAGGAAAAATTCACACTTGCTCATCTTGGCATAAAGACTCTCCCGTCTCAGTGTCTCTAGCACCAGTCTTAAGTGCTCTTCATGTTCTTCGTGGCTCTTTGAATACACCAGAATGTCGTCGATAAAGACTACCACGAACTGGTCCAGATATTGATGGAAGACTCGGTTCATCAGGTTCATGAATACAGCAGGTGCATTAGTCAATCCAAACGGCATCACCAGAAACTCGTAATGACCATAACGAGTTCTGAATGCTATCTTTGGAATGTCTTCTCGTCGTACCTTGACTTGATGGTAGCCTGATCTCAAGTCTATCTTCGAGAATACCACGGCTCCTGTCAGTTGATCGAACAGGTCGTCAATTCTCGGCAAGGGATATTTGTTTTTGATTGTTAGAGCGTTGAGGGCTCTATAATCAATGCACATGCGATATGTTCCGTCCTTCTTAGGTACAAACAGCACTGGTGCTCCCCAGGGCGATGCACTAGGACGAACAAATCCCTTGATCTGAAGTTCCTCCAGTTGAAGCTTCAGCTCGTCAAGCTCCTTCTTCGCCAGTCGGTATACATTGGAGGATACTGGTGCAGCTCCGGGAATTAGCTCAATAATGAACTCCACTTCTCTGTCAGGCGGCAGGCCTGGCAATTCTTCTGGAAATACGTCTGCGAACTCTGCTACAACTGATGGAAGTGCTGTCTCCATCGCCATGTAAGCTCTAGGAGTCTGGCCTACTCCTTGCTCAATGGTTCCTCGGACATATTCAAACTCAGGGTGATCTGGGGGTCTAAAGATAACACTACCCTTTCGGCAGTCTAGGATAGCATTGTTCTGGCTTAGCCAGTCCATGCCTAAGACAACGTCGAAATTTGGCATTGGGAGTACCAAAAATCGCGCTCTTAGTCCTCGACTACAAACAACTACTGGGCAGGTTTTGATAATGTTGGTAACTGGAACAATACCTCCTCCAGTAAGTATTTTCCAACACTTGGGTAGCGGCGAAGTAGATAGTTTGTGCATGGCTACAAATCTACTGGATATGAAAGACAAAGTAGCCCCAGAATCGAATAATACAGTTGCAGGTAATGATGCAACTAAAATGGTACCTGTTATAGTCTCCCCTTCAGGTTCCTCTGCAACAGCAGCTAACGCAAAGGCTTGTCCGTGCCTTTGTCCTCCGGTTTGTTGTCTGGCCTTGAACTGGGCCTCCTGAGTAGGCAAGGGTGCTCCTCGCTGATATCCTCCTGATGTGGAGGGTAGCATTTTCTGGGCTTGAGCTCCTGGCTTCTGCCCTTGCTGAGGTGCTGCATCTCTGCGTTGTGGGCAGTCTCTGGCCATATGGTTTTTAGCTCCACATAGCAGGCATAATCCCAGCTTCTTTCTGCAGTCACTGACCCAATGTCCTTTCTTGCCACAAAAGTGACAAGTCGGAAGCTCCTTCTTCTGGTAGGGCCCCGTCGTCTGCTGAGTCTGATATTGGGGACGACGTATAGGTCCTCCTGCTCCTTGCTGGTTCTTGGCCGAGAAGGTTGGATTTGTGCGTCTAGCTCCTCGGCCAATGGCTTCTTGCTCCCTGGCTTCAGTAAGAACTTCGTTGTAGGAGATTCTTGACTGCGTCGTGGTGTACTTCTGGAGCTCGTAGTTAAGGCCATGGTGGAATCTTTTAGCCTTTTTCAGCTCGTTCGGGATCAGATCAGCACCGAAACGACTTAGTCGGCTAAACTCCGCGTCGTAAGCATCGACAGTCATGTTTCCCTGCTCCAGGTGCAGGAACTGGGAGTATAGAGCATTCTGGACTGTCGCTGGAAAGTACTTGGCGTTGAAGTGCTCCAAGAATTGTTGCCAAGTTTGGTCTTTCCCGACGCTGCGCTCTATGGATTCCCACCAGTGATGGGCGTTGCCAAGAAGTTGGCCCCTCACAGCAGTCATCCATAGGTCGGGGGTGAGTTGCGATCCTTCTAGCAGCATTTCGGTGTTGGAGATCCAGTCGGAGATCTCCTCAGGAGTTTCGCTGCCTTTGAAGTCTCTCGGGCTCATTTGGCGGAAACCTCGAACTGTGCCCGCTGGGTGGACAGGTGCTGGTGCCGGAGTAGTAGCTCTCTCCAAAGCCGTCATCAGAGTCTGTCGCAGAGCTTCAGTCTGCTGCCACTGAGACTGTCTCAGGGCCTCAGTCTGTTGCCACTGGTTCTGCAACATCGTCTGGAGAAACTGCAACATTTGAGGTTGACCCTCAAGTTGTGGCATCAGGATAGGCAAGGCTGGAGGTGGAGGCAAAGGTGTCTCTGCCTGCGGTGTTGGTGTCGTCTCCTGGCCAGAATTCTGATGATTGGACGGTGTTCCTTGGACACTTGGCGAAGGGTCTGTTGCTTGGGTAGCCCCATTATTCGCAGATTTTTCGGGTATGTCCATATTTCTGAAGAAAATAGGATAATTAGAAAACACAAAGGATAATATAATAGATGATATTCAAGCAGATTGCAAAATAATAAAAAAAAAAATTTAAAGATGGTGTTAGTGTGGATGAGACCTAATATTTCTATCCTATTGCAGGCTTGCTGGGCATGTCATCATACCACTAGCAAATAAAATAAGACCTGCATGGGCCACCACTAAAACCGTGTCACGCCCCAGTCCCAAAATGTCAGGAACTAGGCCACGTGTCACTGGCCAGCTGACACGTCACTATGGGCTTAATCCACTTTGATGGACCCAAAGGGACGTGCTACGCTGTCCTAAAATACTACAAGTATAGAACAGGTAAAACTATCTCATCCACGACAATATGACAGAAAAGCAAATGCTGAAATATATATATATAACTGAGTCTGATACAATACACAACTGGCGAGAATACAAGTCTACTACAAAAACTAATAATAGTGCAGAAAAATCAGATAGACTAAGCAGTGTCTATCTGATGAAACATCTCCATCTCCAGGTGGCAGGCCTCTAGGGTCAGACAAACTCTGAGGATGTTTCCTCGAGCTCCTCCTCGGTAGCACATCTGGCCTCCTGATCAGGCCCGTACACAGTGGGGTAGAAAGCCTCGTCTAGATCTGGCAGGGAACCAGGTCCTCAGTGGGACGTAACAAGATACAGGAAATGACATGCCATGTATGTAAATACTGAAATAAAGAAAATAAATACAGGGTGCTAACCATACTAAGTGAAAATGCAAGTAAAGATCTAGTAGTACGCATGGGAATGTGTGGCTAGACATACGCTGACGTAATTCACCAATCGTGGTGACTGGCTAGTATATGTGTCGTATGCCCCCGGACTCACGGGTAGCTCTGCAATCGACCATCTCCGAGGAGCATGGTACGAAAGTATATAAAACATTATTGGAGGGGGTGTCCCATACGTTAACTAGTTATCTTTCCCATCCCAATGAAACTAAATGTCAAGTCGTACATCTCCTGAGTTATTCTAATCCGTGATGCGGAACACACGTACTGGTAGCTAATCAAATACGCAGCTCACATCCGTATATGTAATGCAACCATGTTGCGTGTTCCCGTGATAGGGTTTAGGAGAATATTAGGATATTCTCTTTGTTGTTGGTGAGTCTGTAATATCGTGTCAACATAACAGTTGACTGTACCCAAGGCAGTCTCAGGTGATCATGGTATATGAATTTCAGAGCAAAGCAGATATCAATAATTTAATTTAATCAATAACTTGGCAAGGTATACTTGCCTACTCCTTGATAGTGTTGAAACCCTGATTTTACAGTCAGTTGTGAAGGTGCTGGTGACAGGGGGTCACTGGCAGTGCTGAAGTTGATTTCTGTTAGAATAGACAGGGTTTGTGAATATCCAGGCTGTAATATAAAATATATTTATATACATATATATAGTATAGATATATATATAGTAGGCATAAATATAATATATATAATAGTATATATATATATAGAACAGATAAATGCAGGCAATAATATATAGTAGCAGGGTATATCCACTGCGATAAATATAGTATTTATCAGGGTGTATCCTCTGATATATATAATATAAATAAATTGGATTGACAGGACAGTAATTTAAATACATATATACTCAGGGTATATCCACTGATTGATATATATATATAGGTAAATTGAAATGACAGGACAGTAATTTAAATACATATATATAATATATGTATTATAGTATATAGATAATAAAAAGAAATTGACAGTGCAAGAATTTAATACATAAATAAATGCTGTATTTATTCAGCAATATAATATAAGTAGTAGCAGGGTCTATATGTGACCACTGTATAATTGAAATGACATTTGCAAGAATTAAAATATAATATATAATTAAGCTGTATTATCCAGCTGATATATATATATATAGATAATATATATATATATATATATATATATATATATATAGGTGCAGGAATTAAAATGCAGAAATATAAATAAATTAAAATGCATAGTATATCATATAAATATATGTATACACATATATTTATATAATTTTTTAAAAACAGAAAAGTACATATTTTATTAATTATATATCATATATAAATATGTTATATTTATTATAGTATACATATTATATATATAGTTTTTGTAGTAGACTTGTATTCTCGCCAGTTGTGTATTGTATCAGACTCAGTTATATATATATATTTCAGCATTTGCTTTTCTGTCATATTGTCGTGGATGAGATAGTTTTACCTGTTCTATACTTGTAGTATTTTAGGACAGCGTAGCACGTCCCTTTGGGTCCATCAAAGTGGATTAAGCCCATAGTGACGTGTCAGCTGGCCAGTGACACGTGGCCTAGTTCCTGACATTTTGGGACTGGGGCGTGACAAAGACTATGGAGGGAACCAGAAGGAAACAACGGTAGACATTTTAACTGCCAAACATCCAGAACCTGAACCTGTTATGCTAGAAGCAGGTCCTTCCAAACCAACTTCGGTAGACAAGGGCAAGCAAAGAGAAGTTCATTTCGATAAGCCTTTGAAGAATATTCAAAACAAGGGTTTAGAGAAACCATATAACTTTGATATCTTGGCTCAGTTGGCCAATACTCCGGCCAGATTATCCATCTTTGAGCTACTCAGGCTATCCAAAGACACTTGTCAAGCCTTGAATGAAGCATTGATGCAGGCAGATGTATGCTTGACTCAGTTCAAGTCCCCCGATAAAGAACATGTGGCCTATCCTCAATGCCATAGTGTGATGGAAGTGGTTCCTAACATCACTTTCACTCAAGAGGACATGTTGTTGAAACACAACAAACACGACAGGCCGCTTTATTACACCGGATACATCGGCGCCATGGAGGTTGACCGGATTCACATAGATCGGGATCGTCGATCAGCATTATCCCTCATAGTCTGCTAAGACCGCTGAGGATTCCTACAAGTGAACTGGCTTACACTACCACTACAATCGTGGGCTTCAATGCCAGGAAAAGTAAGCCGTTGGGGAAGATTCGTCTGAGGATCCAGATTGGTGACCTTAGATCAGTGGCTACATGCTACGTCATTGATTCGGAGGTGTCTTACAACATTCTATTCGGTGGACCATGGATCCACGATCACAATATTGTTCCTTCAACTTTACATCAATGCTTCAAATATGTAGACGTCCAAGGAACAGTGAAGACGGAATTCGCTGATCTCAATCCTTTCAAAGGGGTTGAATCTTACTATTCCGATGCCATATTGTACACCCAAGACTACATGAAGGAGGTGTCAGGCAGGACGGAGGAGGAATCCCATCGGGAGCCAGGAGAGCCATCTGCTGAGCAACCTTTGTCAATCCAGGTGAAAGGGCGGACTACCCTTTCGAAAGTCATGGAACCCATGGCTATCCACTTGGGCAAAACCAAATCGGGAAGAGGAAATGATCCCCTAGTGATCACTCTGAACCAGAAACCTCCACCTTTGGTCATTGACCTTAGGCGCAGCAAGCAGCCGATTGATGTAAATACAACCGGGAAAGTGGTTTCTGACGATAATAAAGATTCTCTTTTCCAGTATACTGACGCTCAATTTCCTAATCAGGAATCCTCCCCCATAACGATATAGAGCCTATAGCACAAAAATTATTGGAAGCTATAGACTTCTATCAGCCGTATGTGTGGGAAGTAGCATCAACATCTAATGTCATCACGACATATAGGCCACATGAAGATTCAATCTTTATTGTTCCACCTACTCGCAATGATCAGCATCCAATAGTCTTCGGTCGCATGCGGAACAGACCGATTGTACAAGAAGATTCTCACGAGTCTGATGCTGGGAAAATACAGGTTCACAGATATAGCCCACAAGCTTTGAAGATTATACAAAGCATGGGTTATGACTTAAAGTTGGAGCCAGGCCTCAACTATGGAAAAGGCAGACGAATGCCGTTGCATGGTGATCCCTACTGTCAATAAACTCATTTCTGGTTAGGGTATACCACATCTCTTGCAACTTCGAACAATTCTGAGTCAAGTGAGGAGACCATTTCCTCTTCTCAAGATGATTTATCGTCCTCCGATTCAGATGATGGACTCGAACGGGCATTATCAGTAAATATGGTGTTGACAGATTCCCTCGAAACAGAGGAAGAAGAATCTGAACCATTTGAGAATGAATCCTGGGCACAGCAAATGGATACACAATGGGAACTCTGGTTTGAACAAAAAGAACCACCCACTGAAGATCAAGTTATCCAAGTCAATATTGGGGATGAATTTTCACCAAAGCCGATATTTATCAGCAACCATCTCTCCGAAGAAGAAAAGGAAGAAATGATCCAGCTGATAAAAGAATATATCGACATCTTTGCATGGAATTATGAGGATATGCCAGGTCTTGATCCTAAGGTGGCTACCCATAAACTCAACATATTGTCCAATTCAAAGCCAGTAAAGCAACACCAACGCCGGTTCCGCCCGGATATGATGGATGCTATTGAAGCTGAAATCAAGAAACTAATAGCCTGCGGGTTCATCAGGAAAGAACAACATCCTGATTGGATCACTAATGTTGTCCCGATCATGAAGAAAAATAGGAAAGTTCACATTTGTATCGACTTCCGAGATCTAAATGCGGCCTGCCCCAAGGATGAGTTCCCTCTTCCCACCACAGACGTCATGATCGATAATACGTGCGGTTTTGAGCGCATGTCTTTCATGGACGGATTTTCAGGATATAATCAAATTAAGATGAATCCTGAAGATGAGAAGCATACTGCCTTCCGTACACCATTGGGGGTATATTGCTATACAGTCATGCCTTTTGGATTGAAGAATGTCGGGGCTACATATCAGCGAGCTATGAGTAACATATTCTATGAGCATCTACGCAAAACGGTAAAATATTACGTAGATGATATCGCTGTCAAAAGTCGTCTCAAGGATAATCACATCCAAGACTTGAAGACAGTATTCGAGTTGATACGCCAAAATCAACTCAAAATGAACCCTACAAAGTCCTTTCTTGGTGTATCCAGTGGCAAATTTCTGGGATTTGTCATCAGTGCTAAAGGCATTCAAGTTGACCCTGACAAAGTGAAAGCTATCCTAGAAATGCGACCGCCTCGTAATCTGAGAGAACTCAGGGGATTTCAAGATCTTCTAGCTTACATCAGGAGATTCTTATCCAACCTCTCTGGGAGATGTCAACCTTTTTCTCGTCTAATGAAGAAAGGTGTGTCATTCGTATGGAACGAAGCCTGTCAGCAAGCGTTTAATGATATCAAACGCTATCTTACTAATCCTTCAGTTCTGGTGCCTTCCGTCATAGGAAGACCATTTTTGCTGTATGTTCGAGCAATGGATCATTCTTTAGGGGCTCTTCTCGCACAGAAGAACAATGAGGGTCATGAACAGGTTATCTACTATCTAAGCAGGATAATGGTCGGAGCTGAATACCGATACAATCCAGTGGAAAAAGAATGCTTGCCATTCAGAAGACGCGATATTACGTGACGGGCCAAACTATTCTTATCATCTCCAGAATCAATCTACTTCGGGTATTAATGAATAAGCCTAGTGTTCTTAATTCCCGACTCGCGACTTGGGCGATGCTACTAACACCCTATGATATGGTGTACGTCCCTCAGAAGTCCATGAAAGGCCAAGCCTTGGCTGATTTCTTAGCTGCCCATCTAATTTCGAAAACCTCCAAATTATATGAGGACATTCCTGACGAAGTTACAGAATATAATTCGGCAATAAAAGGCGATACATGGCAGCTATTCTTTGATGGCGCTTTCAGGACTGGTCCCAAGGGAAACGTAGTTTCAGGAGTAGGAATTATTCTGGTGACTCCTGATAAACTCGTTATCTATCGAGCATATTCTCTTAGCGAACCCTGCTCCAATAATGTGGCAGAGTATAATGCTCTACTAATCGGGCTTCAAGTCGCTAAAGAATTGGATGTTGAATACCTGGAAGCTTTTGGTGATTCTCAGCTGATCGTCGACTTGGGCGATGCTACTAACACCCTATAATATGGTGTACGTCCCTCAGAAGTCCATGAAAGGCCAAGCCTTGGCTGATTTCTTAGCTGCCCATCCAATTTCGGAAACCTCCAGATTATATGAGGACATTCCTGATGAAGTTACATAATGTAATTCGGCAATGAAAGGTGATACATGGCAGCTATTCTTTGATGGCGCTTTCAGGACTGGTCCCAAGGGAAACGTAGTTTCAGGAGTAAGAATTGTTCTGGTGACTCCTGATAAACTCGTTATCTATCGAGCATATTCTCTTAGCGAATCCTGCTCCAATAATGTGGCAGAGTATAATGCTCTACTAATCGGGCTTCAAGTCGCTAAAGAATTGGATGTTGAATACCTGGAAGCTTTTGGTGATTCTCAGCTGATCGTCAATCAGGTCAGAGGAATATATGAAGTCCGCAATCCAGACCTCATTCCTTATCACCAAACAACGATCGAGATAGCCATGTCTTTTAAAGGATTCTTATTAGAGCATGTTTCTCGATCTCAAAATTTGGAAGCCGATGCACTGGCCAGTCTAGCTGCAGATCTAGCTATTCCCATAAGAAGGCAGAATTCGGTGATCCTTCTTAACAGGGATTTGTTTTGTGTGAAAAATAATTTTCACATAGAACGCGGCTACGCCATAAACACGGTTCCTCCTAAGAGAGATTGGAGAAGTCCCTTTATAGACTTTGTGTCATACGGAATCTTACCAGAGGATCCTAAAGAAGCAGTATCTATCAAAAGACGATCATTACATTTATATTTTCATGCTTTTTCACAAAGTCTATATCGTCGAGCATATGATGGACTACTGTTACGATGTCTCTCTGATGATGAGGCAAAGCGGGTTATCCGAGAAGCTCACGACGGAGTATGTGGAGCACATCAACCCGGTCCTAAGTTACAGGATCGTATCAGGAGGATGGGCTACTAATGGCCTACTATGATAGCAGATGCCGTGAAATATGCAAGATAATGCAAAGCCTGCCAGGTTCATGCGGATTTTATACATAAGCCCTCCGAGTATTTACATCCTACTATTGCATCATGGCCCTTTGAGGCCTGGGGTATGGATATCATTGGTCCTATTCATCCTTCGTCTTCTAGAGGACATCGATTTATATTGGCCATCACTGATTATTTCTCCAAATGGGCGGAGGCGGTCCCTCTTGCTGAGGTAAAGACATCCAACGTGATCAGCTTTATCAAGCACCATATAATTTATCGCTTCGAGATACCCCGAAGGATAATTCATGACAATGGGCCTCAATTCATTAGTCAAGCATTTCACCAATTTTGCGATAAGAATCGGATATAAAATATGGCCTCTACGGCATATAATCCTGCTGCTAATGGTTTGGCCGAAGCCTTCAACAAAACCATTATCAAACTCTTGAAGAAGTTTGTCTCTTCAAACAAAAGAGATTGGAATGAGAAGTTAGAAGAATGTCTGTGGGCATACCGCACAACGGTACGAGCACCAACAGGTTGTACCCTATTTTCATTGGTTTACGGGAGTGAAGCAGTTCTCCCCATTGAAGTTCAAATTTCGTCACTCAGAATAGCAGTGGCTAATGAGCTGACTCAGAAAAATAATGATCATTTAAGACTTCAAGAGCTAGAAGGATTAGACAAGAAACGCCTTCAAGCTCAACAGCGCATTGAGTTCTACCAGGCACGCATCTCCAGAGCTTTTAATCAAAAAGTGAAGGAAAGAGTGTTCAAAGTTGGTGAGCTAGTTTTAGCTGTGAAGAGGCCAATGATCATTACGCACAAAAGTAAGGGCAAATTCCAGCCCAAATGGGAAGGCCCTTATGTGATTGAAATAATATTTTCAAATGGCGCCTACAGATTAGCCAAGCCTAATAGAGATTTGATAATGGCTCCTATTAACGACAAATTCCTGAAGAAGTACTATGCTTGATTTCTCTTGCTTAACGGGGTATGATGAAGATCTTCTTCTGATGATACTACGTACAAAGATTAGTTGGATCATATTCTATCATGTTCTTATAACCTCTGAATAGATATGTTTAACTAATTTGAAACTCCAAAACCTATCACGTCCATATTACCTCTGATAGTGTTTTGTATACAAATTTAGTTGGATCATATTCTATCTTGTCCATATAATCTCTGAATAGATATATCTAGCTGAAACTTACCGAAAGTATATCACGTCCATATTACCTCTGATATCACTTTCATCCTAGCCTATCATTTGCATTCTAAAGTGATGGGTCCACAAAGTCAGAAAATATATCTTTATTATCTCTGGGGATAGCAAATTATAAAAGGAGCAAAATGGTACATCATTGGGGAGGAGCAGTTAAATCCCTGATCTGTTGCGCCAAAGGGGCCATCCTCTCATTCCTGGAGTTCAAAATGTTAGTGCGAGCCCGTTCCAGCCTTGCCTCGTCATTGCTCAAATAAGATAGTTCGGACAGAGAATCAACAAAACTTGCGTGGATGACACCCACATGTGTCAAGTTCTGTTTAGCTGTATCCACTTAGCCCTTCAGCACATTGTGGACTGCCGATGTCTTGAGAAGCCTCTCCCTTTCCTGAGCGAGTTCAGCTTCCAATTCTCGAACCCTCGCTTTATTTTCCTCACATTCGGCCTGGCACTTAGCTAGCTGAGGAATGACCTCCACCAAGACAACTTGCTCTTTATCCATCTCTTGTTGTTGTTCCTGAATGGATTTGTTTAGAGATTCTATTTTCTCGGCAAGTTCTGCAGTTAAGGAGTCGTACTCAGCCTGAACCAGATCATCGACACTGCCTCGGGATAGTTGTAAATATTCGTTAATGGGTTGTTCTAAACCATTAACTATTTGCTCTAGCGCATTAGCTCTTTCAGCGTCACTGAAATTTCTAATTTGCGCTATAGTGAGATTGGAGGACATCTTCAGAGCATCAAAGCCTAGATTCTTCTCCAGTACCATGGATATCAATGCTTTCAAAGTGATGTAGAATATGCTAGCACATTGTTCAACTAGCATGGCAAAGTTCGAATGGACGCTGAGAGTGGCCGCGATATCGGTAAATCCCCTTTCTGGAACGTCGGCAGAGGATGTTGCCACATTCATCGCTTCTACAGATGGCGCGACAAAAGAAGAGACACCAACAACGGTCGAAGTTGTTGGCATGCTCGACGAAGGAGGCACAGTCGAGATGGTAGGCTCATCCTCCTTTGATGTTATTTGAACTACTACTGGCGGAATTACATCCGAGAATGTTGCGGATGAAAGATCAGCGACTTTAAAGTGTGCTTCTTCGCCGTCAGGCGCCGCCGTTTCATCAGCTGGATCCGCAACAAAATCAGAAAATGCTTCAGCTCCGCCCTCCCCCGAGATGTCTTCGCCTGAAAATAAGATAAGAGAAAGTTAATATCAATTTGATGTTAATTTTTCTGAAAAAAGCGTGAAGACAACATTTACCCATGGCCGATGGTATGTATGTTGCGTCTGCAGCCTGTTCAGCTAAATCATTTCTTAATGATGCTAAGCAAGCTGTTATACCTGGAGAAGAGGGTGCACCAGCTGACGCCAGCGGGTAGTCATCCCATTCATCACCCAGATCTACTCGGGGCTCATCGGGTGGAATCTCGCTGGAAATACTTACAGACGAAGGAGGGGCTAGACCCATTATTTGTCTTGATAAAGGTATATTGAACCTTATTACGCACGGCCTCGAAGGCGATCTCGAAGCACTACCAGTAATGGTGGTAGCGGCAGCAATCACGGACAAAGAATCTCCAGCACTGTCAGCTGGGACTGTGGAGGTTCCCTCTCTAAAAGGTGAAGGACCCCTAATCAAATAATCACCCCCAACAGGGGAAAGAATAGACTCACTCCTAGAAGAGGTCCTCTTGGTGGAAGTCTTTTTAGGACCTCCAGTAGTCTGCTTCTTCTTGCGGGGGGAAGGATCTTTTTGAGCAGAAGCCTTCCGCTTATGAGAAATTACGAGAGGCTCTGCTGGCGGAGCTATTACGCCTCTCGGTAAAATCACCAAATAGTCATCTGCACCGGTGGTTTCATCACCTTCATCAGAAAAGACAGATGGTATCTCCTCTCTTCCAGTGGACCTATGAGATGACATTTTGAAGATTCCATGTATATCGAAATCACGATGGAAGATATTGATGGACGCATAAAACTGCACGTAGGAATGAAGAATGTGCAACTCCATGGAGAGAGAAGTGACGGGCACAGTAAAGATTGCTCAAGTACAACCCATGATGAAATGCCGCCATCCTCTAGCTCCATCAATGAGTCCACCTTTGAACTTAAAGCTGGTGATGGGATTCCCCACGTGCAACTGGTCATACCCAAATTGCCTGGCGAAACGGCTAGGCAGATAAGGCTCCAAGTAGCAGTGGTCCTCACTTCTGTACAGCAGATGGGAAGGTCTAATGCAGACCAACCAGTAAAATGCTTCAGGAGAGAGAATAGTCCTCCCCTGACCTGTATCCTGAAGCTTCGTCCCCTGTTGATTAATATGTACAGAGGGGACGGTGCAGAAGAGCTTCCAACTATGGGCAAAATTGAGTGCTAGTCGACAATCAATGACGCTAGCCACATTCCAGAGAGAATTCTGGTAATTCAACAAGAAGTTATTTCTCGAACCACTAGAATATCCGGAAGACATCACTTTGGAGTTGTGAAGGATTAACCATCCCATCAGATATAGGAATGGCAGTTCCACTCTGGGATATGCTTCACGCCGTGTATCATCAGCCAGCAGCCCATCAGTAATGGCTCTCAGGCCAGCTTGTATCCTGTATACCATGGCAGGAAGAAGGCCCAATCTGGTTCCAAACACCAAACGCACTGCGGGCCACAAGGTATTGCGATAAATGCGATCCGCAGACGCGATTCCAGGCACTACCCATCGACGTAGCCAGATAGAGAGGAAGCCAGCCAGTTGAGCTTCCCTTGACAGAGGCTTGCGATAATGCCTCATATAACTGTAGGCTTTAGTGCCTGCAGGATAACCCCCTATCATTTCATCAAGAACACTGTCTTGGGCCCCCGCATCTTCGATGAGGTCATCGACTGTGTTGGCACTAAGCATGCTCAGAAGGTTCAAAGGCTTATCTTTGCTATCTACAACTTTGTCCTGCTTGGCATTTCTGGCCTGATGGAAGAAGAGGTAGGATGCCCATTTGTTGGTATAGGCTAAATCAGAAGGCTCCCCGTAGAAGGTGGTGCATGCAAGGTAGTGGCTCATCAGCTCTTGATACACTGCCACTACCCGAGGGTTGGTATCCTTCAGCTCTCTATTTGTGGGAACGTACTCTTCATAAGGAGTGTCCCCCATTGGCAGCTTAGAGATTTCTGCCATCTCATGAAGGGCCAGTCCCAACTCTCCTAGCATAGTGGCGAAAGTCCCAGTGAGCGAGTTATACCGCTCCATCAAAGCTAAGAACAAGTTGGGGTTGAGAGGGAGCCCAACACTAGTAGCGCTCACAGCCGCGAACAAGCCAATACTTTCTAGCTCCGTCTGAAAGTGCTTCAGGGCCTATGCAGTTAAACTGGCCCATCGAAGATTCTGAGGGCTAAGCCATCCACTGGTTCGAGGGTTAGCCTTAGGGTATACTCCTCCCTGCCCTATAAAGTCATTGCAGAAAGTCGATATTTGACGCGGCTGGATCAGTGAAGTGTCTTCACTCGGGACGCTGCCCGGCAGTAACCCTCTGAAAGGCATGACAGGGCCTAAGGGACTTCTTACAAAGGCCCCTCGGTTTAATCCTTTCCTGTAAAAGATCTTCCCCGGCTGGCCATAAAGATCGGGGGTCAGAGTCCATGACATCTTCCTGGGATGTGTGGCATGGAAGAATGCTGAGATAGGGAAATCTCTAGGCATCCTTGGCAGATACATGACCGTGCCCTCAGCAGAAAATACCCAATCTTCCTTCTTGGGCTTGGTCTGAGACTGCTTATCAATGACGTCCCCGAATAGGAAGGCTGGTTTCCTATACTAAGTCCCATCTATGTATGCCAGGGGCTCCCCACTGATCATACTCAGCAACATTCGTTCTCCTTGGGCCGAGATCAGAGTTCCTCTTTCTTGAGGATACTTGTTTCCAGAGATGTGGAATGTCACATGGGACAAGTCCTCCAGATAGTTGGAATTCAGCATCCCAGCAGCAGAGCCCATCACTTCAGCCAAAGGAGGGATCTGCAGGTCCACTGCAAAATGCAAGAAAATAAGTCAGTTTTACGCTAGACGCTACACTCTTGCAGTATACGCCAAAGACTAACAGTCTGAGCTTTTATGCCAGACTGCAAAAACTTGAGTCTTACGCTGGAATCTATTTTCAGTGCGTAAAACTCAATGTTGGCAGTATACGCCAAAATCTAACAGTCTGAGCTTTCTACGCCAGACTGCCAAAATTTGAGTTTTTATGCTGGAATTTACGCCAGCGCGTAAAACTCAAAATTTGCAGTATACGCCAAATTTTGACAGTCTGAGTTTTTACGCCAGACTGCAAGAGATGGAGTTTTATGCTGACACATTAAAAATGTGGGCATAATAATAAAATATCTCTGTGCATCATCTTCCCCGAAGATACTCTTAACACAAAAGATGACCTTGCGCATACACGTACAACGTGTGCGAAGGGTTTTATTCCTCTCGAAGTCTTTACCTGTGACGTCCGGTGCACAGCTCGACGGAGGAGCACTTCGTTCAGATCGGGGCTCGCTCAGCCTAATGAGGGTTGCTCGTGCTTGAGCAGAGGAGCGAGATGAGGAAGCAAGTTTTCGTTCAGATCGGGGCTCGCTCAGAAAAGAGACGAAGACGAAGAGTTCTCAAAGAGACGAAGGGTTTTGCAAAGACAGATGAAGGATTTTTCTCTCTCAAGACCTTGGACTATTTATAGAGTTCTGATAACTCTTCGAATCCCTAACCAAATCCAATTTTTAATATTTCGGTTAAGATTGGGGACCACGTCAGCCTATTATTTGAAAAAAGAAGACGGACAGTCATGCTGCGTAACGGATCCAGATTTTACGCTCAGAAGCTTTTACGCTCAGATGCTACAAATCTATGGTTTTACGCTCGGAAGTTTTTACGCTCAGAAGCTACAAATCTACGGTTTTACGCTCAGAGGCTACAAATCTATGGTTTTACGCTCAGAAGCTTTTACGCACAGAAGCTACAGATCTACGATTTTACACTCAAAAGCTACAGATCTACAATTCTACGCTCAGAAGCTACAGATGACCAATTACAGGGGTTTACGCAGAAAATGCTCCTTTTTTGGCTACAAAATATTCTAAGTGCCTAAAACACACAGATTTTAGCATTGAAGATGACTCTTCTTCTTGGGCCATTGGAAGTCCATTCGAAGTCTAGCCAAAATCTTTTACATCCAAGTTCAAGTATGGCCTGATTCGACGGACATTTCTTGTCCTATTTCGAGAAACTTTCGGGAAGACATTCTTGAAGATGATGTTCTGAACAAAAATACTTCGTATCAGAGAAGTGACAGTTCAGAATTCTATGCGACTCCTCGTCCAAAAATAGCATGACAGTTGGATCTTCAAGACAACTTAATGCTAAAAATCTTTTTACGCATCTTCCGTTACGCGTAAAAGTCGGGACGTGACCGGATAAGCGTTTATCAGAGTCAGCATAAAATTACTCAGACGTGTCGAAGCTGCACATTATCAGACTTCCTCACAGCAAATATGGCAAATAAGCTATGCGTAAAAGAAGACAAGTTTATTAATCATGATTACATATGATGGAATTCCAGTTTACAAAGGATCTTTCATTATCATGATTACATATGATGGAAATCCTTTCTTTACAAAGGATTTTTCATTAATATTCAAGATCACGCTAGAAATCTATTGTGCCAGGTTCTCATTTGATGGAGATCTTTTTCTTTTTCTACGGCACTTCATCGGCTTCTGCGGCCGATGAACAAGAAAATGGTTAATGGCGGGAGGATACAGAACTGGGCTGTATAAAGTCCACCCTCCGCCATGGCAGCTATGCTCAGATTTGTGTTAGGGATTCAGACCCAACATAATACTGGAAGACACGGCCAAGCTGCCTACCTACGTCCAGCTTCATAATAGGAGAAAATACAGCTAGAAGGCTGTGTGGTCCAATGAGACCATTCCTCTCTCTTGGACAAATCGCCATATGAAATTGCTGATCATCCTGAGCAAAGGAAGCTATGATATCCTTCCATGATCCATCGTTGCAGAGGATATTTGCTCGAAGACGCCTCCTTTTACGGCTTTTTGCATGCTGGAAGAGCATAATCTTCTTCTTCCTTAGGTCAGCCCGATGAATCTCGGCAACCATCTTTTTGGTGAAGGAAGTGTGGAAAAAACAGGTTCACTCACTCGCCTTTATATAGGCAGAAGAGAACATACCCAATCCCAACAACTTCCTAAATATCTTCGAAAAATTAGCCTCGCAGAACGAGTCAAATTTGACCGTTTCATGCTTCATTCAAAGTATTTCAAATTACGAAGAATTTAAAAACTTTGATGGGGGTCTTGTAGAAGCATGAAAATACGCTGGGGAATTATACGCATAAAATCCCCAACATGCATGAAGCATGCATAAAATAGAGCTCCAGCGCTGTGTGGCATAAAAATATGACTTCAGAGCCATTGGCGTACAACAGAGCTTCAACGCTATTCAGCGTAAAACAGAGCCCCAAAACAACCTGCGTAAGTCAGCACTTCCAGGCTATTTTTGGCATAAAAAGGTTGCTACACCTACCTCCGGCATATGATACGCTTGCTTTTAATGCGGCGTAAAGTTGTACGAGGAACTCTTCGTATTCCTCGAATGAACCTGTCAGACAAAACAGTGAACCTGACTCCTGACAAAAAGTACTGCACGACGATCAAGAGGACGGCTGTGATGATGATTCTACACAGAGACCTAGGCTGTCGTTTAGCGACATATCCTTGATACAAGTCATTTTTACACATTCAAGGAATACGCTGCCTATTCTACATAGGCAGAGATGAGTTTTTACGCTCAAGATGAGACGAAATCAGACGCCACGTCAAAAGCTGTTCTTCGTAGAGAACTCGAGGCATATCTCTGCAGTTAATGCACGAGATGGAGGCAGATCTCTGCATTTAATGCACGAGATTTTGTTCTATTTTTAATGACTGTGAGAGCTAAAACTAGGGCTAATATGCTCACATCAATATCCCTGCATGTTACGCCAACCAGGCTATTTTCAACTATAGGAGCATGCCGTATGCTATCTCCTCGAAATATGCCAACCAGGCTATTTTCAACTATAGGAGTACGCCGTATGCTATCTCCTCGAAATACGCCAACTCAGGCTATATTTGCAAAGGTACGTGATAAGGCTATTTGGTCCAGAATACGCTCAAGACCTCAGTCAGAAAGATAATTGGCTATTTCTATGCTGGTTACCTATTATGCAGCATCAAGCTTTACACAGAACTTGGCTTTTACGCCAACAAGACAGCTATTTGGCTTTTACGCCAACAAAGCAGCTATTTGGCTTTTACGCCAACAAGACAGTTATTTGGCTTCTACGCCGACAAGACAGTTATTTGGCTTGTATGCCATCTATCTTTACGCGAGGGGCAGTTATCTACATGGCTTGCATGCCGTGATCTTCGAGAAGCAATTATACGCGTTATCGCATAATGGGACACATGTCACACGCAGACTCAGAGGATCATCCAAACGTGGGTAGCAGTTATTATAACCACCGCGTAAAAGATGCCACTTTCTCCACAGTTTGGCTTCTACGCCAACTGGACAGTTATTGTGACCGACCTCTATATATAGAGACTTCTGGTCATAGAACAAAGGGGAGAAGGATCAAAGGCAGAGAAAGAATCAGAGAGAGAGTACAGACTGAGAGTGTTGATTGACAACTTTGGCAACGAGAGTTCAATCCCTCCTGCAACCTTTGAAGCTTCTTCTTCTTCTACAACACTTCTTCATCATCGTGTGGTCCAAGGGACAAAGTGATCGACCGCAGATCAGACTCCTATAGCAATTTTTCCCCAGAATTATTTTTATTGTACTTAACATCCTCGTATAGGATTAATTGTACTTTTTTTTTCTTGTTTGTAAACAAAGAAAGGGTTTCGTATAAACCTAGTTCCATTTCTTTTGTTTATCATCAAAAGCAAGCACAACTTAGACTTGCACGTCATCACGTCCAAGCGAGGACGATCAGTTCCGTAAGGACCAAGTGAGGACGATCGGCCCTTACCGGACTGGGGCGTGACAATAAACAACCTCTGCAACTGCGACGTTAAAGGCAAGTAGTGCATCGAATCGGTCAGCATCCTTGCACCGACAGACCTTTTTGTACCAGTTGGCTTGTAGCGATCAGCCACTACCAGAATAAGTCAAATTAGCGATGTCTAAAAATATCGCTAAATGGCAAAAAATGTCGCTACATAATTTTAGCGACGTCTGTAGCGACGTTTCGATGAAGTCACCTTTAAGCTAGTCGCTGCCCTAAAAAATATCGTAAAATGTCGCTATACCGACGTTTACTAGTGACGTATATGTATCGCTATATTAGCAACGTTTAGCGACATAACGTTGCTAAATTAGCGACGTGTTATTTGTCGCTATATGTCGCTAAATTTTTTTCTTTTTAGCGATGTTGTGTGACACATTTAGCGACGTTATATTGACCTGGCAATACTGCCATATCAGCAGTTTAGCGACGTTCAGTAACGTACTCAGCGACGTTTTTAGCGACGTATTTAGCGACGTTCAGCGACGTACTCAGCGACGTATTTAGCGACATATATAAACATCGAACGTCGTAAAATGTTGCTAAAAACGTCGTTAAAGATTCAGTAAAAAAAATATTGAATTGTTTCCAAACCAATCTTCTTACAGTTTATGAATTCACAATTTATACAAATAGATCTGGAACAACCCTCCGTTGAATTTGCTGGGTTTGCCGACCCCCTTCGGTTGAACACTCAATACTGGTAAATTAATATACATTTAATATGAATAATATTGTAAAATTTAAAGAAAATGAAATATTGAGATTACAAACCGAGTCAGAAAAAAATCGCGTCGTAAAGAATACAATAAATATCCACACAACTGAGTGCAAGAAATAAAGTTTGAAAGCCTCAAAAATAAAGAATATTCATAAATGACCAAATATCATAGGTCAAAACATAAACAATCAATAAACTATCCTAACTAGGACTACTGCGGATCTGCAGGAGGATCACCACCGACGTGCATAAGGGATAAGAACATATCATACTGCTCCGGTAAAATAGACACCGATGTCGATGGAGAAGGCAGTAATGTCGGTGGATTTTATGTCGATGAAGGCGCACCAGGAGGACGTATCTGCTCCAACTCTGCTAGTCGATGGTTGTATGAATCCATGGTAGATAACAGCCTCATACTGCTATGAACCATTAAATCCTGCATCATCATCAGCCTTTCGCCTACGGACATCTGTAATGCCTGCAGCTCCATCACGCTGCGCTCTGTCGACGCTCTACGATCAGTTGTCATATCCCTGAACTCTATGATGCTGCGCTCGAGCATATCAAATCGTGCGATGAGCATTGCATCATCCGCCTGCGGCTGGGACAGGGGTTGTTCCTCCATCCTTCACAGCAACTCATCACAGAGAGACGCAATCTGACGGTCAACGGTCTCCTGGACTCAGTCCGATGACTGCGAGGGCTGTAGGGAATAAGCACTTGCAGTGGAGGCCCTAGATGACTGCGTCACAATAAGGGCGCCATAGAATCCCGTACCGTAGTACGTACCCCTCTGGAGACCACCAGTGGCGGTCACCCACAGCTCATCCGCCGACGGAGCTGGAGAGGGTTGCTAGAAAGTACCAGCCTCTCTCGCTGTAGGTGCACTAGCAGTCGCCCGCTCACGCAGCCTAGGATACTCGGCCTAGAAAAGTTTGGATACTCGATAATTGCCTAAGTTATATTAAAATTAACACAAAGTAAAATAATACTTACATAGGTCTGCGAGGCCCTCTCATTAATAAGATTCCCGCCCTTTCGATGGGTGCCAGAAAGACGGTCACCATGTTTGCATCATCACCCCTCTGTACCTGTTAAAAATATATTATTTAGTACTAAAATTAAAAATTTTATTCTACTACCATTTTATCGTACTTGTATTAAAATAATATATATGAAATAAAAAATATACCAAATGATAAAAATATTCTGTCATCGGAATCGATCCACCACACCACTTTGTTGTCTTCTGCATAGCCGCCTTGACCTTCTCAGACCTTTCATTGTATCTCGGATCGTCTGTCACGCCCCAGTCCCAAAATACGTAGGACTAGGAATACGTAACACGCTAGCCGTATGTATACGAACTCCAATATATGGAAACCATATACACACGTACGCTGTACATGAATATCCAATCTACGGTGGTAATATACTGTCACAACAAGTCACACGCAAATCTATATCCCATCCACAGCACAAATAATAGATAAATGGAAATCAATAACTGAATATCAAATCAGCAGTCTCAAATAAGAAATCTCAAAGTGTGATAGTCGGGTGGAAACAAATCCACTGCAAATCGACTATAACCAAAACTACTAAAGAGAGAAAAGAATAAACTCTAATATCAGAATAATGTCTCGAAAAGGAATAGCAACTAGAATCTCTAAACAACTGCAATGGATCATATATAATCCGAAGGTAAGATATCCTCAGACTGATAGGTAGCGTCAGGTCCAGGTCCATACTCCTGTGGGTACTCCTGCTCATCTATATCTGGAAAGGTACCAGGTCCTCAGAGGGACGTAACAAGATACATATAAATATGCCAATAAAGTACTGAAATGTAAACATCCAATGGGGTCGCCTAACCGTCTAAGTGGATGCAGTTTGAGAACAACTTTCCACCAAGTGGGCTATCTGGCTAAAATGGAATTGGCATGGTTCTCTTGGAGATCCAGGGGCCTACAAAGGCGCGTCGTCTTTTGAACGCCGGAGGCCCGCCTGATAATATATAATATATAGTGGTCATCATGACCGTGCATCTCCGACGGAGCGTACGGGTTACAAGGAAAAAAGTACAAAGTAGCCCAAATGCCTTACTTGTTGTTCTCCCCACCCAATACTCTAAGCATGTCATGTCCATGACACGATAAACCTCTAATAACTGCCAGGTCTACTAGCAAGCAAAGTTTCTATTGGCAGTTATCCCTATCCGTCGCACGACCTATACGTACCAGTGGCCAGCCGAGTACGCAAGTCTGTGTCCTACATATGACTCACACTCGTGTAAGAATAGTGTCATGGCCAATGAAACATAAATATCTCATGAAGATGGGGTAGTCTCATAAAGTAGGCCCAATACATATACATAAATAAAAACATAGTACGACGACACCGTCGTTGCACCCAAGTTTCCTTGGACGCGCAATTTATATAGCAGTTAAAATAAATAAACTAAAATAAGCAGAAATAAATATGCATGCATCATATGGAATATAAATACAGTACAATGGCAAGGTATACTTGTCTGGCAAGAAATATGTAAAGTGTACGCGCCCAAATGTCAAGGACACAAAATCAGAACTAATAACTCCGAACAAACGTCTCCGGGTGCTGAAATAGACATCATCAACGTTTCCGGAATGAGCAAAATAGCTAAAAAGTACTTCCCTTTCGTCCAATTTGGACACAGGGGCAAAACGGCAATTTCGGGTAAAAGTGGGGTCCACGTGTGGCCCACTTTGCACCAAAACGCGTGCCAAGGGTAACAGTCTCTAAATGTGACAAATTATAGGTCAAACAACTCTAAATCTCAATACGAACCCAACGGTATGTCCAAATGTGATTCCGATGGGCCGAACACAATTTCGCCCAAAAAGTCAACCGTGGGGCCCGCCAATTGGTGACTTGGTCAATTGTCTCAGAATTGCGTGAAAATTGGGTCACAGGACTAGCGCGTTACCATGAGTCCAGTGGCGCAAGTTTTGCCGTAATCTGACGAGCGTGCACAAAATGCGCACGACTTTCGCAAAAGTTGCGACACGGGGTGTATCCGCGGATACGCGCTAATTTCGGCGCGCACACGCGTTCGAATCAGTTTTCGTAAATTTTTACGTGTCCGGTTACGCTGCGCGCACCGTTAGGTATACTTGGTACACGGTGGGGCAGTCCCGTTTGGCGAGGCACGCTCCGTTTCACAACTTTTGGAAATCTGGAAAAGTGTGTTCGCGGGGTTTTCCAACTTATTTAATTCTGTCTACAGCAGTTAATAATCTAGGGTTATTTAACAGAAACTAAACTAGGTCAAGTGGTCTACGCATACCAAAAAGAATCATCGAATTCGGATCTCTGTGGTGGGAGATACGAACTCAGAAACATGGGTGATCACCGCAGTTTTCTGCGATCCCAGAATTTGGTCTATTTCTGCCAACTTTGGCGCTGTTTTCGCCTATGGTTACGCTTTGTTCGAGGTCTACTGTCATACAGATATGGAAGAGGGTTAAGGGGTGAGCATACCGGTAAAGACGGGGTGGCATTTGGTTGAGCGAGGCGACGGAAAACAACTCCAGAACACAGGTACCTCGCTGCGGAAATCTGCAGTGCGCGGGGTCGTGGTCGTCGGGATCGGTTTGGACGGCCTGGCGGGGTTCTCCGGCTGCGATGGCAGCGCTTTCTAGGTATAGATGGGAAGAGGAAGGGTTTTGGAGGATCTAGGTTTAGGGTTTTAGATGAAATAAATATATATATAGGTTTATAAGAGGAGAGAAGGAGGGGTGTTGGGTTTGCAAGCCGCGGGGGGGGTCTGGGTTGTATACTCGGTTTGCTAAGGGGGGGATGCTGGTTTGTGGCTCACAAAAAGGAAGTGGCTGTGCTCTCTTTACAAAGCGGCCAGCGGGTGCTGATTGCTAAGAAAGGAGGGTTATGGGAATGGTTAGGAGTTGTTTTAAAGTGAATAGTTATTAATAGGTTTTTATTTTCTTTTCTTTTCTTTTCTTTTCTTTTCTTTTATTTAAAGTATATATGTATATACATATTTATATATACGTATATACTCATAGGAAAAATCTAGAATTACACTAATACATAACATTAAGCTAGCAACTGCTCAAGGGGTCTCCTACATGAAATAAATTCGGAAAAAATCCTGATGGTCCCATAAATTCCCTAAGTACGCCAACACCTAAAGTAAAAATTAATAAAAATCTATTTCTCCTAATTAGCCACTAATTACTATAATTAAATTAATAATTAATAATTAAAAAGGGGTATATACGGCTTCTAGGAATAGGGATTTTACATTCTACCCAATTTATAAAAAATTTGTCCTCAAAATTAAAATTAAGCCACGTTAGAATAGCAAGGATGGTATAAGATACAAATTAACAATGTAAATTTATACCTTGGTCTGCGAATACGTTCGAAAAATGCTTGCGCATGTCGTCCTCGCGCTCCCAAGTTGATTCTCCTGGCGCGCCATGCCTCCATGCTACGCGAACCAAGGAAATAGACTGGTTCCTCAACACTTTCTCTCGACGATCAAGGATTTCCACGGGTTGCTCTTGGTATGACAAGCTCGGCCCAATGGTGATCTCTGAATGGTCGAGAACATGACTGCTGTCTGCCACATATCGCCTGAGCTGCGACACATGGAATACGTCATGTACTCCCTCAAGTGAAGGTGGTAGCGCAAGTCAATATGCCACTTCTCCCACTCTCTCGAGCACGTCAAAAGGTCCAATATACCTTGGACTCAACTTGCCGCGCCCTCCGAATCGAATGGTACCTCTGGTCGGTGATATCCTCAAGAAGACATGATCGCCCTCTTTGAACACCAAGGGACGACGATGAAGGTCTGCCCACTGCTTCTGCCTGTCTTGCGCTGCTCGCAAGTATCCCTGAATCTTCTTAAGTGTCTCTACGGTGTTGACCACCAACTCGGGTCCCAGAATCTGACGTTCTCCCATGTCACTCCAACACACAGGAGACCTACATTTTCTTCCATACAATGCTTCAAACGGAGCCATCTAAATACTCGCTTGATAGCTATTATTGTAAGAAAACTCCACAAGATGTAGGTGGTCCTCCCATGATCCTCCGAAGTCTAACATGCAAGCCCTCAACATATCCTTCAATGTCTGAATAGTACGCTCTGACTGCCCATCTGTGTGCGGGTGGTAAGATGTACTGAACTTCAGACGAGTTCCAAGACTCTCTTGCATGCTCCTCCAAAGTGTGATATAAAGCGCGAATCTCTGTCTGATACAATGCTGACTGGTATGCCGTGCAATCTCATGATCTGTCTCATATATAAGTTAGCTAAAGCTTCTGTAGACTGACCCACTCTAAAAGGTATGAAATGGGCTGACTTGGTGAGTCGGTCCACTATTACCCACATTGCATCTCTCCCACTTGGACTCTTGGGAAAACCCGTGACGAAGTCCATAGTGATGTGCTCCCACTTCCACTATGGAATCGGAAGTGGTTGCAATAATCCTGCTGTCCTCTGGTGCTCCGCCTTCACTTGTTGACATACCAGGCATTTAGCTACAAAGCGAGCTATCTCTCTTTTCATTCCATGCCACCAAAAGTGCTGTCGTAAGTCACGATACATCTTGGTGCCTCCAGGATGAATAGAATAAATTGAACTATGAGCCTCTGTCATCAGCTCCTGTCGAATTTCTCTATTTGGAACATAAAGAAGATCACCACATCGTAATGTTCCATCCTCATGAATGCGCAATCCTGTCTGCTCTCCGGCCTCTGTCCTCTCCTTCAGTCTCCTGAATCTGGCGTCAGTAGGCAAAGCTGCCTTAATCCTCTCTACCAATGATGATTGTACTTGCAAGTTGGCTAGTGTCCCATCTGCTCCGGGTAATATGACTTCAATGCCAAGCTCTTGCAAGTCCTCTAATAATTCCCTCTGTGCTGTCAAGAAGTAAGTTGCTGGCTTTCGGCTTAACGCGTCTGCTACCACGTTAGCCTTGCCTGGATGATAATGTAGCTCTATCTCGAAATCTTTCATCAACTCGAGCCATCGATGTTGCCTCATATTTAATCCTTCTGCGTAAAGACGTACTTGAGGATTTTGTGGTTAGTATATATCTCCACTCGTTCCCCATATAAGTAATGTCTTCATAGCTTAAGAGCAAATACAACGGTTGCAAGTTCCAAGTCATGAGTCGGATAATTCTTCTCATGTACTCGTAACTACCTAGATACATATGCAATCACCTTGCCATGCTGCATCAATACGCATCCCAAGCCTTTCCCTGATGTGTCACTGTAGATCACATAACCTCCTGATCCTGACGGAATCGTCAATATTGGCGTTGTAGTCAGTCACTTCTTCAACTCTTCAAAGGCGGCTTGACACTCGTCGGTCATATAAATTCTTGATCCTTACAAGTCAAACGAGTCATAGGTGCCGCTATCCTCGAGAAGTTCTCCACGAACTATCGGTAATATCCCGCAAGTCCAAGAAAACTCCTTACCTCTGCTGTTGATTTAGGAACAGGCCATGTCTCAACTGCTGAGATCTTCTCTGGATCAACAGAAATACCATCTCCTGTAACAACATGCCCAAGAAATGAGACTCTGTCCAAGAAGAACTCATATTTGCTGAGCTTTGCATATAACTGTTCTTTCCTCAAAGTCTCTAGAACAATCCGCAGATGCTTCTTGTGCTCCTCGTGGCTCTTCGAATAGACAAGTATATCATCTATAAAGACGACCACGAACTGGTCCAAGTACTGGTGGAAGACTCGATTCATCAAGTCCATGAAGATCCTGGAGCATTGGTCAATCCAAATGGCATGACCAAAAACTCGTAGTGCCCATATCTTGTTCTGAATGCGGTCTTCGGAATGTCCTGCTTCCGTACCTTCACCTGGTGATATCCCGATCTCAAATCTATCTTCGAGAATACCTTAGCTCTACTGAGTTGATCAAATAAGTCATCAATGCGTGGCAATGGATATTTGTTCTTCACTGTCACTGTATTCAAGGCTCTGTAGTCAATGCACATACGCACTGACCCATCCTTCTTGGGTACAAACAATACTGGTGCTCCCCAGGGTGATGCACTTGGTCGGATAAAACCTTTCTCCTCTAGCTCTTTCAACTGTGCTTTCAGCTCGTCCATCTCCTTCTTCGCCAGTCTGTAAACATGCGATGCTATAGGTGCTGCTCCGGGTGCTAGTTCAATGGAAAACTCCACGTCTCTGTCTGGGGTAGTCCTGGAAAATCCTCTAGAAAGACGTCTAGAAATTCTAAAATAATAGGATGATAGACAACATCGTCCATTGCGAGCTGCATACCATCAAGGATTTCGGTAGAACCTCGTGCAAACTCAAGTTCAGGCTGGCCTGGTACCTTAAAAAGAATGCTTCCTCCAAAGCAATCGAAGAAAGCGTGGTAGTTGCTTAGCCAGTACATTCCAAGCACAATGTCAAAAGATGGCATAGGAAGGACTAAGAGTTGGGCGTTCATCTCTCTGCCATGTATCACTATAGGATACGACCTACAAACTCGGCTAACTGGTACAACTCCTCCTTCGGTAAGAATTCTAACACAACTAGATAAAGGTGTAGAAGCAATGTTGTGTTTGGCAATAAAACTAGATGATATGAATGAGTGGGTGGCTCCCGTATCAAACAATGTCACAGCAGGAAAAGTAAAAGCAAGAGTAATACCTGTTATGACATCCACCTCATGATCCATGTCATCTACCTCCAATGCAAAAGCTCGCCCGTTCCTCTGTGGCTGTCCATGTCCGGTCCTCATATACTGATCCTCCTTGGTCGGTAGCGGTGGTCCTCTCTGAAATCCTCCTACTGCCGGGGGTCGAGGTGCTCCCGGTCCAGTCATCTGCTGGGCTGGCTTCGGTGCTTGAAGCGCTAGCCTCTGAACTGGTGGTGGGAGTGTCGATGCCTGCATTGGGCAGTCTCTCGCCAGGTGCTGTCCGGAGCCACATCTCATACACTGAACCAAGCGAGTCCGATAATCTCTCGATATATGTTCACGTTTCCCACAATAATTGCAGTAGGGCTTCTCCAGATTCGGGTACGGTGCTGCTCGGTGTTGCTGATGCTGCTGTGCCAAGGGACGTCTGATAGGTCCTCCCTGTTGTATCCTTGCCGGTCCCTGCTGTATCCTTGCTGATCCTTGTTGTGTCCTTAGCTGACCTCCCTTTCCTCTGCTAATGGTTTCTTACAATCTGGCTTCTGTCAGTAGTTCAGCATAAGAGACTCGGGACTGCGAGCTTGTATAATGTTGTAGCTCCTGGGTTAGTCCTCGATGAAACCTCTTAGCCTTAGCCAAGTCATCTGGTATCAAAGCAGCGCCATATTTGCTGAGTAGACTAAACTCGGCATCATATTCGTCAACTGTTTGGTTCCCTTGCTCTAGGTGAAGAAACTGATCGTACAAGATATCTCTGACGGTGTCCGGGAAGTACTTTCCCTCGAAGTACTCCAAGAACTGCTCCCAAGTCTGGTATGCACCCAACTGGCGCTCCATGGATTCCCACCAGTGATGAGCATTACCATCTAGAAGCGTCCATACACCCGTCATCCATAGGTCCGTAGGCAACTGCGATGCCTCCAGTAGATTCTGTGTGTGAGTGATCCAGTTGGTAGTCTCCTCCGGGCTCTCAGTGCCCTTGTACGGCCTCGGACCCATCTGAATAAAATCCTTTACTGATCCCACTCTAGCTCGAGGTATTGGAGCTAGTGCTTGGGCTGGTACAGTAGCCTGTGCAGCCATCCTCTCAAGTGCTGCCAAAAATTCTTTCCTTTGCTCGGCTGCCTATTGCCTCTGTTCCTGCATCATCATCTGGAAGAATTGGAACAGCTGCGCTTGGCCATCTTGCGGTACTGTGAAAGCTGGAAGGTTCCCGATAGGTGAAGCGGGTAGATCAGATGGAACTGGAGTGTGAGTCTGTCCATCTGGCCCCGGAAGCCTAGGAATCGTTGGGGTCCCTCCTTGAGTCTGACCATTGACTCCAGAAGTTGTGTCGCCATCGGCGACAGTACATCCATTTTGCATGTCCATCTCTCTGCAGTGATGTACGAAACGATTAGAAAAAGTACAGGAATCAAACAGGATGCAAGTATTAAATAGGAAGGATGAGTTTTAGTCAAATGTGGATGAGATCCTTATACTCTATTCCTATATGCAGGCTTGTTCGGTACAGTTACGTAACCGAGACAATATATTCTCGACCTGCATGGGCCACCACTAAAAATATGTCACGCCCCAGTCCCAAAATATGTAGGACTAGGAATACGTAACACGCCAGCCGTATGTATACGAACTCCAATATATGTAAACTATATACACACGTACGCTGTACATGAATATCCAATCCACGGTGGTAATATACTGTCACAACAAGTCACACGCAAATCTATATCCCATCCACAGCACAAATAATAGATAAATGGAAATCAATAACTGAATATCAAATCAGCAGTCTCAAATAAGAAATCTCAAAGTGTGATAGTCGGGTGGAAACAAATCCACTGCAAATCGACTATAACCAAAACTACTAAAGAGAGAAAAGAATAAACTCTAATATCAGAATAATGTCTTGAAAAGGAATAGCAACTAGAATCTCTAAACTACTGCAATGGATCACATATAATCCGAAGGTAAGATCTCCTCAGACTAATAGGTAGCGTCAGGTCCAGGTCCATACTCCTGTGGGTACTCTTGTTCATCTAAATCTGGAAAGGTACCAGGTTCTCAGAGGAACGTAACAAGATACATATAAACATGCCAATAAAGTACTGAAATATAAACATCCAATGGGCTCGCCTAACCGTCTAAGTGAATGCAGTTTGAGAACAACTTTCCACCAAGTGGGCTATCTGGCTAAAATGGGATTGGCATGGTTCTCTTGGAGATCCAGGGGCCTACAAAGGTACGTCATCTTTTGAACGCCGGAGGCCCGCCTGATAATATATAATATATAGTGGTCATCATGACCGCGCATCTCCGACGGAGCGTACGGGTTACAAGGGAAAAAGTGCAAAGGTGCCCAAATGCCTTACTTGTTGTTCTCCCTACCCAATGCTCTAAGCATGTCATGTCCATGACACGATAAACCTCTAATAACTGCCAGGTCTAATAGCATGCAAAGTTTCTATTGGCAGTTATCCCTATCCGTCGCACGACCTATACGTACCAGTGGCCAGCCGAGTACGCAAGTCCGTGTCCTACATGTGACTCACACTCGTGTAAGAATAGTGTCATGAACAATGAAACATAAATGCCTCATGAAGATGGAATGTAAATACAGTTAAAATAAATATGCATGCATCATATGTAAAGTGTACAATGACAATTTATATAGCAGTTAAAATAAACATGCATGCATCATACAGTTAAAATAAGTTTCCTTGGACGCGCAATTTATATAGCAGTTAAAATAAATGAACTAAAATAAGCAGAAATAAACATACATGCACCATATGGAATGTAAATACAGTACAATGACAAGGTATACTTGCCTGGCAAGAAATCTGTAAAGTGTACGCGCCCAAATATCAAGGACACAAAATCAGAACTAATGTCTCCGAACAAATGTCTCCGGGTGCTGAAATAGACATCACCAACGTTTCCGAAATGAGCAAAATAGCTAAAAAGTACTTCCCTTTCGTCCAATTTGGACACAGGGGCAAAACGATAATTTCTGGTAAAAGTGGGGTCCACGTGTGGCCTACTTTGCACCAAAAAGTGTGCCAAGGGTAACAGTCTCTAAATGGGACAAATTATAGGTCAAACAACTCTAAATGTCAATACAAACCCAACGGTATGTCCAAATGTGGATTCCGATGGGCCGAACACAATTTTGCCCAAAACGTCAACCGTGGGGCCCGCCAATTGGTGACTTGGTCAACTGTCTCAGAATTGTGTAAAAATTGGGTCACAGGACCAGCGCGTTACCACGAGTCCAGTGGCGCAAGTTTTGCCACAATCTGACGAGCGTGCACAAAATTTGTGCGACTTTCGCAAAATTTGCGACATGGGGTGTGTCCGTGGATACGGGCTGATTCTAGCGTGCACACGCGTCCGAATCAGTTTTCGTGAATTTTTACGTATCCGGTTACACTGCGCGCACCGTTTGGTACACTTAGTACACGGCGAGGCGGTCCCGTTTTGCGGGGCACGCTCCGTTTAACAACTTTCAGAAATCTGGAAAAGTGTGTTCGCGGGATTTTCCAACGAATTTAATTCTGTCTACAGCAGTTAATAATCTAGGGTTATTTAACAAAAATTAAACTAGGTCAAGTGGTCTACACATACCAAAAAGAATCATCGAATTCGGATCTCTGTGGTGGGAGATACGAACTCAGAAACATGGATGATCACCGCAGTTTTCTGCGATCCCAGAATTTGGTTTATTTCTGCCAACTTTGGCGTTATTTTTGCATATGGTTACGCATTGTTCGAGGTCTACTATCACACAGATATGGAAGAGGTTTAAGGGGTGATCATACCGGTGAAGACGGGGTGGCGTTTGGTTGAGCGAGGCGACGGAAAACAACTCCGGAACACAGGTACCTCGCTGTGGAAATCTGTAGTGCGCGGGGTCGCGGTCGTCGGGATCGGTTTGGACGGCCTGGCGGGGTTCTCCGGCTGCGGTGGCGGCACTTTCTAGGTATAGATGGAAAGAGGAAGGGTTTTGGAGGATCTAGGTTTAGGGTTTTAGATGAAATATATATATATATATATATATATATATATATATATATATATATATATATATATATATATATATATATATATATATAGGTTTATAAGAGGAAAGAAGGAGGGGTGTTGGGTTTGCAAGCCGCGGGGGGGTCTGGGTTGTATACTTGATTTGCTAAGGGGGGGATGCTGGTTTGTGGCTCACAAAGAGGAAGTGGATGTGCTCTCTTTACAAAGGGGCCAGCGGGTGCTGCTTGCTAAGAAAGGGGGGTTATGGGAATGGTTAGGAGTTGTTGTAAAGTGAATAGTTATTAATAGGTTTTTCTTTTCTTTTCTTTTCTTTTCTTTTATTTTAAAGTATATATGTATATACATATTTATATATACGTATATACTCATAGAAAAATCTAGAATTACACTAATACATAACATTAAGCTAGCAACTGCTCAAGGGGTCTCCTACATGAAATAAATTCGGAAAAATTCTTGATGGTCCCATAAATCCCCTAAGTGCGCCAACACCTAAAATAAAAATTAATAAAAATCTATTTCTTCTAATTAGCCACTAATTACTATAATTAAATTAATAATTAATAATTAAAAGGGGTATATACGGTTTCTAGGAATAGGGGTTTTACATCGTCGAATCTAGCCCTCATCGTAGCCCACTGCTCAGGCGTGATCCAGCCTTGGATCAATTTTTTTTTTGCGATCATGAGCCTTCTGGTCATCCAGAGCATCATGGATCAGCTTGGCGGCAACGGCAGGAAATATCTGCTTGATCAACTCGGCCCGGTGCGGTGGATAGAAATACATTTTCTACAATAAGTAATTTAGTAAGTTATATAATATGCCTAAATTAGATGATTGATATAATATACTTTTACCTTGAAGTGCGCAAACCAGAACGCATTCCTCTCATCCGGAGCATCAGAGTAGTTGATCCAAGGGCCACCATAGTTGTACCTCAGAAAGTGGCACAGGCGTCTCTGTACCGATGAGGGACGATATCTATACAGAGATAATTATTTTTATCGAAAAAGTCAATATATGATAAATAAAGAAATATACGATATATATGATGCTAAACCATCTAATTGACTTACTTTGTACCGTCGGCCCAAATCTACGTCCTCGTCTCGTCCGGAGGTGCGCATGGAGGATCTAGCTTATGCTGGGACGACGTCGGCTCAACCTCCGCCATATACTCATCTGTCGCCATGGTTTCGTCAGCAGGAGAAACGTTGGACGAGGGAGTAGTATCAGGCCAGGAACTACTCGTCCCAAGAGTGCCTCCACGTAACGTCGTCGCAGTCGGAGATATGACTGGTCGATATACTGGAGTACTAGGTGTCGAGGATCCAGAACCAACAATAGGCAGTACCGGAGGAGCACTCCGTCTACCTCGGGACCTGTCGAACGCTCCGCGTCGTCCTGTTATACCTGATAACAACATATGATGATAGAAAAAATAAACAAATATATAGTACATTCTACAGTCAAAATGTTATGCATATCTCACAACATTAATAGAATTACACAGTAAATAACTAGTAGTGTCATAAGTCTAAATGGATAGTACATTCTACAGTCAAAATATAATACATATCTTCGTCAAAATAGTATATTCTGCAGTCAAAATATAGTACATTCTACAGGCAAAATATTTTATTTTTAATCATCTTCAGAAAATTTATTTTGTTCGCCTTCCTCATCCTCCTCTTCCTCTTCCTCCTCATCTTCACTTTTATCTACTTTATCTTCGTCTTCGTCTTCCTCTTCAGATAATTCTACCTCTTCTACATTATTAGTCGTGTAATGAGTAACTTTCATTGAGTCAACATCTATAATATTTGTTACAAGAGGTAGCTCGTCCTCCTGATAAGCTATTTCGTCAACGTCAAAGGTATTTCTAGCTTTAGTCTTGCATACTGCCAACCAATTTGACCTCACTGTCCCCCATCTAGGATAAGTTGTGAAGTACATGAGCTGAGCCTGACTTGATAGGACAAATGGTTCGTAGCCTTGATATCTATGCTTGTAGTTTATATCCACAAGACCATGCTTGTCAATTTTTCAACCTTGACCTTGAATCAGATTGAACCATTCACACTTGAATAGCACGATCTTAGCAGGTTATGTGCCATAATTATATGTCAACTCCACAATCTCTCGTAAGATGCCAAAGAAATCATTGCCTGGATCGACGTCTTTGTAGTTCGAAGATTTGATACACAAACAACTATTTTTCGTGGAATCAAGATCCAGAAAGCTGTCTCTGATCGGAGTATTTGTTGACTTGAATCTAACCCATTCACACAGTAACTTGGCCATATTTTGATAGCAGTAATTGGTCCCTTGGTTAGAGTTCTAATAGATTCAGTCTCGGGTGTTATTAGACGATCGACCTAAATACCAAAGTAGCGATAGTAAGTTATTTATTGTGTAAGTGCATACAGAAAAAGTAATTACCAAGCTTCTTACATATGCGCTCAACCAAGAAGGAAAATAATGTCTCATTTCTTGTTCTACTTCTTTGTCTCTTATGTAGGGTCTAACCGACCTCAGCTCATCATTATATGTGCTAAAAAACAACGAAGCAACCGCTGATTAGTAGCATAATAGTAGCTTATACTATTACATTGAGATAACGTAAACGTTGACGTATTAATTACTTACCCCGCTAGCTACTCCACTTTATCCTCGTCGCAATTGAGTAATATATACAACTGAGAATCCCTTAGCTCGTCGTCCTTCAAATATCTCTTCTTCATTTTCTCCGAAGGCTTTCCGGACACATTGAATACTTTCAATATTGCATCATTAGATTCCTGATATCCGTTGTCGTTTCTCGGATCTCTCGTTCTATTAGTAGCAACATGAGGTTTGAAATACATCGAGCAAAAGTTTGTAATCTTCTCGAGAACATAAGCTTCGTAAATAGAGCCCTCAATCCGTGCCTTATTTTTTACCTTTCTCTTTAGGTGATTCAGATGTCGCTCGAACGAGTACATCCACCGATAACCGATATGACCACCAACACGTGCCTCATAGGAAAGATAAATTGGAAAATAATCCATAGAGTCGAAGAATCCAGGAGGAAAAACCTTCTCGAGCTTGCACAGTGTTACCGTAATGTCCTTCTCTTGCTTTTCTAGATGATCGACCGGCAACTTAGTAGAACAAAGATCTCTGAAGAATATGCTGAGCTCTGTCAATGGATCCCAAATGACCTACAGTAAGAATTCCCGAAATGTAATCAAAATTAACCTCTCCATGAATACGTGACAATCATGGCTCTTCATACCCGCCAGTTTGTTCTCCTTGAGGTCGCGCATCTTATCAAGTTCAACACGTACCCGTCTGAAAATTTTAGACCATGAATCCACCTACAAAGTCTTCCTTTATCCTTCTTCTCTAGTGAGAAAATTGACTTTGGCTTCTTTAACTTTTCATTCCCCTCCTCTATCAAATGCAACGCAGGACGTCTACATATTTCTTCTAATTCCAACCTGGCCTTCGGATTGTCTTTCGTCTTCCCCTTTACCTCCATTACAATATTAATTATGTTATCAAACACATTCTTCTAAATATGCATGACATCAAGTTATGTCTGATCCGATTGGTGCTCCAATATGACAGATCCCAGAATATACTCCTCTTCGTCCAGTTATGGGTGCGACCAAATCTGTCACACTTGTACCCTTAGCAGGCTCTTTGATAGCACTTGGTAAATCTTTTACCTTTTTTTATATCGTGTATCCGGGCCACCTTGGCGGTGGATTGGCCTTCACCATAACGCCCGCACGAAAAGCATTCATGTTCCTCCTGTACGGATGATCCTTCGACAGAAATTATCGATGACAATCGAAGAAGCACGGTTTGCCTCCATGTTTCAAACGGAAAGCCTTAGTGCAGTCCATGCAATACGGACATGAGAGACGACCATGAGTGCTCCATCCCGATAATATTCTATAGGCCAAAAAATCGTTGATGGTCCACATAATTGTTGCCCTCATCTAAAATTTTTGCTTTCTAGAAATATCGTACGTGTTGGCACCTACTTCCTACAGCTGATTCAACTCATCTATCAAAGGCTGTAAATATACATCGATGTTCCTCTTCAGATTATTCGGACCCGGGATAATAATAATTAGGAACATATACGGAGTCTTCATGCACATCCAAGGCGGTAGATTATACGGAGTGACAATCACAGGCCAACACGAATACTGGGAGCCCGAAAGTCCGAATGGGATAAAATTTTCGAAGGAGAGCCCCAATCTGACATTACACGAATCCAAAGAAAAATTCGGATACTCTCGATCAAATTGCTTCCATGCTTCTCAATCGGTTGGATGATCCAATACTCCTTCGATCTATTTCTGCCTATGCCAACTTATATTTTCTGCAGTCTCCATCACCATAAACAACATCTGCAACCGCGACGTCAAAGGCAAGTAGTGCATCGAATCGGTAGGCTTCTTTGCACCGACAGACTTTTCTCTTCCAGTGGCCTTGTAGCGATCAGCACAACAGAATCTGTACACATCTTCATCCTTGTCGTCTTTATAGTACAACATGCACCCGTTGCGACATGCATCAATTTTCTCGTATCCCATCCAGAGCGATCTCACCATCCTCTTAGATCGGTAGAAGTCTTTAGGCAACTTTGCGCCCTCTGGTAAGATCTCTATAATCAAATCCATCAGTTGGTTATAGCATTCTTGTGACATGTTAAAATCGGACTTGATGCTCAACAATCTTATAACCACCTCCAACGGTGAATGATCCTCACAACCAGGATATAATGGAGTCCTTGCATTCTCTAGCAACTCTATGAACTCGCAGCATCGGCATTCGGTGCCTCCTCAGTTTCATCATGATTGTCCGGATCAAAACTAGGACCCGCCGTATCAAAAACCATGCTCACCCACCCGTCATCGTAAGCAGCGTGGTCGTGGACATCCATATACGGCTCCATATAAGGCTCCGACTCCGATGCTAAAGACACAAGTTCTCCGATAGTAATTCGACGTAAAATCCTTCGAGTACAAATGATATGTGACTTCCACTTCTGGATGATATTTTAAGTTGCGATATCTCACACACGGACACTTAATTTTGGTACCATCCATGTACTGAGGGAACACCTTGGCGAACTGCAGGAACTGTTGTACACCCTCAATGAATTTATTCCGCATACCGCACATATTATCAGGATGACGGTTGTACATCCACGAACGATGACGCAGATAGTAATTCATATCCATCTCTAGATACTTCTGCAAAGATGAATAGACATCGTTCAAGTATATACTCATCGTTAAATACAGTACATGCACTGATACTCCTAGTCCTAGCATATATACTTAAGAATACCCAATTATGTTATACACCTACTCGTCTACACATACATAAGAATACTCAGGAATACAATACATGCACTGATACACCTAGAGCACTGATACTTCTTCGTTCAACTCTATATCCTGGATACTCATATTGCAGTGTATCAGTGAGTGTCAACTTTGTATCTTGTATATCTACACTTGACATTTGTTTCTAAAATGTTACTCCGTAAAGCCTAATTTATATTTAATTATTATATTCCTAATATGGACTAGACAATATGTAAACTCCCTGATTTTTCTAGAATTTTTAAAATTAATTTTCACAATTTTCTTGAATTTTTTTAGGATTTTTAACTAATTAAAACTAAGGTATTTTAAAATTAAATAATTTTTAAATGATGTTAATTAATATTAAAATATTATGAAAATAATATTTTTGGGTGTAAAATAAAAAATTAGACATAGGGTAATTTTCTGGGAATGTATTGGACCCCGGAAGCATTTTTAAAGACCTAAAAACCAAGTTTTAAATAAACCAAATTAAACCCTAGGATTAAACCCGGTTCAAGTGAACCAAGCCAACCCGAACTGGACCCGGTTCAATTGAACCGACCCAAACCCTGCGGGTCGGATCCGGGTCTGACCCGCCTACCCGTTGACCCGCTGACCCGCCGACCCGAAACCCGCCTAACCCTTTCCCCAACCCCCGACTTTCCCTCTCCCCGGTGCCGCTTCGTCTCCGCCGGCCAACCCGCCGTGGCGCCTCGCCTCCCAGCCGCTCCGGCTCCCCCGCAACGCCCGCCGCTCTGCATCCCCTGCCAGCAACGGCCACCGCTTCTCCTCCCTCCTCGCCTCTATAAAACCCGCTGCCACCCGCCTCGACGCCGCCTGAACCCTAACCCACTCGACCGACGAGCCCCACTGCCATTGCCTTAGCTCCGCCGCTCGACTCTGTCTCTCTCTCCCCGACCCGCAGCCGCTCGACCCGAGCCCCGGCTCCGCCGTACCACTCCCCGCAGCAGCCGAGTCGTCTCCTCCTCCCGAGACTCGCCTCCGCAGCGCCTCAGCCGCCCACGAGCCCCGGCCGCCCAGCTCCTCCTTCTTCCCCTCCGCCCGAGCAGCCCCTCCTCTGGCGAAGCTCCGGCCAGCTCCGGCGAACTCGAGCAGCAAAACCCTAACCCTGACACTGTGCAGTGTCGAGTCGTGTCGCCTCGCTGACACGAAAAACCCACTCTGCGTAGCCCTGTTCAGGTACCCTTTTCTCTCTCCTCGCTACCCCATTTCTCGTGCCGTCTATTGTGATACAAAGACTGTGTAACCCTCTCGATGCCCGTGCAACCCGCTCGGTGTGTCGCGTCCTGTGGTGATCGCGAACTGCGATCCAAAAACAGGAAAATTAACACCCTGTTTTCCCGAAACTGAGTGCGCCCCGCCAAACGGGATGACTTGGTCGCATGCGGTCTTCACCGAAAGGTGCGCGCCGTTGATACGGACGTACGAAATTTTGCAGAAGTTGATTTGGATGTGCGTGCACACCGGAATCAACGCGTATCCACCGACAACGTCCCGTATCGGCCTGTTCCAGAACTTGTTGTAACTTTGTGTACACACGTCGGATTGAAACGAAACTTGCCCCATCGGACTCGTAGCAATACGGTGGTCCTGTGACCCAAGTTTGGTTCGATTCTGAGAACGTTAACAAAATCGCGTATCGTGGGCCCTACGGCTCTACTTGACGGGCGATTTTGTGATCTGCTCACCGGAATCCAATTCTGGAAGTTCCGTTGGGTTCGTATCGTCGTTTTGGACTTGTTGACACTAAGTTTGACGAATTTGGAGACCATTATTTCTGACACATTTTTCGGTGCGAAGCGGGCCACATGTGGACCCCGCTTTAACCAGAAACTATCATTTTTGCCCATGTGTCCAAATTGGACTCAATGACAGGCGTTTCTAGCTATTTTATATTTTCTGAATCTGATGGCGATGTCTATTTTAGCTTTTGGAGGAGTACCTGCAGAATCCATTGATACAGGGACAGCTGTTGGTATTCAAACCCCAGGCAAGTGTACCTTGCCAACCTTGCAGTTCTTGTTACATATTTCCTTGACTTATTTATATGTTGTACATGCTTAACCTAGGACCGTGTGACATTACTTAGTGTCCTAATAATATTCGGGTGTCAACACTGTACGCAGAGTTGTGTAATGTCATCTAGACATGGATATCGAGACCCTTTACATTCTCGTGCTTGCATTATCAAGTACGTCATAACCCAGGACACCTGACACTATTCATGAGACAAAATCTTCCTGAGATATTCATGGTGATTCTGTATAGGTTACAGGTTTCATGACATATTCTTTTGCTTAGATATCATTGACTTACTGCAATAGTTATGATCCTGCGTGGCATGGACATGAGACGTTGTGGACATGAGACGTATGATTACATTGGGTGGGGAGAGACACACAGGCTACAGGTTGATTATATTATGACGGCGTCTTAGTCTCTCTCCGAGCTAGACAACTACATGATATCACTGCTACCCGGCTCCCCGACACAGAGCTTGTAGTGGTTTCAGCCTGAGTTCTAATGATGCTCTCATCTTGCATATCACTTAGCTGGTTATATAGTTTACCCTTTTGTTTCATTTATTGTTGCACTGCATTTATTTTGGCATGAGTTATTTTGTACCTTGTTATGTCCCCTGAGGACCTGGATCCGGATTATGTCCCCAGGATTAGCAGACGAGATCTATCCCGAGGTATACGGGACAGGACCATTAGCAGGAGCAGGAGCAGGAATAGGAGCAGTCACTGGAGCAGTACCAGAACCAGAAGACGAGTGACCTCTGCGGGTATCTTCTAAGTATATATTTTGTCCATACTCAGTATTTGTTGTTGATATCTTTATTCTTGTATCTTGACAGTTGTATCAGACTTGTTATCGGGTTGTTCCCCGATTTATTTACTTGTGACTTGCTGATGATTATATTTTACTCTTTTGATATTGTTGTATTAATTTCTGTGGATGAGATTAGTAGACTCTTATTGTTGTTTTACAGCTTAAGTACGCCCCGATGGATCCATTAAATTGGGTTTGCCCATCGGTGTGTGCTGCTGGCCATTGCCACGTGTCTAGTCCCTCGATATTTTAGGACTGGGGCGTGACATGGTTTTTGTGGTGGCCCATGCAGGTCTACGACTAAATTGTTCGATTTCAACTTAGGGACCGAGCAAGCCTGCAATAAGATAGGATAAGGATCTCATCCACTTGCTTGAATCGTTCTTGATCTCCATATCGGATTCGAATTAATTCCTTGACTTGCATCCTGCCTTGATTTTCCTGTGCGCCTTTTATAGTTTATTTTGGATGCAGAGTAATGGATTCACAAGCAAGCAACGAGACTCCCGCAGGAACACCACAAGTTGCAGTTGTCACCTACGACGATGAAGTGACACCAGTTGGTGGAGGACAATCATCTCAACAAAGAAATCAAGCAGCTCAGCACTCTTCCAGCAGGCTCAGTAGCAGCAGAGGGATCGACTGCGAGGACGCGGACAAGCTTTCGCGATGACCTTGGAGAACGTGCAGACTCTTGGAGTAGTTAATGCACGTAAGTTTTTCCATAGTTATCTGTTTCTAGTATTGCTTTAGTTCGTGCCTGTTGGTTCGTGACCTTAGCCTTGACCTGGTAATTTTGAACTTGCTAATAATTGATAACCTAATATGTTTTTATAAGTGATAACCTAGTTTTCTAAAATTGTAGTTTTCTAGATTTTCTTCCCTCTGGAAATTGCATAACTTCCATTGCTTAGGGAAATGATTTTTCCTATGTGTTTTGCTTAAACCCTCATCCTTGATTCTTCTTGACATTAATGTGCTTCGAACAATGTTTGCAACTGTGTCATCTCTGTTGACCGGTTATTCTTTGATTGCGAGAACGCAATCCTCTTAAGGTGGGGTAGATTGTAAACCCCCTGATTTTTCTGAAATTTTTAAAATTAATTTTCACAATTTTTCTTGAATTTTTCTGTGATTTTTAACTAATTAAAACTAAGGTATTTTAAAATTAAATAATTTTTAAATGATTTTATTAATATTAAAATATTATAAAAATAATATTTTTGTGTGTAAAATGAAAAATTAGACATAGAGTAATTTTCTGGGAATTTATTGGATCCCGGAAGCATTTTTAAAGACCTAAAAACCAAGTTTTAAATAAACCAAATTAAACCCTAGGATTAAACCAGGTTCAAGTGAACCAAGCCAACCCGAACCGGACCCGGTTCAATTGAACTGACCCAAACCCTGCGGGTCGGATCCGGGTCTGACCCGCTTACCCGCCGACCCGAAACCCGCCTAACCCTTTCCCCAACCCCCGACTTTCCCTCTCCCCGGTGCCGCTTCGTCTCCGCCGGCCGACCCGCCGTGGCGCCTCGCCTCCCAGCCGCTCCGGCTCCGCCTCCCCTGCCAGCAACGGCCACCGCTTCTCCTCCCTCCTCGCCTCTATAAAACCCGCTGCCACCCGCCTCGACGCCGCCTGAACCCTAACCCCCTCGACCGACGAGCCCCGTTGCCATTGCCCTAGCTCTGCCACTCGAATCCGTCTCTCTCTCCCCGACCCGCAGCCGCTCGACCCGAGCCCCGGCGCCGTCGTACCACTCCCCGCAGCAGCGAGCCGTCTCCTCCTCCCGAGACTCGCCTCCGCAGCGCCTCAGCCGCCGACAAGCCCCGGCCGCCCAGCTCCTCCTTCTTCCCCTCCGCCCGAGCAGCCCCTCCTCCGGCGAAGCTTCGGCGAGCTCCGGCGAACTCGAGCAGCAAAACCCTAACCCTGACACTGTGCAGTGTCGAGTTATGTCGTCTCGCGGACACAAAAAACCCAGTCTGCGTAGCCCTGTTCAGGTACCCTTTTCTCTCTCCTCGCTGCCCCGTTTCTCGTGCCGTCTGTTGTGACGCGAAGACTGTGTAACCCTCTCGATGTCCTTGCAATCCGCTTGGTGTCTCGCGTCCTGTGGTGATCGCGAACTGCGATCCAAAAACAGGAAAATTAATATCCCATTTCCCCCGAAACTGAGTGCGTCCCGCCAAACGGGACGACTTGGTCGCGTGCGGTCTTCACCGAAAGGTGCGCGCCGTTGATACGGACGTGCGGGATTTTGCAGAAGTTGATTTGGATGTGCGTGCACACCGAAATCAACGCGTATCGGCCGACAACGCCCCGTATCGGCCTGTTCCAGAACTCGTTGTAACTTTGTGTACACACGTCAGATTGAAATAAAACTTGCGCCATCGGACTCGTAGCAATATGGTGGTCCTGTGACACAAGTTTGGTTCGATTCTGAGAACATTGACAAAATCGCGTATCGTGGGCCCCGCGGCTCCACTTGACGGGCGATTTTGTGATTTGCTCACCGGAATCCAATTCTGAAAGTTTCGTTGGGTTCGTATCATCGTTCTGGACTTGTTGACACTAAGTTTGACGAATTTGGAGACCATTGTTTCTGACACGTTTTTCGGTGCGAAGTGGGCTACATGTGGACCCCGCTTTAACCAGAAACTATCATTTTTGCCCCTGTATCCAAATTGGACTCAAGGACAGGCGTTTCTAGCTATTTGATATTTTCTGAATCTGATGATGATGTCTATTTCAGCTTTTGGAGGATTACCTGCAGAATCCATTGATACAGGGACAGCTGTTGGTATTCAAACCCCAGGCAAGTGTACCTTGCCAACCTTGCAGTTCTTGTTACATATTTCCTTGACTTATTTATATGTTGTACATGCTTAACCTAGGACCGTGTGACATTACTTAGCGTCCAAATAATATTCGGGTGTCAACACTGTACGCATAGTTGTGTAATGTCATCTAGACATGGATATCGAGACCCTTTACATTCTCGTGCTTGCATTATCAAGTACGTCATAACCCAGGACACCTGACACTATTCATGAGACAGAATCTTCTTGAGATATTCATGGTAATTCTGTATAGGTTATAGGTTTCATGACATATTCTTTTGCTTAGATATCATTGACTTACTGCATTAGTTATGATCCTGCGTGGCATGTACATGAGACATTGTGGACATGAGACGTATGATTACATTGGGTGGGGAGAGACACACAGGCTACAGGTTGATTATATTATGACAGCGTCTTAGTCTCTCTCCGAGCTAGCAACTACATGATATCACTGCTACCGGCTCCCCGACACAGAGCTTGTAGTGGTTTCAGCCTGAGTTCTAGTGATGCTCTCATCTTGCATATCACTTAGCTGGTTATATAGTTTACCCTTTTGTTTCATTTATTGCTGCACTGCATTTATTTTGGCATGAGTTATTTTGTACCATGCTATGTCCCCTGAGGACCTGGATCCAGATTATGTCCCCAGGATTAGCAGACGAGATCTATCCCGAGGTATACGGGACAGGAGCATTAGCAGGAGCAGGAGCAGGAGCAGGAATAGGAGCAGTCACTGGAGCAGTACCAGAACCAGAAGATGAGTGACCTCTGCGGATATCTTCTGAGTATATATTTTGTCCATACTCAGTATTTGTTGTTGATATCTTTATTCTTGTATCTTGATAGTTGTATCAGACTTGTTATCGGATTGTTCCCCGATTTATTTACTTGTGACTTGCTGATGATTATATTTCACTATATTGATATTGTTGTATTCATTTCTGTGGATGAGATTAGTAGACTCTTATTGTTGTTTTACAGCTTAAGTACGCCCCGATGGATCCATTAAATTGGGTTTGCCCATCGGTGTGTGCTGCTGGCCATTGCCACGTGTCTAGTCCCTCGATATTTTGGGACTGGGGCGTGACACAATACCACACACCCAGTGCTTGCAACTGTCTCATTTATGACTAAATATTCTCACAAAAATACTTGAGATGCCGGATATTTGTGAAAAGTATTTCTCTATACAATGTATAGGACACTCACATGCTAATAAGTCGTATGATTAGTTTAAAAAAACACCGTCTAATAGTGGGTTATGTTTTGGTTAAAAGTAGTCTGATAAGTTGTTGGTAACAACAGTCAGTGTATGTGTCTGTGTCGTGTCCCGTGTCGTGTCTATGTCTGTGTATGTGTCATGTCTGTTATCAAATATCGTGTTCGTATCTCAGAGAGAGAGAGGGAGATAGGGTTAGGGTTAGGGTTTACACCCTCTGTGGCAGTGTCTCGTATCTGTGTCAGTGTGTGTGTGTGTCGTATTTGTGTCATATCGTGTCTGCATCTGAGAGAGAGAGAGAGATCGGGTTAGGGTTAGAGTTAGGGTTAGGGTTTACACCCTCTGTGACAGTGTTTATGTCGTATCTGTGTCAGTATATGTGTCTCGTGTCTGTGTCAGTGTCATATCGTGTCTGCATCTGTGTGTGTGTGTGTGTGTGTGTGAGAGAGAGAGAGAGAGAGAGAGAGAGAGAGAGAGATCGAGTTAGGGTTTACCTAGAGGAGGAGGAGAAGCCTGAGGTCGTCGGAGGGGAGGAGCCACGGCAGAAGGGAGGAGCCGTGCGGGAGGGCGATACTCGGGGGGTCCGTCGGAGTAGGGGGGCTGTGGGGGAGCCGGTGGGGGGATAGGGATGGGGGGACGCCGGAGTAGGGGGCTGTGGAGGACGCCGGAGGGGGCACTTCGCCGGATAGGGGGGGAGAAGAGGGGGGGTTTTAAAAATTTAGGGGAAGATTTCGACAGAAGGTAGGAAAATGAAACCTATATTAAAAATTTTAGCGACGTTTAGCGACGTCTAGTTATGACGTCGCTATTTTTTATTAGCGACGTCATAAGTTGATGTCGCTAAACGTCGTTAATTCAAAAGTTTGCGACGTTATAGACGTCGCTAAAAATCAAAAAACTAACGTCGCTAAATACTTTACTAAACGTCGCTAAATAAAAAACTCAGCAACGTTTAGCGACCTTAAAGAAGCTTATAGCGACTATTCTTTTAAAAAACTGAATTACAGTCGCTAAACGTCGCTATGTGTCGCCAACAATGACGTATAGCGACATTTATTTTTGGAGTCGCTCAAATATTTAATATTAGCAATGTTTTAATATGACGTCGCTAAAAATATCGCTATTTCATCATATTTTGGTAGTGGGCACCATAAAATCTGCACACATCTTCATCCTTGTCGTCTTTGTAGTACAGCATGCACACGTTGCGACATGTATCAATTTTCTCGTATCACATCCAGAGCGATCTCACCATCCTCTTAGACTGGTAGAAGTCTTTAGGTAACTTAGCACCTGCCGATAAGATCTCTATAATCAACTCCATCAGTCGGTTGTAGCATTCTTGCAACATGTTAAAATTGGACTTGATTCTCAACAGTCTTATAACCACCTCCAAAGGTGAATGATCCTCACAACCAGGATATAATAGAGTTCTTGCATTCTCCAGTAACTCCATAAACTTTGAAACATCGACATTCGGTGCCTCCTCAGCTGCATCATGATTGTCCGGATCAAAACTAGACCCGATAGCGTCGAAAACCATGTTCACTCACCCGTCGTCGTAATCAGCGTGGTCGTGGAAACCCATATACGTCTCCACATAAGGCTCCGGCTCTGATGCTAAAGACACAAGTTCTCTGTGTGAGGTCCACGGATAGTAATTCGGCCTGAAATCCCTCGAGTATAAATGATATGTCACATCCACTTCTGAGTGATATTTCAAGTTATGATATCTCACACATGGACACTTAATTTTGGTGCCGTCCATGTACTCAGGGAACGCCTTGACGAACTATAGGAACTGTTCCACCCCCTTTATGAATTCATCATGCATACCGCACATGTCATCAGGATGATAGTCATACATCCACGAACGATGACGCAGGTAGTAATTCATATCCATTTATATATACTTCTGAAAAGATGAATAGACATCATTCAAGTATATTATCCAAATGGATGTAAAGATGGATACACATGTTCATCAAAGTAACAACTCATATTGATGCGTGAGTATTCGAGTTGTGATGCGTGGTTATTTGAGTCAAAGTAGGTCAAAACTACCTAATTTAGGTCAAAACTAACTTATTTGAGTCAAACTAGGTCAATACATACCCTCACTCCACACACACATACACACACACATCACTAGTACACCCTACATATACACTCCACTCATGACACACTCCACTCAAAACACTCACTCCAAATATAGCCTTCCTTGGATGTGGTAGCCGTTTCTCAAGCTCCCTCTCCGGAATCAAACCCTAATTCTCTGTCACCCGTCACCACCATGGTAGGCCACTATCCTATCATCGAAAGTTGATAGGGCAAAAATTTGAATGATGCATCGCCGACACAAAAGTTTCTCAGGCTCCCTCTCCGGAATCAAACCCTAAATCAGACGCTGGCTCCGTCCATCCTCCCTCACGAGGCGAGGGACGACGGTGGGGCCAGTTGTCATGTCATCGAGAGCGGCATAGAGTAAACTGTTCGGGTCCGGAGTCAGGGGGACGATGTCCCTCGATCGAGCCCCTCCGCGTCCACCGCATCTGCAAGCCCTACATCCCTTTAAAACTAGGGTGTGTGCATGTCCAAGTCAGTGTCCGTGTTAGTATCAATATGTCAAAACTAACCCTAGTCAAACCCACAACCCATGTCAGTGCATGTATCAGTGTGTCGTGTCAGTGTGTCTATATCGTATCGTATCTTGTCCGTGTCATATTTGTGTGTCCGTTTCGTGTCTGTGTTTCTGTTTCCTTCATACTAGCCATAATCCTAGTTTTGTGTCAGTATTTTTATGTCCATGTTGTGTCTGTGTTTGTGTGTCGTGTGAGTGTGTGTATGTGTGTCGTGTCAGTGTGTGTGTGTATATGTATCTGTGTCATGTCAGAGAGAGAGGGGAGGTTAGGGTTACCTGAGTCGCCGGAGGGGGTGAGGGAGGAGCATCGCCGGAGCCGGAGGGGGTCGAGGGGGGAGCACGGTCGAAACCCTAACCCTGACCCAACTCAGACTATTAGAGAGAGGGGGGGTTCGGGTTTACCTGAGTCGCCGGAGGGGGGAGCATTGTCGGCACCGAAGGGGGAGCACACTCGCACAGGGAGGGGGGGTAATTTTGGAATTTTGGTGGAAGGGAGAAAATAAAATCGGTCTGTCCTATATGAAAATGTTAGCGACGTTTTAAACCTAAATCGCTAAACGTCGCTGAAGTTATAATATTTAGCAACGTATGAAATATTACGTCGCTAAATGTCACTATAATAAAAAAATAGCGACGTTTTATGACATTTAGCCACATCGGCTTTCGTAATATTATTCATAGTCGCTAAGAGTTGCTAAAAGTTGCTAACAGCGACGTCCTGCTACATTTATTTATTGCGTCGCTAAATTCTTTAAAATTAGTGACGTTAACAGACGATGTTGGTAAAAATGTCGCTATTTCATTATATTTTGGTAGTGGGGGTTTGGTTCAGTCAATAAATTGATATACTCCAAAATCGGTACAACCGAACCAACCGAGATATTTCTAACAAGTATATAAAATTGTACATTTTAACCGCTTGGTTCCTCTCGTATAAAAGCTAACCCTAATATGTATCGAACCATAGAGTAATTGTTGAACAAAGGACATTATGTTGGTTTTATGAACTTCATTTTGTTTGTTTTAGTTGGAGTGATGGAAACTTAGCAAACTAAGTGACTTCATGTTGGATCATGTACTTTTATTATTTTGTTTTGTTGTTTGTCTTTTTAAAACTTTTTTTTTTGTTTATTGGAGATGAAATGATGAAAATGAATTATTGTGTTTGTTTGGATTTGAGATGATGAAATGATGAAAATAAATTATTAGCAAATATGTGTCAAAGGATTGTCCAAAGCATTTAATTTTTTTGTTGATTTTAAATATGTTCTCTTCAAATATAAAATCGATCAGCGCAGCCAAATCGAACTAAATCAATTGGTTTCAAAACCAAATCATTCAGTTGGTTGGTTGGGATTGACTGTCAGTATTTCACAACCGATTTAGCTTGCATCTGACTGTGATTGTGATCAAATAGATCGACCACTTACCGATGCACGACTTCTAGTTGTCATTACGAATCCATGATGATTGCATGAAAGTTATCGTTGCGGAAAGTTCAGTAAGCTAGTGGCAGAGGGATCTGAATCTCCTGCGGTAGTGAAGGCTGGGACTACCAATTGCTCAGTCGAAGACTCAAAAGATATTCTCATTCCTTATCACGTATTTAATTCTAACATGTGTTGGTAGATACATACTATGAACATTAATTTAAGGAAAATGCTAAGTTTACCATCAACCCCACCGCTCTCCTCTCTCCCCCCAATGGAGGTCGGTCACGTGGCAGTTGTAAGAGAAGTTGTAAGCATTTGGTTGTAGGCAAAGCAAAGTTCTTAATTTAAATGGCAATGATATGCCTACAACCTTCTTACAACCGCCACGTGGCGTCCACCACGTGGCGTTCACATGGCGGCCGTCCATCGGAGAGGGAGGAGAGGTGGGACCCAGTGACTGCCCGGATGGCCGCCACTTGGCGTTGTTCATTGGGGGAGAGGACAATAATGCTAAGTTTACTACCAAATGCTTACAACCTTCTTACAACCCCACGTGGCGTTCCACGTGGCGACCATCCGGACAGCCACCGGGTCCCACCTCTCCTCCCTCCTCCAATGGACGGCTGCCACGTGGACGCCACGTGGCGGTTGTAAGAGAGTTGTAGTCATTTGATTGTAATCCTAGCCACATGGCTGTTGTAAGAGAGAGAGGATGGGGCCGGGGTGGCCCACATAGAGGGTTGTAAGCATTTGATAGTAAATTTAGCATTATTGTAATTTGTACCAAAAGCTCGAGTTCCTTTTTGATTTCCTTCTTGATCGTTCCTCCTGTAGGCCACTGTCGGCGTATGCTACTTTCTTAGCAGGAATCCCCACGCCAAAGGAAGTGAAGATAAAAGTTTGGCGGCGGCAGAGGAACTTTCGGTCGGCCGCCTTTGTCTTCTTCTTTCTCATAGCTAGCCTTACTGATTCCTCCTCCACCGCCCCTCTGCCAGCGCTATATATAAACAAACTCACCCACATTTGTCCATATCACCCAACCCAGGTATAATCTGAACTGAACATGAAGAATGCTGCTGCCGATGCCTCGAGCAACTGCAGTCAGGAGAGCGCAGACGATGGCGGCGCCGCAGCGACGAGCAGCAAGGCCGGAGCGGATTACTCGGGAGCTGTGGCCCAGAGAGCTCTTTTTGGATCATATTACAAGCGACGTTCTTCCGGTGGCAGGAGGTCGGGAAGCAAGCCTGCGCCTAGCAGGTTGAGCAAGGTTTCAGCTTCAGCACCTGAAAATACTACCAGTTACTTCACTTAGCTATAGCTAGGATCAAAGACTTGGTAATGTTGATTGACATGTCTAGTCCAGAGGCAAATGATAGCATATATATATGTGCAACATAATAATTGGGGGTACTGATCTTTGCAATGATTCTCTCGAATTGTGAAAAAGCTTGTGTGCTTGGTTTCAGCAATTTAGCATCTTCTTCTGCAATTTGCGTTCAATCTGCACCTGGGTTCGTGATTCTACTTTGTGTTAGCAGTATCACATTTACTGTCTCCACGAGACCTGCAACTATTTTTTCCTTTCATCCACAAATTGAAGAACTTTGAAGCCGATCAAATCTAGCAATTTATCCTATGCAATCTGTTACACTAGAGCCAAGAATTCTCTAAGCCACGCTTTATTTGCATAAACAAAATAGGTTCTCTTCTCTGCCTCTTATAACTAAAACTGTGTTTGACTGCAAATAAGTGGAGTAATGTAAAACAAAAAGAAATATTGCTTGGTTATAAAAAAATTTGTCTATCTTGAATGTCTGACTTCTACTACTTTTGTATGTTTGGTAGTGTACAAATGTAAGGACTTAAAATTTAAATTTAATTGGTTGAGTATTTATTTACGGCTTAGACTGCTCATTTGAGCCGTCTAGTAGCCACTTTATATAATGGAAGATATTTTTCTTTTAAACTAATTTTTAAATCTAGTATTTAAACGATTTTAAATTTAGTATTTATATTTGGTGGAAGAAAAGAGTGGGTTACGGATGATGAGAAAGAAGTTAATTTTAGATTTTTTATAATCTCCTTTTAATTTTTTTTTAATTAAATTGATTGAGTATTTATTAAGGATTTGGACGGATAAGATGGAAGTTGGTTTAATATTTTATTTATCTACCTTAAGTAATTTTTTAAAATTTTAATTTGTTGAGTATTTACTTACGCCTTAGACGACTCACTTTTGAGCTGCCTAGAAGCCGATTTATATAATGAAAGATTTATGTCAATTTCGATATTCATATTCCTGGAATTATAACAAAAGTTGTAATAAGTGTTCATTTTCTGCATCATTTGATGCAATCAAAAATAATTGTAACATTATTTACATCAACTTTTTGTTACCAGTATGGTCGGTCCAGGGATAAGTCCAACAAGACTTCTAGTTTGGACAACTCCCCTCTCCTTAAGGCAATTCCACATGTCCAATATGACATACAAGAGGTCAAGATTGTAGATGACCTCCTAGGACCAGCCTACAACAAGAATCAAAGGATAGCCAAAATAAGCTCCGGCTTATACAATTCAATTCTAAGGCCATCTCCAATGGGTGTTTCTATCTTCTTATTTCAATGGTATAAATCAATTTTTGAAAAAACTTCTCCCAATGGTGGTTTATATCCTAATTTTTATCCTAGGTGGCGTTGATGTAGGATGAAAATTTTCTTAAATTGATCTTTTTATTTTGTGACACCTACGATAGAAATGGAGAGAACCATTGGAAAGTATTTTTTTTATTTGTGCAATTTCTATGTAGAAATTCTACTAGGATAGAAATTTTCTTAAAGTACAATGACAACTAAGTTAGAAACTCAATTTTAGAAATTCCCTTTGGAGAGGGCCTAAGGCCATCTCCAATGAAAATTTCTAAAATTGGGTTTCTATCCTACTTGGCATTGTACTTTAAGGAAATTTCTATCCTAGTTGGTAGAGTTTCTACTTAGAAATTGGACTTATAAAAAAAATACTCTCTAATGATTTTTCATTTCTATTCTAGGTGTCACAAAATAAAATAATAAATTTAATTGTGGTGGGCCCAATATTAATTGCTATGTGAGATGGATAATTTCTATTAGTTTATAGAAATTTTCTATCCTACATCAATCCCACATAGGATAGAAAATGAGATATAAACTATTGTTGGGAGATATTTTTTTCTAAAATGGATTTCTACCATAGAAATAGGGAAGATAGAAATTTTCATTAGATATGACCTAAGGATCACAAACAACCAAACAACCCCTAAGCTAAAAGCAAACACGATCCGAAACCCGCACCCATTATAATCCAACTAGTAAATGCACGTGCGCACGTAAAATAATTTTTTTCCTGATATTATTATAAAATATTTAAAATATTTAAAAAAATTTGAATTAAAATTATTATATATATTTATATTTTAATTATAATTTCTTATAGATTTAATTATTTATGGATATATCTCTACTATTTATAAAAATTATTTATCTTTCGCAAGTATTTAAAAAAAAAAATTGGTTTAGTATTTACTTTCAGATTTTTTTTAATGTTCCGTAAGTTTTATTTTAATTGAGTTGGTTCAGTATTTAGTTACGACTTGGATGGATAAGAGAAAAGTTAGTTTCAGTTTTTATTTATTTTTGTAATTTAAAGAAAAAAAAAAGTAAATTAGTTGAATATTTACTTAAGACTTAATTTTGAGCCAATTCCATGCCGTATTATAAGATTGGAGATTATTGGAGACGGAGATTATTTGTTTTATTTGCCGAGAACCAAAACAAACAAAATGATATAAGCAAAATAGTAGCTAGACTCCGATCTGGTTCACTTCCAAACCCTCCTTTTTAAGGCGGCGTCGCTCCGTCGCTCCTCTCCGGCCACCGTCTTCTGGCGATTCTCCCTGCTGGATCGGAAGGTGAGGTCTCCTCTTCCAACCTCGTCTCGTTCCAATTTTATTCCGACGAGCCGTTCTTACCGATTTCTAGGGGTTTTAGGGTTCCTCGAAGCATTCGAATCCCCAAATCTAGGGTTTCCAACCCCGCTTCAGTTCAGTTCCGGATTCGATCCCCATTTCAAGCAACTTTGGTTCGTGTGATTATGCTAGCGTATGTAGAATTGTATGGTCATTTTGAATATGGAAGAAAAATAAATGTTTGAAGTTACAAGATTTGGAACAAGTACATAGCAAACATATAAATATATAGATAACTATATTCTAGCACTCCCTCTAGTCGGACGAGGTGGAAGCACAACTAGATTGGATTGTAACAGGCTAACAGATGAAACCGAGCAGATGATAGAATTTTGATAAGAATGCCAACAATATGATTCGAAATGGATACATAACTCCTTTCCTTTCATTCCAGCAAAATCCATTAGAAGAAGAATATAGACGAGAGAAAGAAAGCAAGCGAGCACTTTTGTTCGCCACTATCAGATTGGATCGACTGTGACGATGGTAAAACAAAGTGGAAGTATGAGGTAGGCTTTAATCATGACTATGCTAGTTTTTGCTGAGGTTTCCTATCATTTTTATCCGAACTTCATCATCTATGTAAAATCCATCTTCAATAAATTGTGTATATAAAATCCTGTTAAAGTCCGTTTAAATTCTCAATTCTTCCATCTGTCCACCGATTAAGATTTGATTTTATGATTTACAAACTGATGGTTCCATAGTAAGTTAAATGTGAACCAGTGGGTATGATTCATTATTTGATTTGTTTGAGGTACATGTATGACTTGGTTCCAAAAATCTCATAAGGTTGTTAAAAATTTCATTATTTAACTAGTTCATTATTAAACCCATCTGCAAGCTACAGACTGGTTTTTAGTCCCTTCATCTTTCTGAATTGAGGCCTGGCCCGGATCGATCCTATTGGTATCAAATGGAATCCTTTCATTTACATGATATTCTATAAAGACCAAAGATCTCTCTCTCTCTCTCTCTCTCTCTCTCTCTCTCTCTATATATATATATATATATATATATATATATATATATATATATGTCAAGTTCCTCTAGTCTTACTCTAGTCCAAGTGGTTAAGGAGGCATCCCCCATAGGTTGCGGGTTTGAGCAACTGGGGAAGCGGGTGCAGTTGTCTTGTTTGTTCCTGTGATAATTCTTTCTGGTTGTACAATTGTCCTTTTGTTTGGCATGTCATTTGTATAAAGTAATATAACTTGTGAATGATAACTAACCGGTTAGTATGATACATGGTAATTTTGGGAGCATATAAGGATGTATAATAGGAAATGATACAATAGATGAAGAAAGATGAAGAAATTTTGGTAGTGTTTAAAATTATAATGGATGTGCTTCACGGTTATAATGAGATTAAGAATATATTATATTCATGAACAGGTTATAGGCTTGAAATGGTGTTTTGGACATAATTGCTCTCAAGGTTATAAAAGGTGCTAGTCGGGCAGGCACCGGACGCCTAGCACCTAGTCCGCCTAGACGGTGAAACAAAAAAACAAAAACAAATAAACATGTTAAAAATTACGGCAATTGTCCATAAAATTCAAAAATATGTCGAGGGGCACTAGACAGACACCAGGCGTCTAGTAGCCACCTAGATTGATTCTTAAAAGAATGATTGCTTTGTTAATTATCAAAAATTAAAGCAGGATTGTTGATGGTTATGACTAGATCAGCTATAGAACTCACAATATTCGAGATCCACTATATCGTCGGTTTTCGGGGGTGTGACATAACAATAATTTGCAGTATTGGCCAATATCTATCCGATACGGCTGATACCGACATGTCCCAATCCGATACCGACCGATACCCGATACTGATCGATACCGACATTGGGAGTATCTTTTTCGGTCAATTCGGCAAAGAAAATTGAACGAAAAAGGCCAATCAGCAAAGATGTAAAAACATAATAAGATTGTAAAAGCATGTAAAAGAAGAAAATTTTATAAGATTGTAAAAGCATGTAAAAGAAGAAAACTTTGTAAGATTGTAAAAACATGTAAAAGAAGAAAACTTTTATATCTCATGTAAACCAATCGGTAAGGGTGACTATTATTTCATTCAATTTCAAACTGCTAAAAAACAACACCAAAAATACTTAAAATTATGTCTAAATGTATAAATATATTTTCTAGAATGTTATTAATTTGTTAATATTTTTTTTTTTTATATCAAAAATCTGATACTCCGATCCGAAACTGCCGATACCGCTGATACTCATAGAAATGGTATGATGCCGATATTGATAGTGCGAACCTTGGACATAACTGGTATCAACAAGAGTTTGGAGAACAAGTCCCAAGTTCTCCGAGTCCTTGGGCAACTTCCATGAACCAAATTGGCCGTTAGGGAAACTTAGCTATTCAGAACAGTCTATGATACTTGGGGGAAGGCCATTCAGGATCCAGTAAAAGGGTTTTGTGTATCAATGATCCCCTATGTTGCATGGTATAGTTGTTAGTCTAGGGATGAAATGTGTTTTGAAATGCAGTTTGGAACTCATAGATGCAAGAACATTTTTAATGATGCAAATGGAGGTTGAAAGAGGCTGCTGGATGTTGCCACGAGAACCTTAGTGGCGTGAAAATGGAACCCTCACGAGGAGGATTTGGTTGGCGTGACAAAGGCACAGTTTATTAATTCCTTGAAGGGAAATTTATATGGAGCTCAAAATAGACTAATGGGAAAATGGCTGGATTTCCATTTCAATGGATGAAAATGGGAGCATTTAATTATGTGGAGTTAGCTTGTTAATGAGGGAAATCATCAACCAACTGCTTTTGGTGGTCAGATTTACCAGCCAAGCTATACCTATAACTATGACCTTGTCTATGAGAGGTTCAGGGATTTAGTGATTCTGCGTTGGGGAAACAACCTTATTAGGGTCCTACGGACAGAAAAATGAAAGTAATTTGCAAATTGCTCCCTTCTTTGTCTAGGTATGTACTGCATGTATTTATTATCCTATGAAGGTGTTAGTATTGAGACTTTATTTGTCCTTGTTATCTAGTCTTTACTGAATTTATTATGTATCACTTGTGTATGCACTTGTTTGTGGCCATACTGATTGATTTTACAACTTCAGTTATAATATAGATCATTGTTTTAAGTCAAATCTCAACGGTCATAAAGGCAGGTGCGTTTTGGGCCGACAAACATGACTTAAGTTGAATCTGAAAGCCAATAGGATTTTGTTAACATAAGTCCTAGGATACATGATAATACCTTGATAAATATACATTTTATATAGATATTTTTATCTGCACATTTATCAATTCATTTTTTACTTAAAATATGTATTAATAAATATAAAAAGTGTATTGATAACATGTCGACACATGTTAACAAAATCCTTTATTTTTTGAGAAAAGGATCTCTCAAACCCTAAGCAGCTCAACCCACCAATACCCACCCACCCCCACCCCCACCCCCGCCAAACACTCGAACTTCCATTCCAACCTTCCTCTGTAGCCAAGATCATCATCACCAGAGCCTCAAGAGACGACGAGTGGTGGAAGGCATTGGGAAACCAGGTAGGTGTGAATTTTTCTCTCTTTTCCCCCTTATTCTACGATTCGGGATACATTTGGCTGTGTCCTCAACGAATTTGGCGGTGTCTCTGACAAATCTGCCCAGAAACTCTCGTTGGTACACCTTCAGATATTAATCCGACACGAATGGAATCATGTCCTACACAAATTTGTGTCAGATACGAATCCCTGACACGGATTCGGCAGCCTCCTAGCCGTGTCCATGTTCCAAGGTCTAGATTAAAATGCTTGTGGCTTATTGTCCGTAAAAGATGCGAATCAGGACAAGTAACGTTAGCTTTTACAAAACTGGGGAGCATTTCATATTTTGTTTATTAGACATTAGCTTTGCCATTATATTTTTAACATTTTAATTTTTACTTATTTTTTTATTTTTTATCTTTAATGGGGGAGGCATATTTTGCTGAAGGTTTATCCAAAATTAAGGACGATGCTGCTTGGAAATTTTCTGGATGAGAAATTAGACATAACATCACAATATGGTGGTTGTAGTAGCAGGATAATTTGTGGCATATTAGGGAAGTGACAGATTTGAGATTTGACTTAGATTTAGGTTGAGCTGGATGCGATTTGGAGCATCTTAAAAGGAAGCCACTTCCATATGCCTTGTACACTAGAACATTAGTAAAAATAGGGAACCTTAAGAAAAAAAAAAAAATATATATATATATATATATATATATATATATATATTCCTTTTGACAGATCGGTGTAAATGAGGTTTATTTAAAATGGGAGTTGGAGCTCTTAAAAGGAATGAAGTAAAATATGGGAGATTTAACTGAACTTGGTTTGATCGATTTGCATTTCGAGTGAAATAATGGATGGGGTAACAGTGTTAGATTGGCGAAGGCGAATAGTTGAAAGGTCAACTTGTTTTTACTATATAAGCTATCAGCAAGTTTCCATCACATTTTTATTCCGGCTGGTCTGACTGTAAGTTGTAATTTAGGTTTGTGATTGAAGATCTTGGGTGGGTATAAAGGAAATTTAGGTTGATTCACAAGTTTCAAAAATTGGTATTGGGTATCAATTGCTGTCACTCTCGATGACCATCAGTATCAACAATTTCGACCCATATTTGAATTGTGAATTGGCTTTCCAAAACTTTTTTGATAAGCTATTATTACCAAACAGGTTTTGGTTCTGCTTTCCAAAAAAATAAATAAACAGAAGAAGCTATGATAAGCAATCCCAAAGCCAACCTAAATAAACTAGGTCTGTGTACCCAACCTGGCTTGAATTTGTACAATATATAAATAAATCAGATCCATTTATTCAGACGCCACCTTGGTTAACCCACTGAGTGTCTTGTTAAAAGAGAGAGAAAGAGGGCTAGAGAATTGGGGCCCTCTATTGAGTTTCAATGTGCTGCTGCTTCGCTGATAGGGCATAATCTGACTCATTAAGGATCTGATTGGATTCCAGTTTTCAGATGACTCACCTACATCTCTACTTCCATCTCTCTCAAAATTTAGTCCTGAGCTTGTGTTTGCATGACCAGATGAACTCAATCTTGCCTAGCTGAATTACTTCAGTTTTTGTTGCGGATAGTTAATTTATTCACTTCCAAATGAACTAAAGCCTTTCCATGGAAGGTTCTAATAATTTTTCGGGAAACACAATGAATATTTATTGGATTTATTTACCCCCTTAGCTTGTCATAATTTAATACCGATGATCATGTCCATAGGGGATTGACTGAGTTGCTTGTGATGTCGGTGGAATTATGCGCTTGATGAGCTCATATAAAATCTCCACCTTGTCTCACCTCTTGAAAAATTGGATTGTACTACTTGATGTAAGTGATTGTGTATCGTAAATATGTACCAAGTTAATGACTAGAATGTCTTCGAAATTAGATCTGTTTGTAAGTGTGGTATATTGTTTTAAATTGAGTTTATCACGAACTGAATATATTGAAACATTCAGATCACATGATGCTGTGCTTATACATACTGGTATATTTGGGTCATCATGTCAAAATAATTTCTCTTCTCCTAAAGAATTGGTGGCTATGGCAGACTAGGAATTCTGCTTCAGTTTAAGGAAACTTGGTGACAAATCCACTAAATTCAGCTTGGTGGTAGTGGGTTAAGGATAGCTCAACTCTCTTAGAGCAAAACTAGATGTGTTCTTGTGGGTATTTGGATGGGGTTTTCAATGAGATGGTTTAGCAGTACCACAGGCTCGTGTTAGAAACAGGGGAATTGTTAAGCCGAAGGGGGTAGGCATGGGCCAAGATTAGCAACTTCCACTTTTGCTTTTAGCAATGTTAGATACTTAAGGGAGTCAAGGAAGCAACCTCTCCATAAAAATGGGGAAAATGTTGCGTACATCTTGAGCCTCCCCAGATCCTACATCTGTGAGAGCCTCATGGAGACGCCCTTCATCAATGTTAAACACGATTAAGGTCTCTTAACCAGAGCTTTACCCATTCCAAATGTGGCCTTTGGGTGTTCCATTTGCCTCCCAAAACAGTAATCTTCTGTTCCCTGGCATCTTAATTATATGTCCTCCCGGAGATCAAATTTCATCCTCCAATACTTCACAAGTAGCTATACAATTGGCAATTATTACATGTCAAAGTTTGTACAAACTATTCTTATTTGTGACATTTCGTAATACTGGTGCAAAGTTTTGTTGAAATTGTTGTATATAAAACACAAGTTTTACTTGATTTTTCAGAATATGGCGAGCAAAGCAAGTAATGATGGTCCGGGACAAATGAATGAGCAGATGATTGCAAACATGTATGGTGCCCTGCGCTCTGACATGAACCAACTCTACTCCAAGATTACAGAATTAGAGATGGAAGTCAGTGAACACTCCCTTGTAATGGGAGCTATCCAACCACTTGATCCATCCAGGCGCTGCTACCGCATGATCGGGGGTGTGCTAGTGGAACGGACAATCAGGGAGGTCCTCCCTGCAGTCCAATGCAACAAAGAGGGCCTTGAAGAGGTCATTGCCCGCCTCAATGAAGCATTGGAAAAGAAGAAAATGGAGATTGCTGATTTTGAGCTGAAGCATAAGATCAAGATTAGGAAATCTGATGGCGACACCAAGCCTGAGAGCAATCTAAAGGAAGGTTCGGCCCAGGGGGTTCTTGTGGCTTCAAGTGATCTGAGAAAAAATGAATCCAGCAATGATCATGATTTTTATCAGGTTTTGTAGAGAGGTCATCAGTCTTTTCAGTATGTAACTTAGTTGTTAGCTTGTCATCTATGTGGATTCAATAGTCTGGTTTACATCCTTCTCCTGGATTTAAAGTATCAGAGTTCAATACCGTGAATGTTCATGAATTAAGTTATGCAAACCGGCTATGGTGGTTCACTGTTAATTGAAATTTGTTGCATCGACTTCATTGATTTTACATACTTTATGTGGTATCCATGCTGAGTTAATTTGCCACGATGGTTTTCCGATACTCTTCCTCAGCTGATGGATGCAAATGCTGGATTTGAAATTAGCTAATTTGATTGCTGTATTCGGAATGTGGTTATAAAGGTGGAGATATTGGTTCCAAAAAAGGCTTCCTTGTGTTGGTAGGCTCCAGCTAATGTGGACTGCAGATGGTCAAGATGTGCATGTATTCATTAATAGGCACAATATATGACAGAGGCTGTCAACGGATATTGGAGATGGAGCAGCAACAGTTTGTGACAGTCAGGGATCACCTCTATATCATGGTATCTCGTATCCGATTTTGGACTCGGATAATGTCAGACAACTTCAAGCGCAATTTGCTAATTTGCTGGCGCACACCCCTCCAAGTGTCTTAAGGAGAGGAAGAGAATGGAGATTGAGAGCTCGATTCCTGAGCTTGGCAGTGGATTTCGGATTCGACGAGGAACTAGCCAAGCAGAAGCAGTGCTTAGATTGCCTCATCCATCTCTATTGGTGCGTAAATTCCTTCTAATTTTTTTTTTTCCTTTTATGAATTTTTAAAGATTCATGATTCTGAATAACTAAGGGGGTGTAGTTTTTTTTTGCATAAAGTGTAAAAAAAAAATTCAATAATTTGTCTCGTTAGCAAATTAAGACCTCCTAAATTTTTTTGATCAAGATTGTCCCTTCCGTTCATTTTTCGCTAAAAATATCGTTAAAAAAAAAAAAAAAAACGACGACCCTAAAGTACCATTTTTCTTCCCATTCCCTCCTCCCCCCCTAATCCCCCTCCTCCTCTACCGTGCTTCCTCCTCCTCCTCCTCCCCGCGTCGCCGGCCTCCTCCTCCTCCCCGTCGTGCTTGGCCCCCCCTCCCCCACCACCACCTTCACCACCACCACCAACCCCACCCTCAGCCCCCCCTCCTTTACCGTGCTCCCCGTAGCTCCGCCGCAGCCGTCATCCAAAGCGCCCTCGCGGCCGCCCCCACGCGTGCTGAGCTTCTTTGCGTCCGCCCCCGCGCATGCGCAGGTCCCCCGGGGCCGCCCCCGCGCGCAGCTTCTCCGCCCTCACCCGCGTGCAGCTCCCCCGCGCCGGCCCCCCCCGGCCCGAGCCTCCCCTCCACCCCGCGCCTCATCCCCTCTCCTCCCCGAGCCGCTGTCCCCACCACTGTCGTCGCCCCCACCGCCGAGGAAGGAGGGGGAAGAGGATTATGGTTATGATTAGGATTAGGGTTGGTGAGAGGTATATTAGTCATTTGACGTCAAAGTTGACGTCCGTTAACGGCAGAAAACCAAGTGCAAAATGCACCAAATATAAAATGCGAGAATTTTTTAAATTCAGGGATCTTTAATTACAAAAACGTAAATCTAAGGAGAAATTTTTTGCACTTTACCCTAGTTTTTTATAACTATATAGTGCTAATACTTTAAAGTGTTGAACATTATATAATGCTGGATTTGTTTTTCATAACTATATAGTGCACTTAAGTTACTGATGTTTTTTTTTATCATTTTAAAGTGCATTATAAATACTAGTCATGTTCACGTGCGTTGCATGCATATTTAATATAAAATAATTTCTCTGGCATTATTAAAAAAATAGATAAAATTTGCATTAAAAAGTTTTAATATCATTTAAGTATATTTTAATTATGATTTGTTATAGAAATATTTTTAAAATTTTGGATATATGTGGTTTAGATATAATTTGAATATTGAATATATTTTTATTATGATTTTCTTTTATAGATATGTTTATTGGTTTTGGATATATATTCAAGTAGTTGGAAAAAATTTAGGATTTTTTTTTCTTACTTAGGTGAAGATATACATTGGAAGAATTTTAGGATTTTTCTTCTTCTTCTTCTTAATTACGTGATAATATACATTCAGTTTAGACGGCTTATTTTAAGCCGTTTTCAAACCTCTTTATAATTGTAGAAAGATAAAATTAACAATTTCATCATTCTATTACATCATTTTAAAAACAAATTATAAGTACAAACGAAATAAAAAAAAATATAAGTTCACAATCAAATGTGAACATAAAACTATTTCATCATCAAGTTTACCTTCAAATAACAATAAAATACAAATTATTTAAATAATTTGGAAAGTAGTATTTTTTATCAGAAATTATTTAACTGTTAAGTTAGCAAAATGTTCATTTTTGACCGCATAAATTATTTAATAATTTAGAAAGTTTAAAACTTATTTTTTTTTGTGTATAGAACTAAAGAAGACGAGAAGAAAAAGAGATTATGATTGTTTGAACATGTATTATATTTGTAATGATTAAATTTGTTAAAGGTTATAACAATCTTTTTTTTTTTACATACAAACTAAGTGGTAAATTATAAACTCAAAATTTGAGCTTACAATTTACGCTGATAAAGGACATCAATTAGCACTTTAAAGTTAAAAAAAAAAACCCGACCACCTTAAGTTAATAGGTCAAGCATTTGTTTGAATACTTTAAAATACTCAACACTATATAGTGAGGAAAAACAAAAAAAAACCTCAATGTACCTACAAATCACCAAGCTACATTGACATGATCCACTTGCTCAATTTTTCGATTTTGATTCCTTAACACGGTGGATTCTTTTTTTTAATGCCAATTGCCTGTATTGATCTAGGTTTTTGTTTTGGTGAATTTTCAATTATATTTACATTATCCACATGCATAAATTTTCAATTTTGCAAAAAAGAAATTTTGGTCAAGAGGAGGCACCTGAATTTTGCTCGGTGGGAGCAAGCAACTGTCACGATCACGACATGTTGTGTGCATTGCGGCAACAGAGCGATGTGATTGACAAATCTGGCAGTAACTTCAGTGCCGAGCATATGCAACGGCACCATGGGAATGGCGAGGAGCACAACATTGGGCTATTCCAGCATCGTGGTTAGCTGCAAGCAACACTATTTAAAGAAATGTGCAAAGGATGAAACCTCGTATAGGGTTATATCTAAAGTCACATCAAAAGTTGTTCATGAGAATCCATTACTTAGTACTAAGTCTAGATTGAAGCAACATTTACTTTGAGTTGTCCCCCTCTTCCCTCCCGCCTCAAATCCTAACCCTAATCCCAACCGTCGTCCCGCCGACCGACCCTTCCCCGACGTCTCCCGCGACCGTCTCTCCGTCGTCAGCACCGACATCCAGTCCTGACACCACCTCGCCTCCGCCCACGCCGACTACCTCCGCTTCCTCCTCTCCGCCACCTCGTCCCTCTCCCGCTTCTCCCGAGGCGCCAGCCCGCTCCCCGTCTCCCTCCAGACCACCACCATCGCAATCGCAATTCTCTCCCCCCAACAATTCATTTCGCAAGCACAAGTCCTCTCCACTGCCACCGAAGCCCCTTCCGACTCCGACTTCTTCGACTGCCTCAACGTCGAAAGGGAGCAATAAGAACGAAAGCAACAGCAGCGGCAATACACCAACCACCGCCACCACCATCATCATCTCAAAGAAGATGAAGAGGACGAAGAAGAAGAGGAACAAAGAGAAGAGGTCCGCTGTCCAGTTATCACCGTCGAGGACTGCCAAAAGTTTTGACAGTCCTTCCAGTCCAGTCGTCGTCGTCGAGAACTGTCAAAAGTTTTGACATTATTTCCAATTGGAAGAACTGTCAAAAAATTTGATATTCCTATTTGAGGGTATGATTGTCAAAAATTTGGACAACGGTCCTAAAAAAAAATTTGGATAGCCACGAGTAAAATTCTAAAATGACAAACTTGTAAATAAAAACAAAAATAAAAATTAGACTGTCCTGAATAAATTTGGATGTGCCTTTAGAATTAACCCTCTTCTAGAAGTGTGAACGAGTACGGCAGTCTATACCACCACCACCGAAATTCTACAACAAAGAAGATAACGAACCACGAAGCCAGAGCCAAGCACAGATCACACGCATATATGTGGTAGCTCTGACCAAGAGTTGAGAACAATCACTCAGGCTGACAATTACATTACATTAATTTATAAAATTTCAATTCACGAGAACCGAAAGGAGTCCCTTGTGTAATCTCTCTACCCTACGTTTTAGAGTAGTTCATATCTTCAGACGAGCAGAACTGATTAACATGTACTCTTTGCATATTTATAAAATTACAGAGATATATTAGAATAGTTATGAGCTAAAATATCATAGTTAATCACAATCTATCATATTTCAGTTCATCTCCTATGTTGTAATAGTTGAACTTGTGTTAATGAAACTTTTATTGAATTCTCTTAGCAACAGCACTATTTGGTCCGTCCTTGAACGTGACCACGGGTGGCCCGTGTCCACATGGTGGGCTTCCTTTGGAGCGTGCAGCAACAGTGGGGTCCGGAGTGGGGCCAGAAGCGTGCAGAGGGCTGGTGGGGCCGAATTTTTTGGGTGCAGTCAATAGAAGTCTGCCACGTGGGCACAAGCCACTCGCGGTAACGTCCTCGGACAGGCCAAATAGAGTTTTCCATGTATCTCCTTCTTGAGAAGATTCAAAGGGAGACAAGACAAAGGAACCGGTACATACTTGATACTTGTAGGTATTTTCAGTGGAGCTCAATCCAGCTGTTGTTTATTCAAGCATCACAGTAATGATCTTGATGACAATGCTGAATCTGTTCTATAGTTCCTATACATTGAGCGCATCTTTCTTAATGCTTAATAATGGATACGATCATGATGTTGTTAGCACTTATTTACTGAATCCTATAATTCTGTGCAATGCTCTGACATACTTCTATGCTTCCCTGTTCCTTCTGGGACGAGTTCAGCTTGGAAGGGTTGGGTTAATTAGTTCTCCATGGTTGGGTTAAGTAGCTAGTTCTCAAGTTTCTGTCCGTATGTAACATGTACATTATTGGAATTGTTTGGGCAGTTCATTTGGCTGTTGAGTATGATGACAGTTATAAGCTATAAATCTGGGTGCTTCTCTATATTTAACCTTTCCAAAATGTCATTTTGATATTTTTACTCTGCCAAAGTTGACTTGAGTGCATATATATTTTAAAAGCTTCAGTTTGTGTCGAAGTTTACATCTAATTCTTTAATTTTTACTACACAGGTGAAAGCTCATCTCAATCTCCAAGAAAATCAAGGAAGCTTCCTAGCTCCCAACTCTCAATTGAGTTCCAAACAGCAACTACTTCAGGCTCCAACTACTTTCAAAAGAATATTTTATTCAAGAAAATTGCATATCAAGCAACAAAGTTTGTTGATATTGGTCTCAGAGGATAAAGTTTATTTGCAGTTTGAGTCCCAAAACGTCCATCTGAAAGGCTGGTTAAAAAAAAAATTGCAATCAAAAAATACGTCGACGTAATTGCATGCACAAAATACGTCCTTCCGTTCAGTGTTTCCAAGAGCACAAATAGTGTAAAAAAGAAAAGAAAAAAATCGTCATCGTCACTAAAACCCAAGTTCGTCAGTAAAAATATAATTTCGGCACTGAAAATCGAATTTTGTCACTAATTTTTTAATTAGTAATCGCCCTACGTCCTTCTGAAGTACGTTTTGGAGCTCAGATCATAATTTCACTAAACTATATGCTCTTATAACAATTTCAAAAAAGTTTGATGCTATATATGTAATTTTATGTACTTTATTTGATGCCAACAACTACATGAGTTTCGTCAATACCAATCTAATCTATGTTACATGAAGACGACAAAATGATGGCGGTTTCCTATGTCTGTAATTATATTCGTGCAATATAGATAACTACTTGGTCCTATTTGAAAATATACATTTCGTATATCTGTATCAATGTACGTATTCGTCCAGAGTTGTTATCAGCAGTGGAAATGAAGTTGCCATTACTTTCAAAGTTTGGTTAACTTATATTTCTAACAGTACAAATGGCAGATAAACTGTCGAAACTGTTAGGAGAACCACCACCATGCTATAAAAGAAGTCATTTTTGAAAGAGTAGTAGAAACTGAACAAAAAGAAGCCCCCAATCCAAGCCTTCTTGTATTGTTCACATGGAACTCCCACGTGGGTCTCCTCATCATCTATAGCTTCCTAGCTCACTTGGCTTGGCTTGGCTTGGCTTGGCTTTCCCCATGCGATGTGAGATGTGATTTCATAGTTTTATTTCTGACTCCCTCTCGTAAAACAAAACAATAGGAATTCACCAACCCAACCCATGGCCATGCATGTCAATGGTCTCATCTCTTCTTCATTGGATTGGATCTTGTTGTCATAGTTAGATTAAGATGAGGAAGTGTTGTTGAAGATTATGGGGAAGAGTAGAGAAGATGTGATGAGGAGGAGGAGGACAGGAGGCTCTTCCTCTTCGTCGTCCTCCGACTTCGAGTTCACCGTGTCCGTGTCCCCCTCCTCGAAGAGGTCGTCGACCAGCCGCCAATGCCCCGCCGACGAGCTCTTCTACAAGGGCCAGATCCTCCCGCTCCACCTCTCCCCTCGAATCTCCATGCTCCGTTCCCTGCTCCTCTCCTCCGCCTCCTCCGCGGACACCACCACCACCGCGTCCCGCGACTCAAACGGAAGCTCCTCCTCTTCCTACTCCTCCTCCTCCTCCTCTGCTACTGCTGCTGACCTCCTTCTGCTCCTCCCCGAGTGCGACTCTTCTCGTCCGAGTTCCGTCACCGAGGAGGAGGAGGCGGCCTGGTCGAGGGTCATATCCTCCTCCTCCTCCTCTGCAGCTAAGCGAGGGAAGTACTTCTCTTCCCTCGCCAACAGGTTCTCGTCGGTGTTTATCAGCCGCGGCGGCGGCGGAGGTTGCAAGAAAGACGCCCCTTCTACTGGCGCCGCCGCCGCCGCTATGGATCTTGGCGCTCCTCCTCCTCCTCCCACTGGCAAGAGAGCAAACAGTACTAGTACAGCGAAGCAGGTGATAAAGAAGTACGTCAGCAAGGTGAAGCCCCTCTACGAGAAACTGAAGAGCCAGAGCCAGAGCCAGAGCCAGAGCCAGAGCCAGAAGAAGAAGTTCTTCTCGATAAGGAGAGAAAGAGACGTAATGGAGGAGGAGGAGGAGGAGGGGCGCGGCGGCGTTAGGGGGATCTTCATGAATGATGATGAGTCGCACTCGTTCTCCGGGAACTTGAGTTTCCCAGCTCGGGGGAAGAGATGCACAGGGAGCTGCCTATCGTCGATGAGATCGACCCCCACTCACTCCGGTCCGCTCCACACGAACGGTGCGGCCGGGGGGTTCCCGGCCGATGATCCCCCGGCGCCTCTGCAGGTCCCGTCTCCGTCCTCCTCCATGGAAGAGCTGCAGAGCGCAATCCAGGGAGCCATTGCACACTGCAAGAGCACCATGGCCCAACCCCGATCCGAGGAAGACTAACTCAATGTAACTTCTGTTCATTAACATTCTTGTCATGTTAATTACTTCTTCTTTTTATTTGCGTTAGGCTTTCCACATGAATTTTAACAGGTTTTAGACCCCTTAGATTTGTATCTGAATTTGCGTTAGGCCCGTCCGGAGTTGGGTTGTCCGAGTAAAAATTTATTTTGGTTGTCTCTTGATCCCATTGGACCTGGAGGTTATCCTAAGAACGTTTTGATTGCCAACTCGCCAAAAAACGTGGCGAGGCAGTGGTCTGCAATCAGTTCCAGCCTCCAGGACAAAAAAAAAAGAGGGTTTTTCTGACATTTTGCTCTCTGTAACATAAACTTCATAATTGGCTTTTGATTGATACCGGTCTAACTTTCCTTCTTAAGCACTGAATTGTTAGTGGGGGCACTTTTAAACAGGCAGGGAGGGGTGAGATGACCGTTAGAAGTCCGAAGGAAGGATCAAGAGTTGACTCATCTGTAACTGAACCCCATGTGCACATGTGCAATAGATTCAAACAATATCCAATATTTTCGTAGCACCATCTTGGTAGAACCTCACCTGTTACTTACTGTCATTTTATCAGTGAAAAACTTTATTAAATTTTGATGTCTGTTCTGTTCACAACTTTAATAGCTTCTGGTCATAAATTTCGAACCCACTCCTCAAAATATTAATTTGAGGATAATTTTGTTATTCCAACCAATCGAGAATTGAGAATCCGGGTCCTCAAACCTTGAGAAGTGAGTGTCCTAAATTTGAGGATCCATTATTTATATAATATAATTTTTTTTAATTTATAAATATAATAATTATACTATTAAATTTTTTGTGAGATCTTTCATTTGAGTATAATATTGAATATATTTAGTTTTAGTTTTTTTTTTTTAATTAGATATTAAGCAATAAGTTGGTTGTTACTAGCCCTTAAGCAAAATTTAATTTAATTATAGTTATATGTAAGTCTAAATAATGTAGAATAATGTAGTGTATATAATTGTAAAAGAAATGAATGTAGGTAGAAGTAAATAATAGTTGTTTGTTGTTTGAGGTGTGAAATTAAGAAATGGATTGAAGTAGTAAAAGTTTTGAAGATAGAATAATTTAAAATATTATATTATTTTGACTCTTCAAATTGAGGAGAGAAAATTGAAGTATAGAGTAGGACTTGTTTCCTTAAAGCGGGATGAGATTGCACTTTACCGAGATATATTATGCTCTTTTACATGTCTCTCTGCCGAGAAATTATTCAATGAGTCGGACTCACCATGAGTCTTGATTTTTCTCTACTTGATGAGTGAGTTCATGAAGTGACAGTTTTGATTCTCCTTTCCATCCTCAAATTCCGAGACCATAAAGGGGAGGATAACTAACACTATGTTTGGGAACTTTTGTGGGAAGAAAAAGAAAAATTTTAAAAAAAAAAAAAGTGGAGGAGAATAAAATGGAAGTCAAGTTAATTTTTCTTCTCCTTGTTTGAATGAACAAAAAATAAAAAAATAAAAAAGTTAAAAATAATTTTTTATTTGTTTGTGGATAGAAATATAATTACTATTTAATTATTGGTATTCTTAAATAATAATTTATGTTTACCTTTTTAGGGATAGTTGGAGTGATCTCTTTTCGGATTTTTTTGACTTTCCGGAAAAAGAAAAAAAAAATATTTAATGGGACTCACATAAATTTTATCACTCTTTTTTTTTCCTTTTTCAAACACCACCATTTTTAGTTTTTTTCTCTACTTTTTATTCTCTCATTTTTCTGCCTTCTCAAACATTACCTAAGGCTCTTGGTGAGCACTGCTCTCTACCATCCTAGTGAGTGCAGAGTTACAGAAGTGGAAAATCAATTCATATTCCTGTTCTGAGGAGGAGTAAAACTTTGATACAGATTGTTGTATCAAAAAAAATAATATAAAGTAATTGTATGACAGGTGGGCCCGTACAACTTTGAGAAGTTATCCACTACTAGTGTGAAGAAAAGGACCAGAACTTTATGTACTGTGTACTCTCACGTCTCATCAAATCTGTGTTGATGATTTTAAGACGGGCTACATTCATTGTTTCTTAAAACAACGCCATAAACTATGTATCTTTGCTTCAATTATTGGTTATTGTATTGTATTGTATTGTAGCTTGTGGACTCGAACAGGCTTGGGAGATAGATTTCACTGGGAATTAACTCTCAAGATGGGATAGCAATTTACTCATGGACCAGCTCAATCTGGTTCACTTGAATTTTGAAAATAAGACTAATCTTTCTTTTCGAATCTAGGACAGTTTGCAAAGCGTACGTAGCTGCTTACACGACAAGTTGCGAACCGATTGCGAAAGAGAGATGCTCGTCGGCTAGCAAATTGCTTTGCGACGTGCCATTCCCGAAAATTGGTTGGAACGTGTGCATCCATATTTGCTTTACATCCCGTTTGGTAGGAAATAAGAAAAGTAGAAGCACCTTTAACTATTCAACATTTTCAACTTAATATTTTTAACTTTGATAGATGTCAATTTAATATTTTTAACAATATAATAAATTTTATCTTAATATCTAAATTAAAAAAAAAAGACATATTTTACCCTTTCCAACTCTCTTCCCCTCCCGTCCTATCCCTCCGTCGTTGTCCCCAACACCCGTCCCCGCGACACCACGTTGCGCGTCCCGCCGTCCCTCGCGGGACATCCGGCTACTGTTGTCGCCTACTGTTGTCCTCCCCCCCCCTCTTCCCCCACTCCCCGGTCGTCGACGTCAAACATTTTGGATAGTTGAGGGTATCAAGTTGTAATTTAGCCAAAAAAAAAAAATAGAGAGACTTTCAATTTGTATAATAAAGAAATACATTTTTTTCTTCCTTTGTGCTTGGTAAAAACTTCTTTTGTGCTTGGTAAAAGAGATAAAAGTAGAATTTAGGAAAAAAGAGTCTTGATATACTTCCAATTTATATGGAAATAAAATATTATTTTCTTTATGTTTTGTAGAAAGAAAAAAAAAATGGAATTGATAAATTTTTTTGGTATATAGAAAAAAGAAATAGAATGAAAATGAATAATATAGACTTTACAATTATTTGTACGAAATTAAGTAAGAATAATCACTCTACTTTTTCTTCCATTTTTTAGGTATTGAATTTGGTATGAGAGAAAAATAACCCTTTCATTTTTTTTTTCTTTCCATACCAAAATTCATTAACTCTGGAGACAATTCTTGTTAATGTCGATCATCACCGATTATACAGCAGGAAATTCTGTTTACTCTGATTTGTTTATTATATTTCAAGACACAATTCTAGCAAGTTTCAAATAATGCGGATTCTGCAAACGTACAATTGGACACAGTTAGACAGTCGTAATCATTTCTCCTCACACAGTGGCTTATTAAACTTCAAAATTGGCTCCAATCGACAGACCACGAGCGAGTCCACCGTTGTATGTTTCGATAGCTACATGCTACTAGGAAATAAATAAATAAATAAATAAAACTGGGACTTCGACAATACGTACGGAACTTTATACACACTGTATTACATATCATTTGGATCCACTGTCTCACATCTCTTTCATGATTTGATCCGAGACCGTCCGTCAAGTCAAAAGACCACAAGACAATAGACACGTATGGCTTCAAATTCTCAGACAATAGATTATTGTGAAGAAGAAAACTATGATACAAATTATCCTTCTTATAGATCCAAACCACAGAAGTACAGTTTAGGTTTATCCCTGAAACTGAGTCATAGTGCATCTGTATGCTATATAGTACTATCAAGTAACAATGTCGCAGATTTCGGACCAGTATAAATGTTCATATTTCAGTTTTTTTTTTCTTGCCATCTTCTCTTTATTTCTCCAGTCTAAATTATTTTTTCCAATTGTAATGCTCCTTTTTTTTCATTCTCAAGGTTCATTCTTTCTTTATGAAGCCCGAAGGTGACAAAATACAAACATACATCTCCCTAGAGATTGTATTATACTCTCCACATTGTTAATGATTTGACAAATTAATGGAAATAATATATGCAAGTCTTTCAGCAGCTTCTATTAATATCAACAAAAGAAATGAGAATGGAAAGAACATACAGTTCTGTTGATATTCAGCTGATATAGATTTTTAACTGAGTAGCTATCACGCAGTGAGGAATACCCAAAGCAATTTCACATGCAGAAATGTCAGAACATCGATTAGAGGCTTCAACCATCAGAGCTTACTGGTTGCAATCAGACTAATCCCAACTACAGGAAAAGGTTTCTGTGCTTTCCGTTGGCTAACTGGCATAAGCAATTGTATGCAGCAGCTTCTGTCAAAGAGAAGGAAGCAGTTAGTGACAGTTGAGTGATTAAGAGAATCCAAGACAGTATTATATATATAAAGTAATGTCTCCATGATCCTAAAATAAGGAGAATGCTACACAACATGTGACTTCACCAGAGGGTATTGTATTTTGTCTACAACATTCAATAGCAAAACTTTGTTAACCAAAGGGGAGATTATCTAACTAGCTGGTAATTTTTATTTCCCAAAAAAATGAATAGGTCATGAGACCCCAACAAAACATTCATCTGGCTAGCAGGTAGTGAACAAGATTATTGAAAGTGTACTCTGTTAAGATTAATTATAATTAGGATTATATATTAATTAGATTTAGGATTAGATTCTTCTCTTATATGGATCCAAATTTTTTCTCCTACTCCTACACGGACATGGATCCGTTCTCCCACTATATATATTCATAGTTGTAAGACTTTTTACATCATCCATTAATAAAATTATTATTTCTTCTCCTTGATTTGTTTCATGGTATCAGAGCCTAGAGTTTTTCAATCCTAGACCGCTTCATCATCTTCGTTAGTTGCTCCTCCCAAAAAAAAAAAAGTCCTCTATGTACCTATTGCAAAAAGCATGGTCATTATACTATTGCCTGCTATGCTCGTCAGTGGTCTGGTATGATTTGTTCTCACTATCATAGGCCTGGTCATCTAGTGGATATGGCACGCCCAGCTCGCAGAATACTGGGTAAATACGAGGACTGACATGGCTAACCACAACTTGCAGAATACCGAAGTAAACCGCAATGTGCTAAGGTTGTCAAAAAGACATATGGGCAGACTCTAGCATGCTATGACGTCAGTCCTAAGGTCGACAAATCATAATATCTCAATCCATCAACACAAGTACAAGAGTATATCATATATGAAAGTAAAAGGCATCCCAAATTATATACCACATATGATCATGAAGCTAGTGAATACAAAATACTGCACTAACAGAGTATAATTATACATGATCAAATATACCAGTCATGGTCTAATATATACATCATGTTGACTGAAGTCAAAGAAGTGATCTCAAAATAAGGGACTAACACTGCCTCTTACTAAAACACCACAAAAAAATTAACACTACGAAGGGTGAAGGAAGAAGGAAGCAAGAAGAATGAAATAAGGAAATGAGTGAGGAGAGAAAAAATACTCATATATATACTAAGAGGAGAGGAAGATGGTTTAGTCATGGGTTCGATCAAATGAACCGAACCAGGTGTCCATTCTACATGCAGATCCTAAACCGGGTCTATGGCAATGCCAATAGGTATTCTACTGATCTCGGGTAGTTTCTCTCAACAACAAAAAATAATAAATAAAATGACAGAAACCAACAACAAGAAAAATACAACAGGAATACATTATCAGAAAAAATTAAATTTTAAAAATTCAAGAAATACCAAATCTGAAAACGGGTGACAGGATTATTGTTTTCTGCTTCATCCACATTTAAGAACCCAATTCTTCAAGCGAGTACAGACAAGAGATTCTTCCTCGACACACTCTTTGGTACCTCAGATTCAGACATCAGCAGATATTTAGCATCGTCTGACTCAGTTAGAGCTCCAGGTATCCAAGAAATAGACATACCAGTAGAGGTACCGGAGAGTGTGTCAAGGTTATTGAAATTGATTGTCACTTCGTCCGTCAGCATTTTTTGAAAGGCATTATTTCTCTACAACATGTGACTTCAGTTGATTAGTTGGCAGATTTTTTTTACAAAGTCACCCCACACCGCGATTTCAGTTTCTATTGGGCAAACTCATGTTGTTTGACCCACCATGAGTTTGAAGGGGGGTGTTAGGATTAATTATAGTTAGAATTAGATATTAATTAGATTTATGATTATATTCTTCTCCTATATGGATACATATTTCTTCTCCTACTCCTATACGGACATGGATCCGTTCTCCCACTATATATATTCATAGTTGTAAGACTTTTTATATCATCCATTAATAAAATCATTATTTCTTCTCCTTGATTTGTTTCATAATCTCTATCTTTCAAGCACTACACCTGAGGTTTTGCTTGTTTAGTACAACTAGTCCAATAGCTTATAGCTCGCACAATGATTAACTAGTAAATTTCCAACAAAACTGGAACAAGTCTGATTTGGCTCACCTTGGATCATTTACAACCTGACCAAAATGAATCGAGATAGTGTGACAGTGTATTGATGTTTTAGTCATTACTGCCAGACATAAGATGATAATAATAATAAAATAAAATAAAAAAATCTTATTTCAGTTGCTTGATAATACTTGAAAATACATACTTCTCGTACTATTATTACATAATAAAAGGGAAAATTAGTTGAAGGGTGTCAAAGTCTGCAGCTACCCAACCGATGCTAGATCAGCCTTGGATCTGTTTTTGTATAGATATGGAATGATGAAGATAGACCATAATAAAATCGAGATTTTGTCTTATTAGTAGGTTGAAAAAATATTTCAACCAGAAGATGTCACATCAATTATAGCTGCCCAGTAATACCAACCATTCATTTGGTGAACAGCTTGGTTGAACTCGTAAATGGAAGATGGATCTGTCTGGATACCTGCTCAGTTTCATGACTAAAGTAATGGATGAGGTCAAGGACAAGGAGGAATTTCATTAGATTTAACTTTTAGTTCTTTGGTCCATTAATAAAAATTGTGTTTGGACATGGGAACTATATTTAGAAAGGAAAAGGAAGGACAAAAACTAGTCAAACACTAATCAATCCACCAGAAACTGCATCCCTACTGTTAAAACTACGGAATGTACCCGTAAAATGTTGGAAAGTCATTGCAGATGAAGACTGAGTGAGTGAGATCTTCACTCTATTATCATTAAGTTTTCCTCTTACCTAAGCACAGGCTAAATGCTCAATTCATCTCTGTTTGCTTCTACAATTATAATTTTTCTCCGGTAACCATATCCACATAAATTGAATGCATTGTATGGTTAGGTAACTTGATCCAAATTGAGTCCATAATTTTATTTTGCCAATGAACTTACAAAAGATGAATGACGACTTCTCATTGTCCAAGCATGCAAGAAAAAACATATATGATTATATTGCACCCCTTCTCCCATTTCCCATTCCATTAAACACTATGTTCCTGTCCCACTAAGCAAAACATAGTTTAGTTAAATAAATACATAATTGAAGCGAGTTCTTTTAGAAAACCATTCTCTAGATACAAGATAATAGATGATTGGATGGATGGATGAATTACATAATATTAGAATAAACAAACAGGCTAAAGTTTTACCAAATTTCTCGCCAAAGTCCGTGCATATTTCAGCACGAATTGATTGATTGCCATCAGCAATACCAATAACTTCCACATAATGTGATGTGGTGAAGCCCTGTGAGCCCTTCACAGTTAATTGTTGTCCATCAGTTGATTGTCCAATGATGACCCCACCTTCATTCCTTGTAACCTGAACCACAGCTCGAACTCTGCGCCCTAAATACATCTTTAGAAATTCAGCATTCACAAATACTGCAGGACTTGATGTATCCATAATCTGAAAAGCTACAGTTAGCATAGTGAATAGCATAATTACTGCAAGAAACGAAAATTACTGCAAGAAACGAAAACATAAGAACCCAATATTACGAACATTCTTTCACACTATAAAGTGTACAATGGAAATTTAATCTAATGGAGTTTGTTAAAAGTTAAAACAGCTTTGGGCTTACAATTTGTCTCTCAAGCCGGACAAATAGTTGTAGGAAAAGGCATTAAAGTCAAACAAAACTCTAGGAGGCATTTGGAGCCTTCTTTATTGTCACGTCCCGATCTCCCGCAGGCTAATCGGCCGTCCCCGCTAGCCACGAATCACCGCGCCAACGCTCCCGCGGGACGATCGCTTGACACATCTGGACGTGATGCCGCACGAGCGTAAACCGCGCCCGTGCAAGGCCGTGGTCCATGCAAGCGGTAAGAGATCTAAGCCACAGAGTCGCACAGATTGTCCGAGTGCAACGGAATAATATACGCACAGGCGATTAGTAACAAGTCCACAGAGTCGTCAATATCGGAAGCATTGAATAACACAAGTATTGAAGTAAAGCAAACTCTTTATTGATATTGAACAAGTGTTACAGGCGGCGCTAGGCCGAGATTACAAGTCGCTCAAGCCTCTCCCTCTAAACAGTAAAAGCGTGCCAAGTGGCTACATTTGTGGAATGATGTATAGGCGATGTTCCAACATTATTTCTTGTATATGTGCTTCAGTTCCGGACGTAACGCTCCAAGGCTTCAGAGTGGACTCCACGCCTTAGCACGCACGAAGGAGGCATCCGCATCGAACGAGGTTCCCCCGCACCCTGCAAACAATCTGGTGGGTTATCAGTACATGAATGCACTGGTTGGGAGGCTTCTCGCCCGCTCGACAAATCCAAACACGTTATATAGGTTCCGTGCAGCATCTATTAAGTTATCTTTCTAGTCTTGCCTTAGGATCAGTTTCATGGCAATGATGAATAACATAACTCGTGTGGCAGTGCGTCGTGCGATATAAGGAACACGGCGAGACTTACCAACTTACCATTTGTTCTTCCATGTCTAAGGCAAACAATGTTAAATCATGCACGAGCGTGTATATTGAAATCCAGGGGCAAATAACATATACAAACACAAGTGTAGTGAACGAGATCTTGTTTCGGGTGCACGAGTATACAGGTCATCCAGAAGTGTTGCAGAGGATGTTCTAGTGTTCCATATATACAATTATGTTATGATCGTTCAGGTATTTCAGATGTTCTCGATGCGATGCAATGACTCGCACGCGGATTACCGCTAAGCGAGGATGGCTTATATATATGAACAGGTCGCTAGCATAGCCATAAAGGACGACTAGTCACTGGCGAGGATGGTATGCAACGAAAGTACAGGGTGCGCTACATGCCATCTCGACCAGTACAGTGGACTATACAGGAGTTTCGCCCAGATCGGATCGGTGCCAGTGCCCCAACGATCGTCCGCAGAACTATGACCTTGTGCACAAGTCCGCGACATGCAAGTCTCTAATCTTCGGACCTTTGGTCAGGTACAGGATCAAGTTCAAGGCAGGATATAACAGGTACAAGTTCGAGGCATGATTGTTCACAATTGTATATCGATTCCCAAGCCAGTTAATTCTAGAACCTTTCAACGAGATAGTGCTTTTTCAAATCTCTCAAAATGGAATCTGTTCCAAACATATATGCCCGGAATAGGCGGGTCAATTCCTTCCCTTAGAACAGTATGTGACAAGTATTGCTCCGCGAGCTGTGATCCTTGGATTATTGACTTGGCGCAAATTCCCTGGTTCGGGAATACTTGGCGACCTAACGGTCCTGAATGCTTTCAGGTTCATACTTGCACAGATCGACTATTTGATAGTCTTCCGGGGAACTTAGATGAGTGCAATACAAGGCAGTGTTTACTTGATTGTGGCATGACTTATGTGACAAGCATTGAAACAAGGCAACGAGTACAAGTTAACATATAAGCAGGCAAACATTGCATTCATATAGAACATAAGCATTTACTTTTGGCATGGGTCTAAGGGTAAGCGAGGAATGAAACCGTAAAGGGACTTACAGAGCGACATAGTCTATGGCCGTGCAGTGTAGCAAGTAAAGCAGTGCACTACGAAGAGTACATACATATCGTTCTACTCGAGGCATAGCGGGGTCTAGTTGCACAAGGCAAAGGTAGCATGCGAGGGTCTGTATATAAGCAAAGTTATATTTCCATGTTCTAACACAAGCAATACAAGTTGGGATTATTCCCTTAGCTAGGTGCGTTGTATTCTTTATTAGCATGCAGGGGGTGATTCACCTAGCGACTAGCATGTATCGTCCATATTTTAAGTGTGTTGGCTAAGTAAAGACAAGTTCATCGTAGCCACCCACCTTAGCAATGATTCGCCTCGGTCGAACGATACTCCGAACGAGCCTCTGAAAGCCTAAGCCGAAACTCCTGAAGGGCCAGGTCTGGAAATCCTTTTGCCTCAAACGAGTATTCTCGCTGAGCAAAGCGGGTCGGATCGTTGCACTTTTGTCGTTTGAATCGGCAGTCCGCTTGAGCGGAACGGGTCGTTACATTATACACCACTCAGGAAAAGTCTCGTCCTCGAGACTTCCTGAGCGCAGGTCGTTCTATCGCACTATCGAATCTATCCAAGCATAGAAATCGGTACCACTAGATCCGTTCGAACACAATATCCTACTCGTTCCTTATACCGTGTCGCGTGTATGCTGGGTCGGTCTCATTGAATGACTCTATCATTCGATCCAAGTTCTGACTCGGTCTATTGCGCCTTAGCACGGAACATATATCGCTTAACGCGGGGTATGATACAATCCATCGTAAATAACGATCTAAGGCTGAGACAAACTTATACAAGTCGTTATACTTGTTCATGTGGATATTCACTTGTACTAGCATTCGAGGTCAGCATACCGCGAGTCTGGATCGTGCACATATTTGAAGCGTCCTTCAAACATATGCATGTCACCAACTTGGCGATAGCGAAGTCTTAGCACTCGAGTTTCACATATCATTGAGTCTTGGATCGTGCACACGTTCAAGACGTCCCTCAAACATATGCATTCAACCAAACTTAGTGATAGTGAAATCGGACAAGCTACTTGCGAAAATCTCAAGGGCCTCGTTTTATGAATCACAATGATGCTTCCAATAGGGTCAATAAAATTACAAGTTATTTCCATTCCAACTCAATTCAAGTATTTGCACTACCGTTAAGCACGATCTATTCGGTCTACCGACTAGCGTCCATCCGTTTGGGTCAAACATAGCACACGTTACCGTTCCGAGTCTAACTCTAAGTCTTGATGCCCCAGTTCTATAGCTTTGTTCAAGCAATATGCTAAAGTCGGTCACGCAGGCTCTTTCACTTGGCACAGGGTCGTCTGCCTAATTACTAAGTCAGCTCACCAGGTCATAGGTACAAGTTCAAGCATACGATTCATCGTGCAATTTCGTTGCACGATGCTCGCCCCAAATCCTAGGGTCAAACCATTGTTCATTTGCACGGGATATTCTACCCAGCTCGTTTCACTCAGATTTCTAAACATCGAGCACGAATTATCCTACTCTTATTAGCACGTTCGTTTGTACAGTCGAGTCCGTTCAGTCAAATCCACGATATATCCAAGTTGCAGGACAAACCTAGTGATTTATATAGTCTATCTCTCCAAATATGTTTTTATAGAATCCTTATCCATACCAAGTCTAAACCACCAAGCCAAGATTCAATTCTAAACCTTTGTTTATAACTCCAAGTCGTCCAACAAGATTTATGTATCCGTTCACGAAACCATCAAGCATGATTTATTTCAGGTTCTAGGCTAACTTATCCATAAAATATTTCCGACTCACTTGCATTTCCAAATTCGTCTTATCGTATCGAACCAAAAGTCAAGACGATCCATCAGTTGTCACGCTCCGGTCTCCCGCAAGTTCGATCACCCTCGTTGGACGTGAGATCACCACGTTAACGCTCCCGCTGGATAATCGTCCTAATCCGGACGTGACGCATGTACGAGCATAGAGTTACGCTCGCACAAGACAATAATGTCGAACATTATGATTATCTTCGAAACGATCAAGACTTCCTTATCATTTTTACTTTGCTTCGTCCAAGTTATATAAAATCCATTAAGTCATGTCCGTTCATGCAGTGATTTTAATTTGTCTAGCAAAATCATCCAACTTCAATGTTACCGTACGGTAAATCCATAGTCTACTTCTATCATTCCTCAAGCAACTATGTTTCAAATATTCAAGCCCAAGTCTATTCCATTTTTGATACGTTCTACTTCATCGAGTTCGTTTGGAATAATCACCGAACATGTTCCCGTGAGTTCGATCATCCCCGTCGTACGTGAAATCACCACGTTGGCGCTCCCGCAGTATAATCGTTCTCGCTGGGACTGATTTCGAAGGTTATCGTTTCGAACTAGATTTCAAGATCGTTCTTCCAAACTCCAAGTCAAATCCGTTATCGCTTATCTCTTTCAAACACAATATTCATTTTCGGGCTAACTTCTATTCGAACGATATTGTATTCAAGTTCCATCTGTTTTGTTTAAATCCGAAATCGCTCGCACGATACTCCAAGTTTCCAACAAGTTTCTTTAACCAAGATATCCATTTCCATTTCCATGAGTTCATATTCGATATAAGCCTTATCATTTATTCAAGACATTCTCAAAATTCGTTCAATCCAATTATCGCACGAGACCTATGAATCCGTTTGGACATTTCTAAATGATCCATACACCAGTCGGAATCGAGTTACCCAATTAAATCCTCAATCGTGTTCGCATCAACTGCTAGTATATTCACCAAGTCGTTCCTTAGAATTCATGCACGATACTTAGGTATCGTCTGATAAATCTTAGTCTCGTATATATATATATATATATATATATATATATATATATATATATATCCTTTTGATAGTCATCCAATAAACCATATTCGATTTGTATCTTCCGACACGAAATACCGTTCGAGCTATTTTCCAAAATCCAAGTACAATTCTCTATGTTCGCCCTAAGCGATAATCTGATATTGTTTCTATCGGTTGTCATTCTAAGTCTGACTTGTTTCTTATCTAAACGATATCTCATTCTCATTTGCAACTTAGCTTGCACCAAAGGGTCTTGGCGCGCGATACTCTACACAACTTAGCCGAAAGGCTGTGTGCATAGCTAACCGTTCGGACGATACTCTATTCCGCACACTAACCAGTTGGGTAATCACGTATAGGCATTCAGGTTCGCACATATCTTGCAATTTCTTGCACGAGTCTATTCAAACCAAGTCTAAAACAGGTCGGCACAAAGGCCTTCGCATCACAATTTTGTACAAGCAATCATATCATTTTTGAAAGTATTTAGACTTATTGTTTAGAATATTCCGATAGGACATAGAGAGAGTGTGTATGCACATAACCCACGAACGAGCTTTCGAAACTGAGAAAATCGAAACAAAGTCCAAAGGCGTATAGCCATGCTCAGATATCAACATGTCACGCATCGATCTCCCGCAGGCTAATCGGCCGTCCCCGCTAGGCACGAATCACCACGCCAGCGCTCTCGCGGGACGATCGCTTGACCCATCTGGACGTGATGCCGCACGAGCGTAAACCGCGCCCGTGCAAGGCCGTGGTCCGTGCAAGCGGTAAGAGGTCTAAGCCACAGAGTCGCACAGATTGTCCGAGTGCAACGGAATAATATACGCACAGGCGATTAGTAACAAGTCCACAGAGTCGTCAATATCGGAAGCATTGAATAACACAAGTATTGAAGTAAAGCAAACTCTTTATTGATATTGAATAAGTGTTACAGACGGCGCTAGGCCGAGATTACAAGTCGCTCAAGCCTCTCTCTCTAAACAGTAAAAGCGTGCCAAGTGGCTACATTTGTGGAATGATGTATAGGCGATGTTCCAACATTATGTCTTGTATATGTGCTTCAGTTCCGGACGTAACGCTTCAAGGCTTCAGAGTGGACTCCACGCCTTAGCACGCACGAAGGAGGCATCCGCACCGAACGAGGTTCCCCCGCACCTTGCAAACAATCTGGTGGGTTATCAGTACATGAATGCACTGGTTGGGAGGCTTCCCGCCCGCTCGACAAATCCAAACACGTTATATAGATTCCGTGCACCATCTATTAAGTTATCTTTCTAGTCTTGCCTTAGAATCAGTTTCATGGCAATGATGAATAACCTAACTCGTGTGGCAGTGCGCCGTGCGATATAAGGAACACGGCGAGACTTACCAACTTACTATTTGTCCTTCCATGTCTAAGGCAAACAATGTTAAATCATGCACGAGCGTGTATATTGAAATCCAGGGACAAATAACATATGCAAACACAAGTGTAGTGAACGAGATCTTGTTTCGGGTGCACGAGTATACAGGTTATCCAGAAGTGTTGCAGAGGATGTTCTAGTGTTCCATATATACAATTATGTTATGATCGTTCAGGTATTTCAGATGTTCTCAATACGATGCAATGACTCGCACGCGGATTACCGCTAAGCGAGGATGGCTTATATATATGAACAGGAGGTCGCTAGCATAGCCATAAAGGACGACTAGTCACTGGCGAGGATGGTATGCAACAAAAGTACAGGGTACGCTACAAGCCATCTAGACCAGTACAGTAGACTATACAGGAGTTTCGTCCGGATCTGATCGGTGCCAGTGCCCCAGCGACAGTCCGCAGAACTATGACCTTGGGCACAAGTTGTCCGCGACATGCAAGTCTCTAATTTTCGGGCCTCTGGTCAGGTACAGGATCAAGTTCAAGGTAGGATATAACAGATACAAGTTCGAGGCATGATTGTTCACAATTGTATATCAATTCCCAAGCTAGTTAATTCAGTATGTGACAAGTATTGCTCCGCGAGCTGTGATCCTTGACTTGGTGCAAATCCCATGGTTCGGAAATAATGCCTTGGCGACCTAACGGTCCCGAATACTTTCAGGTTCATACTTGCACGGAACGACTATTTGATAGTCTTCCGGGAAACTTAGATGAGTGCAATACAAGGCAGTGTTTACTTGATTGTGGCATGAATTATGTGACAAGCATTGAAACAAGGCAACGAGTACAAGTTAACATATAAGCAGGCAAGCATTGCATTCATATAGAACATAAGCATTTACTTTTGGCACGGGTCTAAGGGTAAGCGAGGAATGAAACCGTAAAAGGACTTACCGAGCGACATAGTCTATGGCCGTACAGTGTAGCAAGTAAAGCAGTGCACTACGAAGAGTACATACATATCATTCTACTAGAAGCATAGCGGGATCTAGTTGCACAAGGCAAAGGTAGCATGCGAGGGTATGTATATAAGCAAAATTTCATTTACATGTTCTAACACAAGCAATACAAGTTGGGATTATTCCCTTAGCTAGGTGCGTTGTATTCTTTATTAGCATGCAGAGGGTGATTCACCTAGCGACTAACATGTATCGTCCATATTTTAAGTGTGCTGGCTAAGTAAAAACAAGTTTATCGTAGCTACCCACCTTAGCGATGATTCGCCTCAGTCGAGCGATACTCCGAGCGAGCCTCTGAAAGCCTAAGCCGGAACTCCTGAAGGGCCAAGTCTAAAAATTATTTTGCCTCAAACGAGTATTCTCGCTGAGCAAAGCGGGTCGGGTCGTTGCACTTTTGCCGTTTGAATCGACAGTCCGCTTGAGCGGAACGGGTCGTTATATTTATTGCTAATTAGTTGGTATAATTCAGCAATATTTATTATGTACGCAAATTATGGACGTCTAATAGTTAGGGTAGAGATATGGTTTAAAATTCATGTCTTTACAACATCTATGTAAGTATAGTTATATCATATAAGACAAAGGTATCTTCCACAAATTATTCCTTACAACTAAGAAATCAATCCGACCTAGTAAATCTCATTTACATGAAACTTCAAACCTGCCACGAATACTTAAGGTCATCAGATCCAAACCAAAATTGTTTCTGTACCCAAAATTGTTTCTGTACATTTTCCTCATTACCAAAAATGTATGTTACATTAACCACATTTTGCAGTATCGGCCGATACCGATACAGTTTGGCATATCCCGATCTGATACCGATTGATACCCAATAGGCAAATAATGAACGATACAGACATTAGGGGTCTCTTTTCTGGTCAATTCGGCAAACGAAATTGAATGAAAAAGACCAACCAGCAAGGGTGTAAAAGCATAGTAAGATTGTAAAATCATGTAAAAGAAGAAAACGTATCTATCATATGTAAACCAATCAGTAAGGGTAACTACTATTTCATTCAATTTTAAAACTACAAAAAAAACTATAATAAAAATACTTAAAATTATACCTAAATGTATAAAATATATTTTCTAAAATGTTAATAATTTATTAATAATAAATTTTTTTTTTATGCCAAAAAATCCGATACTCCGATCCGAAACCGCTGATAGTGCCGATACCGCCGATCTCAATACTCATAGGAATGGTCCGATAAACATTGAAAATCTGTTTTAGTGGGAGTCAAGTGTTCAAGTGTCTAGAGATTTCCATTGAACAATGAACATAACAAGTTGACCAACAAGAAAGCAACAAAGCCTCTATTCCAAATTTCAGGGGGCACATGAATGTACTTCTTCATCCGGTTTCATAAAGGGTCATCTCAGCTGTTGTCATTTTCTATGCGAAAAAACAACACTAGAGTATAATATCATCTTAACATGATAATGTGCTATGCAAATGTACAAACATACTAGAACGATCTAAAGTGTTTGTCATGCCAAAATATTAATATTTAGAACTGTTCAGGTTAGACTGTTAAAGGTTTAGAAGTTCTATTGTTGGAAATATTTTTCTTGAAGTTGAGATTAACTATTCACCCTTTAGAAAAAGTTAGTACATAATCCATAGATAAGAAAATCTTATAAGCCATACACTCCAAGTAAAACTTCTACTTTTAACAGTTTTAAATTGGAGAATCCTTCTTGTGGTCCATGCGAGCAGGAGTTCAAATCTCAAATGTGTCACATTGGAGAATGTGGTTAATAGACTCAAGGCAGGAATGTGGGAGTGGATAATAACGTTGAAGTTGAGGGGAACTTTTATAGAATGGTTAGAAGGTCAGCTATGCTTTATAGTTTATACATCTTGACACTGAGCAGCCAAATTATGTATAGCTAAAATAAGAATGTCGAGATAGATGAATGGTCACACGAGAAAAGATACATTAAAAATAGCTTAATTGTAGAGACTGGAGGTAGCCCTGGTAGAGAACATGTTGGAAAACAGATTAAGTCGGTTAAGGATGTGCAATGGAGATCAGTAGATGCATCAATTAGGAAGAGCTATAAGATTGTAGGCTTGTAGCTGAAGTTAAACTAAATTTAGATGGGATCACCTTGATCCCATCCTTTGCCTAACAAAGGATTTTAATTGAAATTACTACTAGGTTGATCATAGCCGAAAATAGACAATCGTAAGTAATTGTAAGTGAAGACATGAGGCTTATTAATGTGACTGAGGTGATGACCCATAATAGGTTTGGATGGAGGAAATGGATTCATGACCAGAAACATTGGGTTCTAGGCTTTCTTCTTCTTCTTGTTGTTGCTGTTAACAAGTCTTAAAATTGCTCTGCCAAAGTTATCCTACAAAGATTTACAAATTGTTAGATGCTTCCAAGTCATGTATAAACTTCAAATACATCCACACCTACATAAAACTGCAAATAGTCTAAAACTCAAATTTTACACCAATCAATCAGTTTAAATTATAGCCAATGAATGGGCTCACAATCTGCCTCAATGATAGATTTGATCTATTTAATACCTTCCTTACAAGTTTCATGCGCTAAGGAAATTTTCTAAGGCTGTCCTAAAGTTTCCGGGGACAACTGAGCTTTAACTGTCAGATAGTTGAATGCATGTTTGTGATGATAACTGAAACACTAACAATTGGAATTCTAGTCAGTAGTTTCCTTTTAATGTGTTGAAGAAGTGCATATAGATTTACGAAAAGAATAACATTTTTTTAGTATTTTAGCAGCATGGGCAATCTGTTCTTCGATTAAAAAAAAATAAACTTGCAATTAAGATATGGCGAGGATTCAGGTTCTTTGGCATCTATTTCATAAATCTACCATGTAATTACTAATAATAATAATAATAATAATAATCCTTCTACTTCAATTTCTTCTTTTCCTCCATTTTGTATGTGAAGATTTGTATCTTTGTTATGCAGACAGTATGACACTAACACGAGACAATTTTGGCGTGTCCCAGATCATTTTTGAAGTCTGAGCTGTGTCCGACACGTGACCCACGCAGTTGCTTTCGGAATGACCCTTCTTCCACAAAAATAAAGAAAAAAAGGACTTTTTGCCGCTCCATTCCGAATTCCCTCACCCTTTAATAAAATTTCTATCGCACGTGCAATTTTCGCATCAAATGTTTAATTTGTATACTGGAATCAAGAACATGATGATTCCTTCGCAAAGTCACCATTGAGTGGTAATTTATGCATAAAAAATGGAATCAACCAGTAGAAATTCTTTAAAATAATCAGATCGGATGAGCTTGAAAACCCTAAATAAGAGAGAGAGAGAGAGATACCGACGTTGGCGATTGGTGGAGAAAAATATGGGATGAGATGGATCAAATGCAATTAGGGTTAGGGTTTTCTTTTATTAGGAAGAGAAATGGCGGGAAACATCATCTGCACACACAAAAAAAGGCAATTTATAAGGGCACTGCACATTTTACTCGGGGCTAGCCCATTGAAAATTTAGAAAAAATTACAAGTTTGCCATCATGAAAGTTACTCGGGGCTAGCCCATTGTTATAATTAGGACTGTCAAAATTTTGACAGTCCTACCACTTGGAAGGACTGTCAAAATTTTGACAGCCCTATCACTTGGAAGGACTGTCAAAATTTTGACAGTCCTACAAATAGTTAGGACTGTCAAAATTTTGACAGTCCCATTTATAAGGACACTGCACATTTGACTCGGGGCTAGCCCATTGAAAATTTACAAAAAATTACAAGTTTGCCATCCTAAAAGTTACTTGGGGTAGCCCAAATTGTTATAATCAGGACTGTCGAAATTTTGACAGTCCTACCACTTGGAAGGACTGTCAAAATTTTGACAGTCCTACAAATTGTTAGGACTGTCATAATTTTGACAGTCCCACAAGCTATGTGGACTGTCAAAATTTTGACAGTCCTAATTTTAACCCACTGAAAATTTTATATAAAACTAGGACTGTCAGGATTTTGACAGTCCCACAAACAATGAGGACTGTCAAAATTGTGACAGTCCTCATTTTAATTGTCAGAAATTTTTTTTAAGTTTTTTTTCTATTTAGTTAGTTTTGGATTTTTATTTTTTTTATTTAGTTTAACATCCAAAATAGAATATGTTATCATTGAAAAAAAAAAAAAAATCTACCGTACGAATATTACGTCTGCCGTCGATCAGACTTCAAACGGCCATAACTATTTGTTTTCAAATCGTTTTTCGTCACACAATAGGTCGATTTGTATGTTTTCGACGAGAGTAACAAAATTCGTGTAGAGAGAATTTTCATCCGAAGTAAGAGGTACATATTACAGGCAAAAATATAAAATATAAAACTTTAAAGTATCATAACTTTTGACTGGGAGATCGAAACAAGCTCCAGTTTGAGCTAAAATGACCGTATGGAAAAGTACTTCGGGATAAACCGTTTCACCGTTTGACGGACTTCTCAAATTTTTAGAATCGCCAAAAAACGATGTTTCGACCTCCAAATCTTACTTTTGGTATTTTTTTTTTTTTTTTACAAAATATTTAATGTACCAATAATAAATTTACTATTTTAAATAACAGAATACTTTAATAAATTTTAAGGATAGAAATTTGGGATTTTGATATATATCGACAACTGAGTTAATTTATTTTAATTTTTTGTTAATTTTGAAATTTCGATTGGAAGGACCGTCAAAATTGTGACAGTCCTAAACTTTACCCACTGTCTGTAAGCACAGTTATATGTAAGTTTAGGACTGTCACAATTTTGACAGTCCTAGTATTTACTAGGACTGTCACAATAGTGACAGTCCTAAACTTTATCCACTGCAGAATTTAACATTCATGACTGTATAAATGTCTACAGTCCTATAAATATACAGGACTGCAGAATTTTCCACAGTCCTAAATTTTTAGGACTGTTGAAATTCCTACAGTCCTATATAAATTTAGGACTGTAGAAAATTCTACAGTCCTTAATATACATAGGACTGTCGATTTTCCTACAGTCCTAAATCTATATAGGACTGTAGGAAAATCTACAGTCCCGTCCGATACTGCTCGACATTGTCGACGATTCTCGACATTTTATGCCCTAAAATCGTGTTAGATTCTCGACATTGTCGACTTTGGGAGCCATCGACAAGGAGGACGAAGTCTCGGAGAGTTCCGCCGGCGGGAGGGGGGAGGGCTCCGGTGGGGTGGGGAGGGTTTGGGAGAAGGATTTGGGAAAGTGGGCTAGCCCCAAGTAAAATAATGGGCTAGTGTGAGTAAACTTTGCTCAATCCTGGGCTAGCCCCAATTCTGGGCTAGCCCCAAGTAATATGTGTAGTGCCCTTATCAAAAGCCCAAAAAAAACTATTGCTGTGGTTTGGGCCCGTCCTTTTTCTTATTATTATATTATATAAACTATTAAGGTGGATGAGCATTTCACACGCATAAGAAAAAAAATGAATTTTATTATTAATATGTATACCTAGGAATTGAATTCGGATGATAAAGAAAATTTTCTTTTACCTTAGCCACTTAAATTAGAATTATTTAATTATAAAAATTATATTATATAGTTAAATAATTAGTTAAGTTTTTAAAATAATTAATAAAATTTTTACAAACGGTTTAGTCCTTTCAAATTTTTTTTTCATTTTCAAACCACTTATATGATTTAGTATAGTTTTTTTGTGTCTTCATCAGTCGATTTTTATTTTATGCACTAGCAAAAAAGAAACAAATAAACAAATCTAGTACTGTAGTACAAAACAACCTACATAATCAAGTACGTTTTAGATTTATTTTGTTATTAAATTTAGACTAATGTAAGCACATTCTAGTGTGTTTTAGAGTGTTCATGTGTTTGTGGAATGTACGAGACCTATCCAACAAGATACAACCACATTTTTTTAAGTGTCAGGGTTGTTTAAGCATATCTACTAGTGTTCTCACTTCTCATGGAGTAATATTAACTTACAATATGTCTAAGAAGCATTTAGCATGCCACAAAATAAAACAAAAAAATATAGACACACCGTGTTCGTTCTTAACGACAAATTTCACACCAAGTGCAGCACCATATTTTCTCTTAAATTTTTAACATTTACATTATCATTGGTTCTCGCAGAACATATAACCACATTTCAACTTGCCAGAACTCTCAACATTCTGCCTAAGATGGCTGATCTATCAAGACAGTGGCGGAGATAGAAAATGTAGTGGGTTGGAAATTTTTTTAGAAAAAACAATCGAGTTAAAATTCATTCCATTATGCACTACAACAAAATAATAAATAAATATTGTACTAAAAGAATAAATAATTATAAAATAATGGTCTTAATATAATATATGTAGTACTTAGTTAATAAAAATATTAAAATGTATGCATGCCAAGATCTAGACGTTCAAATTGCAATTGCTACCTACGAGTTCTCATATTTATAAATCGTCTCATAATGACTTCATTATCAATGCCTTTATTTATTTTTCAATACATACAACTAAATTGTCATTCATCAATTTGTCTCCCATTTGATTATTCGGCGACTCTTGATAACATTCATGGCATAAAATGTCCTATCTACAGTTTGCCGTGGTAATCGGTAAAATCAAATTTAATATAATAAACATATAAACCAATGGCAAAACAAAGTTCTTATTTGTTTGAACTATCTTCTCAGCAAGTCTGCACTACATTTTAGAAAGAAAATAATTCATCACAACTTCGCACATCAATAATATAATTATCAAGTTGGCTATCAAGTACTGTAAGATCTACTAAAAAAATCTGGAAAAAATTGAGCAAGACGAATCAAGTTTTCTTTCTTGTAGGCAGATAATGAATTACACAAAGAAATAACTTTGTCTTTGGCCAATGAAACGATCTTCGAACTCTCAAAGATGTCTATGATAACATTGAACAATTCAAATTCGAAGTGATGCAAATCGATGATTTCTCAAGTTAATCACCGTCTTGGACGTTTGCGAGCTTTAAATGGATCATTCATGTTTTGTACATCAATACGAGGAGAAAAGTTTTGTCAAAAGGATTTGAATTTTAACATTCTTCACATCTTTATTGATTGATATCGAACATCTTATGAAATTATGTTCTTAATCTATAAAATCAGAAACAAGTCATTTCTTATTTTAAATTTTGCAGTAATTTATTAGATTTCTTTCCACTCTCGTGCAGAATAACTCAATTAAGGTGTGAAATTCTTCCTCTCTTTTTTTTCTGCTATTAGACTCTTTTACTATTGTACCTTCCTATCTTGATAACTTTTTTTAGATAAGATCAGTCTTTAATGACCATCCTTGTTCTGGAATACTAGTTCATTCTTATTTTTATTTTCTCTTAACTGAAATTCAAATACATATTCGATACCAGCTTCTCCTTTTCTTGTCAGTGTTACCACTGACCACCGTCTTAGTGGTTTCGTACCTTTTGTACTCTTGGAAGGAGAAACTAAAGAATACTAAAAAAAAGATTCTATTAACTGAAGGAGTTTTTATCAAAATAATTATATATTATAATATCTTTTATGGGTCAAAAATGTATATGATTAAAAAGTCCAGTTATAATATTCTAATGAATTTTCATCGGCTATTATTGTTTATAATATTTCATTTTAATCCATACGTAAGTTCTTTGTCCCTACCTCTCCGATTGTTTTGAGTTTTGTCTACTGATAAAAAAAAAGTTCATATAGAAAGAAAAAATATACATTATTAAAATAATAAGATAAAGATTGAAATTATTCTTGTATTCTTTCTGTCTCAAATGACTGAGCTTTATACAGAATGACAAAAACTAAAGATAAGAAAGAGTAACAATGGAAAAGATATACTCACTACATATCCTAACAATAGCAATATCTCCAATAATAATAACTAACATTATCTCCAATACTCTCCCTCAAGTTGGAGCATGGAGATCAAGAATGCCCAACTTGGGAAGGAGATTACTAAACGGCTGACGACCTAACATCTTGGTGAACATGTCTGTCGGTTGCTCCGCAGAAGGAAGATGAGAAGTCGCAACTGTGCCTGCAAGGACTAAGTCACGAACTAAATGACAGTCGATCTCAATATGCTTGGTGCGCTCGTGAAAGAGAGGATTCGCAACGATGTGAAGAGCAGCCTGACTATCACAAAAGAGTCTAACCGGAGTAGAATGCGAGACGCCAAGCGACCGTAGGAGCGATCGAAGCCATAAGATCTCATAACACGCGCTGGCCATAGACATGTATTCGACTTTTGCAGAGGACCGAGATACAGTGGGTTGCTTCTTGGTCTTCCAAGAGACAGGTGAGAGCCCGAGAGTAATGAAATAACCGGTCACAGATCGGCGAGTGCGAGGGAAGGCAGCCCAGTCCGAATCACAGTAGGCTGTAAGTGTGAGACTACTTGCACTTGAGAGATGCAAACCCTGACCCAGATGCCCCTTCAAATACCGAATAACACGTAAAGTTGTTGTCCAGTGGTCCTCCTTCGACTGATTCATAAACTGAGACAAGGTATGAACATCGAAACTCAACTCCGGTCTCGTGATTGTGAGGTAGATGAGTCGTCCAACAAGACGGCGATAGCTATCGGGGCGCAAAAAATTTGGACCAAAGGCGGCTGTAAGCTGGTGATTGGAGTCCATAGGCGAATCAATGGGCTTGGAACCGAGTAGACCAGCTTCAACAATAATCTCGAGGGCATATTTTCGTTGAGACACGAAAATGCTTGATGAGTTACGAGCAATTTCTAGACCAAGAAAGTACTTGAGAAGACCAAGATCCTTCATATGGAAACAAGTGCTCAAGTAATTCTTGAAAGCTGATATAGTAGAAGGATGGTTGCCTGTAATAATCAAATCATCCACATATATGAGCACGTGAAGAACATTATCGTGCCGTTGTAGTGTGAATAAAGAATAATCAGCATAGCTTTGTTGAAAGCCGAATTGAAGAAGCGCAGCAGCAAGCTTCGAGAACCAATTTCTAGGAGCTTGTCGTAGGCCATAGAGTAATTTTCGCAGACGACAGACTTGCCCTGGAGAAGCCTGCGAGTAACTCGGGGGGGGGGGGGGTGTCATGTAAACAACTTCATCTAAGTCCCCATGGAGGAAGATATTATGAACATCCATCTGATGTATCTCCCATCCACGTATGGCAGCTACTGAGAGAAAAACCCTAACAGTGACCATTTTCGCAACTGGAGCAAATGTCTCATTGAAATCAATGCATTCAACCTGCTTGTTGCCCAAAATGACGAGACGAGCTTTGTAGTGCTCAATATCTCCATTAGATTTTGTACTTGATATGATAGGCTCACTTACAACAAATAGCTATCTTGCCTAGATGCAAGGATGTCAGCTCCTATGTTTGATTTTTGTCAAGGACATCTAACTCACTATGCATTGCAGTACGCTAGTGAGCATGCCTAACGGCCTCCAAAAAATGCGACGGTTCGTGCCTTGCGGTTACATCGGCTAAAAACTTGGTGTGATGGTTAGAGAACCGAGCACAAGAAACATATGCGACTATGGGATATTGTTTACTTGAGGCCGGTGATGGTGTGAGTAGAGAGCCTGGAGGGGGTGGGGGTCGTGAAGAACTGTATTGCAGACATAATCACAGAGCAAGACAAAAGGCTGTCGAGACCTGGTGCCCCGTCGGACTTCAGCTACGGGATCGCTCCCCTTGTCGACTGGAGGCAAGTGGTCGGGGTCGTGCTCTGGTGAGGCCAACCTAGATGAGCTGCTGCTCCACTTGTCGGTCGGGGCCGTGCGCTGGCGAGGCCGATGAGATTGGCTGCTGCTCCCTCTGATGATGCGAGCCGGGTCCAGGACATCAAATACCGCTGGATGAGGAGGCGGCGCAGGCTAGGACGCCAGGCCTGATGGTGTCTGAAAAGGGAACACATCCTCAAAGAAGACGACATCTTTGGAGTAGAAGACCTTTTTGGTCTCGAGATCAAACAAGCGCCAACCACGCTTACCAACTGGATACCCAAAAAAAAAATTTACTACGAGCAACAAACTTGTCCTTGGACCGGGGCAGACGCGAAGCAAAGCATAGGCAACCAAACACCCTGAAATAGGAATATGTCGGTTCATGGCCAAACATGAGTTGGTAGGGAGTATTGTTTTGTAGAAGTGGAGTGGGTGTTCTATTGATCAAGTAACAAGCTGTAAGAACGCATTCTCCCCAAAACTGAAGAGGAAGAGAAGCCTGAAAACTTAGTGCTCTAGCCACATTGAGAAGATGACGATGCTTGCGTTCAACACGCCCATTCTGCTGAGGTGTATACACGCATGATGTTTCAAAGAGAATATCGTGCTCAGCAAAGTAATCCTTTAGACGTAGAAACTCAGTTCCGTTGTCGGACCGAAATTGCTGAACCTTCTTATGAAACCGAGTCTGAACCATTGCACAAAATTGCTTGATCAAGGCAACAACGTCAGACTTATAAGACATCAAATAAATTCATGTAGCTCTAGAGTAATTATCCAAAATTGTCAAGAAATAGGACGCTCCACAAAAGGAGGGGGTACTATAGGGACCCCATACATCACAATGAATAAGTTGAAATAAATCATATGCTTTATTATAACTTATAGGAAAAGAAACACGAGTTTGTTTAGCCTTAAAGCAAATAAGATAAGGTTCACTAGAGCTAATGGAATGCTGAATATCAGGTAACGATGATATCGCAGATGAAGAAGGATGACCCAATCGTTGATGCCAGAGAGAAGCAGAAAGAACCGAAGACGAGGCAGAGGCGTGACATTCTCGAGCAGCTAAGAAATTACGCAGCCAGTAGACCCCACCCCGTTGCTCACCCACACCAATCACCGTCATCGAAATACGTTCCTGAATAACACACAATTTATCCGTTAAAGTAACAACACATTGAGTGTTCATAGTTAACTGAGCAAAGGAGATCAAATTGCAGTCAAGACAAGGAATATATAAAACATGATCAATCTAAACGGTTGGCAAAAAAACTAAGGATCCTTCTTGAACAACAGTAGCAAAACGATTATCAGGCAGCTTGATAGCAACCGGATTGATCGAAACAAGATTCTGGAGAATATTCTGATTCCCGGTCATGTGTAGAGATGCGACTGTGTCTAAAATCCATGAACAATACGTACCAGACGGGTCGTAGGAGTTGCCAGAAGGAGTGTTCAAGGATTGATACATCTGTATAACTGTTTTCCACTGTTCATGATTGAGCGCCGGACCAAATGCAGCATTGTCTTGGTCTGTCAACGAGCCGACTGAATGACTATTGGACTGTTGTTGGGCAGCGTTAGCGACGCCAGTATCGTCGATTACTTCGGAGTTAACGTCCGGTTGAAGTAGTCGGCCGTCAATGAAGCCGAGCTTCCGCTTAGCCTTGAAAGCGTTCCTCATGGCAGTTGCCCACTCCTGATAATTATCGTCCTTTAAGACCACGAGACATATTTGCAAGCCCAGATGATCCGAAGGATGAAGGTAGAACGGAGATGTATGATCGAGGGGACATGTGGATGTGGCCTAACGATCGGCGTTCAATGGTGAGGTGGGATTGAAAGTGTCTGTTTCTGATTCACTCATTGCGTAGGAGAAACAGAGAATGAACTAGACGAAGGAAGATCGAAAAAAACCCAGGGTTTGGAAACCTGTTCTGATACTATGAAATAATGAGATAAAGATTGGAATTATTCTTGTATTCCTTCTGCCTCAAATGGCTGAGCGTTATACAAAATAACAAAAACTAAAGATAAGAAAGAGTAACAATGGAAAAGATATACTCACTATCTATCCTAACAATAGTAATATCTCCAATAACAATAACTAACATTATCTCCAATAAGTATTTATAGCAAAGAGGATAAATTTTAAAAAATTACAAACAAATAGAGGAAAAAGACGCTATTACTATTGAAGGATTACTGGAGGGCACTAGAACAAAGAGGATAAATGCACGGTGTACTACTTGTTTTTGTCTTATATTAATGAAAGTTGACCAAGATTTGCTTGATCTCATATCTTTACAAGAAAAATGTAAATTACTAAAATAAACTAAGTAGAGATTTAAATCTGCAACAATAATAATTCTATAACTTCCTCCTTGTACCTTCAAAGCACCCATAAAAAGGTAAATGTTACTTGTTAAACATGCAAAGATTAGATAATTACTAATACTTAACCCATCTAATTTTTCCTCATTCTACGGCTACATTTGCAATAAAGTTTTGCATTATCGGTATTGGATATTTTCTATGAGTATCGGGATCAACGGTATAGACAATATCTATAGTTTTTGATTGGAATATCAAAATTTTTTTTATTGAAATCCAAATAATTATGAATAAATTGTTAAATTTAGGAAAAATATTATATATATTTAGGTATAATTATAAGTATTTTATGTGTTTTTTCAATAGTTTTGAAATTGAACGAATTGGTTTACGTGCAGAGACGAATCTAGTTGGAGCTTGGGGTGGGTTCCAAATTTTGTCGTCTTTTTTTTCATATATATATATATATATATATATATATTGTAGGAGTTAGTCTACACCTAGTTCATTCTAATCCACTCTAGTCCATCACAATTTATATTTATGGATTCGTCCATGTTTACGTGCGATACATAAATTTTCTTCTTTTATAATCTTACGACGCCTTTAAACCCTTGCTAATTGGTCTTTTTGGTTCAATTTTTTTTGCCGAATTGATTGGAAAAGAGTTCCAGTATCGGTCGGTATCGGATCGGAACATGCCAAATCGTATCGGTACTGGCCGTATCGGATCGGTATCAACCGATATTGTTAACTATGATTTGCAGGAGTAAGAGCTGAGTTATGAAGTTGTTCCAAGTTCGTAATGTCACACATCAACATGATTTCTGAAAGTATGTTCATCATATAATTGTATCCGGAAAAAAAAGTCAGAAGCAGAGTTGTCCACATGAGCAAGAATCTGACATGAAAGCAATCGACAAGGAGCTAATTGACCTCGGAGAGTTACGTGCTAATATCCAACATTTTTGTCGATCGTCTCTTTCCGATAGTAAATGAGTGCCAACTGCATCCGAGTGCAACGGACAACCTCTTCATGGAAGCAATTAAATTTGACGGGTTGTTTGCAGTTGATATATAGTAGAATTTTGTTATCAGTGCTTACATGACTAATACAGAAGGGCAGTGCCCAGTTATGGAGAGTTTGAGTATATTAGTTTGGAGCATTCAGTATTTTGGTAGGTATTCCAGATCCTTGCTTTTGTTTGAGACATGGCGGAAAAATGATAACGAAATCAAACTTAATACATGTTGTAGTTTTGGCAGACGAAACATCTCTCTCGAAGCAATGTTGCATGAAAAAAGAAAGGTTTTTACTTGTTATGACCTTTATTCATACCAGTGTTGAAGGGAAAAAAAAGAATCATTTATATCAAGGTTGCAAGAAGAAGAAAGATTTTACTAGTTTCGATCTCATTATCTATACGGCTAAATTATCCTAATGACACTCTAACTATAACGTTTGAACTTGTTTGACATCCCAACTTCATAAATTACTCTTTTGAAATACACATCGTCAATTTTAAAGCACATCAAAAACAACAACAAAAATATCTTGTAATACAAAAACACAATTTAAATACTTGTATTGCTATATATTATTTTGAAGTGGTCACCATGTGCTTCAAAATTGAAAAAAGTTGTTTCAAAAAATAAATTCATAAAATTAGGATGCCAGCAGTGAAAATTAAGATACTAAAAATGCCCGAAAGCTATAAATACACATAATTCGATTAAAGTTTAGAACTTTAGTGCCGAAGAAGATAACTTTACGAAAGATAAGAAACAAAGAAGAATAGCTTAACGAAAGATAAGATATTGGAGCGGATTCAAAAATTGAAGCTGGGATGAGCTACACTGGATAATGGTGGACTAGAGGTAGACTAACCCATTTAAAGAAATAAAAAATATATGAAAAAAAGAGTGAAATTATTTTTTGGTGGACCATCCCAACATATAGCTGGATCCGCCTCTGATAAGATACGATCGAAGACTGGATATCACAAAAGAATTTGAAACTTTAAAGAAATATACAAAGAATATGGCTATTCTCTAGTACAATTTTGTTGGAAATGTCACTCTTATATTGGCAATCAAATTATACATATAAAAATAACTGGTGATATTTGAATCATCTCATGAATAGCCGAATATGAAGGTTTCTTGATGCAGGTTCTGAAGAGGGAGAAACACCAAGTACCGTGAATTCACTGAATTGAACAAATGCAACTTTGTTGTGGAGAAAACATATACTGAGGTAATTGTAGAACATATATGCACATAACTGGTGTATTCCAAAAAGTCAGGATATACTGAGGTAATTGTAGAACTTAGGTATCAGATGACACAGGTACTGAAACATTATAATTAAACACAGAGAAGACACCTATATCTAATGCACTACAATATACAGAAAAAATGCACATCAGCAGCTGTTGAAACAAAAGAAAGACTTGACTTTAGTAGCACTGCAACCAATCGATAGCATCAACCAAAACAATTGATAGAGAGCTAGAAAAAGTCTGGAGCATAACTACTCCAGGTGATTATTGCGATACTATTTCCCTAAGTTTTTTTTTTAAAAGGTGGGCATCACCAAAAAGTTACACTTGACTAACTGATACAAGTTCTTCTTCTACAAGACATCCGAGAGCCAACTATCCAGAGTCCCTTCTAGCTGATACTCGCCTTTCTCGTTGTTGTTGTTGTTGTTGTTGTTGTTGTTGTCCCACGACCACGGCCACATTGATATCTCCCCCATCCCATCCCACAACTTGCTCTCCTCCATCTCCCATTCCACCCACTTCACATCTTCATAACCGGTCCCTGCCTCATTCAATGCCTCCTCCCCCTTCTCCCCCCCATCCCCTTCCTTCACACCGCTAGCCCCACCCTCATTCACTGCACGAGCCCCACCCTCCCTCCCCCCCCTGTTGCTTGTGGCCCCAGTGCTGTCCTCCCCTCCACTCCAAGGACCGACACCCTCCACCTCACCGTTCTGCAACGTTACACTACTGGTCTGCTGAGGGTCTGAATCTATGTCTGTGACCATGCTCTCCTCTTCCTCGCTCTGGCCACTCTTCTCATCCACATGGTCTTCTTCTTCTTCTTCTTCTCTTGCATCCTCGCTCGGGCTCTCCTCCTTTTTCACCGACTTGCTCAGCCTGCCGCCCTTCCGCTTGCTGGACACCTTGCTCGGGTCGACAGGCACGGGCTTGGCATCGCCTTCGAAGTCGTGGGCCCTCCTGCTGAGGTGGGAGTTCCAGTAGTTCTTGATTTCGTTGTCGGTTCTCCCAGGGAGATGCCCAGCAATCACAGACCACCTGCATTGTATTAATTGGTAATGGTAGCACAAGACTGAATCAGAATGCTGTTTTTACAGTTTATAATCAGATATGTGTATGTTACGAAATCGGTTGGAATTTTAACTAAAATCAAGTTACAACTTGTTAAGTATACCTGATACGTACATTCTATTCATTGGGTCCGTTGCGTGCACTCGGCACTATAGTTTAGCTAGCTTCATGGTCATGCGACTAGTCATTCCGCTGCAACTGGAGTTGCAAATGTTGCATATTCAAATCGATCTTACCTTTTAATGAAGCAAACCAGATACATGTAGGGTGCGTTTGATTGCAAAGGGTGCGTTTGATTGCAAGGTGAAAAATAAATTAATTCAACGGAATTATTTTACTAGAAAAAAATCCATGTATTTTTAAAATTTTCTTATGGAAAATGATATTTTCCAATGGATCGGATCAGTTTCATTTTCCACCATTTTGGAAAAAAAAAATGATAGTATTTTGAAAGAAAAAAATTCATCGAAAATATAAGCTATCAAACTCTACAATTGGTAAAAATTTTGTGATGAAAATATTTTTCATAGCAAAAAAAATCCAATCAAACAATCGTAAAGAAAGTTTCGCAACATAGACTACTGCATGCGTCCCGAAACAGTTGGATGGTGTGTTTGCATCCATCTCAATTACACTGAAGACGTCGACATTACAACCTATCCCTAAATCCCAATTAATTAGTGGTAATTGGATATTGGATTACGTCTCTAGTTAAAGCCTCCCAACTTTTGCATGCAGCTGTACTACTTGTTGTAAATGTGAACCACCACACAAACCCAAACAACAATTTTGGAGGCCATGAGATCAACCACATATGTATGGTATGCTTAATGAGAGAGATTTATTTCTGTACTGGGCAAACAGGGAAAGGAGAAAGCTTGTCCAATCGAGCCCCCACTCTCATAAATTGAGATTTTGAAGCACTGACTTCTCTCATCAAATTTAGTGATTCCATAATTAAACGAAAAATCCAAAAGTAACTCATGAGTAACTAATTTTAAAAATCCTAAAGTAACTCATCAGTTTTAAAACTGGGCAATGAAAGGACCTAAACAGAAAAAATAAGTACACGTGTCGTTACCATATTACAAGTTCTTATTTGAGTTTCAACTCTAATTAACCTGAACTAAATTATGGATTCTTCATCATTGTTTAAGCATACTTCTTCTCTAGCTCATTAAGTTGAGATTTTGACAATGTTGAGATTCCATAATTAAAGTGAACTAAATTATGGATTCATCACCATTGTTCAAGCATCCTCCTTCTCTAGCTCATTAAGTTCCTCTAAAACCATGTAGATTATACATTCTTACAAGACTTTATTACCTACTAAAACTAGTAGCAAGGTTTTGAGTATCGACCCGGAACCGAAATTGCCATTATTAACCGATTCAAAACTACTTGACACTGATACGAGTGTCCCAAACCTCGGCTCGATGTCCAGAATTGGCATCTGAAGCAGAAGATTCTGGGTCTAGATTTTAGGAGTCACAGTTCCTACTTTCAACGAAAATAAAATAAAATAATGCACTTGATGTTGACCTGACCCATACTTGACCTTGACCCATTTGCACCCCTCTAGTAAGGGAGAAAGCGACGGCTCGGATGACCTGGATTCATCAAACAATCAGTAGCACCACGTGCATCACAACATGGATACTATATTATTTTGTATGGGCCCCTCTATCACCAAAAATTAATTATCAGCCTTTTAATCATAAAAAAAATATGGAGAGAGAGAAAAATATCACCACTAGTAGCCTCCAATATAATAGGATTGCGCATCACGTGTAAAAATAAAAATAAAAATAAAAATCAAAATCAAAATCAAAATCAAAATCAAAATCAAAATCAAACCGGAAAAAAAAACAGAGGATAATTCAGTATTGGTCTCCAATTATGTTTGTGAACTTTCATCGAGACCCTGAGCTTACCCTTTTTCTACTCTTGTACTTGTCGAGAGCAAATCTAATGTCCAATATTCTGTCTTAGTATTTCTGTCCCCTCTATCTCTCTCTTTTTTTAATAGAAATAGAATATGGAACATAATATGTATGACAGCTTATTTGTTCCCGTACCCGTGGGCCAAGGACAGCTCAAGGAAAAAAAAAATCCAAACCACGGTAACGTTTTGCTCGTGGACAATAATTTAATTTTAAAAAGTTATGGAGCCCCACTACTAAAACAAAACACATTTTTTCTGACAACAATTTTTAAAATTCTTATATATATATATATATATATATATATATATATAAAAGTGTTTGGGATTTCCGACAACACATATAATAATCTAAATTATTTTTCTGAGATCCCTGCATGAATCATGATTATCACTATTATTTTATGGTAAGGGTGGACTATTATTATTATTATTAGAGTTATTTATATTTTTTTATTTGTTAATCATATTTTACTATTCCTATTTTTATTTTAATTAGTCCTACCTCCATTTCTTCGTACCCTATTTCTTCATACCATATTAATTGTATTTATTGTAATTGTAATAAACTCAAAAAAATGATAAAATTTTGAGAATTGAAAATAGTGCTAATTAAAATAATAAAGGGAGTAGTGAAAATATGGTTAACAATTGAAAAGATAAATACAAATAACTCTTATTATTATATTTACAAAAAAAAAAAAAAAAAATCTTACAACTTTATCACCACCACCATGGTGGCAGAGGGGACCTAGCATCTGCCATCTAGACCGTTGTAAGACCTCTTGGTTATAACCCTAGCATTTTTGCATTATTATATTTATTTAAAAAGAAATAAACAAGAATACCTATTTCCAAGGGAATCATGGAGCTTGATGATGGTCTCTTCCTCCTCCGGTGTTATGTTGCCCCTCTTGAGGTCAGATCTCAGGTAGTTGATCCACCTCAGCCTGCAGCTCTTCCCACACCTCAGCAATCCTAATCATCAACAGAAAAATAATTGTAAATTCTCTCCTTCTTCTTTTTCCTTTTTTTGTTAGAATACACGCGGAACTGCTTGATAAGTAAGAAATAATAATAATAATAATAGACTTTGTAGGTGTACATATACCTGCATTCTTGGGGAGGGATCTCCAAGAGCCTTCGCCATGGGAGGCAATGTACTTGACGAGAATGTCGTCTTCCTCGGCGGTCCACCTCCCTTTCTTCAGTCCGATCTTCTCGCAACAGGGTGCCCTCCCCATTTCTCACTCGCTCGCTCGCTCTATAAATTAGAGTCACTCTAGCTTCGATCTCCTTTAAACTATGAAGAGAGAGAGAGAGAGAGAGAGAGAGAGTTTTAGAAGAAGAAGAAGAAAGAAGATCAAGAAGAGCTAGCCAGTCATCTCTTTTTCCCCCCAAGGCTCAGTGTAGAGACTGAAAGTGGTGTGTATTGTGTGTGGTGTTGTCCTTTTGTTAGTATTTGTACTGTATTAGATAGAGAGAGAGAGAGAGAGAGAGAGAGTGTGGGAGAAGTGGAGAGAGAGAGATTGATTAAAGAAAAAACGTACGTTACGTTTTCAAAGCGATCTGTCTATATATAGGACAACTACTGACACGAGAAAACAAAATTTTATTGCTGGGGTCCACGCGAGTTATGCTGGGTGACGGAGTGGGTGCGGATGGAGTGGGTCGCTTTGGGGAGCCCTTTTAGTGGGGGGATCACGTGCGGGGGGAGGAAGCGTGCGGTCCGCAAGCGGGCCACGTGTCCGCGGGCTTTTTGTCGTGGTCCGAAGCCCGTCCGGGTCGGCTCGACGTGGACGAGTTGCGATCTAGCCTTTGGGCCAGGATTTTGCTGTTTGGGACGGAACAGCGGACAGGCGGAATGACCGACGCGCAGCGTGACGTGTCCTTTTTTTTTTATATATATTATTTATGGACGGGGAAAGGTAGGAAGTGTTTTTAGGTGTGGATGGATCATTAATAAGGTTATGGTCACAATTGGGACCATATCTTAAAAGCTAGAGGCGATTGTGATCTACCAAGGTTAATAGAGCGATAATGATGTCCGTGTGTCGGACACGTATCAAGAATATTTTAAATTAAACTAGAATTATAGAAATTGTATTATATATGTGTCCTACAGCATGTATTGCTTGGTACTCCTGTCCAGTTAGATTTTCAAGATCGATATACTTTTGCGCATAATGATTTATATTCTTTTCTATAACAATTTGTACATCTACTCAATTCTTAATTTAAGAGGGATTGCAAATCTATAGTTTATTGGTACATTTGAGGGGCCAAGGCCTTCTCCAATCCAAGTCCTTAAACCTCAAATTATAAATTTTTTCTTAAAATTTATCTCCAACCTATTTTAAAAATGAGAAATTTTTTTTTTATTTTTTTTACGGATAGCATGAAGGATCCTCAAATTTGAGGAGAGAGAAAGAAAATTCTTAAATTTGAGGATCCACTATTCATGACCATTTGTCCTCCAAGTTGTAGCTAATTATTAATATATCCTACATATGTTAAACAGTAAACTTAATTAACTTACCATATTTACTAATTTATAATTATAAATCATATAATAATTAACTATTAAAATATTATTGTTGAGATCTTTAAATAGAATCTAATATTGAATATATTTGTTATTAGTATTTTTTTATTAGATTCATTTGATTAATAAAATAGTATTTAAATAATTTGACAGAAATTAATAGAATAACATCAAACTTTCTAAAATTAAAATAATATAATATAATATAATTTCGGTAAATAATATTAATAATATAACGTTAATGTATATGATTATATTAAATAGTTGTAAAAAAATAAATTTATGTAGAAATAAATAATGGTTGTTTATTATTTGAAGACTTATGGGTTGGAGATGTAAAATTTAGAGGATAATATAATATAAGAATATTCTTTTTTTAGTCCTAGGAAATTTTTGAGGATGGATTGGAGATGACCTAAGTCCAAAGAAAAAAATAGAACATCGCTCCACAATAAGCATCGAAAAGAAACTTTTATCAAAATCAAAAATCAAAAGTGGATAAAGATCAATATCAAGAGCTTTATTTTTCAATTGGGGGTGAATAAAAAAAAAAATTAGCAATACGTAAATTGTGGTGAATAAAGCCAAAAAAAAAGAATATTAACAATACATAAATTCTATAAACTAATATATTTAAGATTTTGCAGTAAAAAATGTGACATTGAAAACTTCCATATAAACTTTCGTAAATATAAATTAGAAAGACGTACCAATTTGTGTAGGTAAATGATTGCCTCTCATTTCTCGTCTCACTTCTGTTGTGTCTATATTTTAAAACAAAGAACAGATGTTTAAATATCTTATTATAGGGAGGAGTAGGGAAAAAATAGAGATTCATTCGTGTAATTGTTATATCTATTGGATTACATTTAGGATATATTTATTACAAAAAAAAAACATATATACACTATAAATGCAATTGTGGAAAGTATTGCTCTATATTCATTCATTCATTCATGTTGGATGTGATGTTATTCTTATCACCCTCGTGCATTGAATCATTTTTATCACATTCAATGATGAATGTATATGTATATATATATATATATATCCATTTTAAAACACATATGAATGGAGTCAAAAAGTGTATGATATTTTGTTACTCAAATATGTTTAATGTACACTATTGTATTTGTATATTTTACAAAATCTCGTGTTAACGGACGTCACGAGATTGTGGTAGAAAATTTAAATCTGGAGTTAAATATTTAATGCCATCTCATTTGATTTTTCAAAAAAATTCTCAATTTGAATACTCAAAATAAAATATTCTCATATTATTTTATCTTCAAAATTTTACAATTTTAACCTATGTCTTAACTTCACTCCACAAACAATCAACTAACTATTATTTAGTTTTACATAGATTTATTACGTTTGCGATTATTGTAATATACCTATATATATACTATAATACTGTACATTATTTAACTTACATATAATTATAATTTAATTAATAGTTGCTTAGGAGATAATAACAACATTCTTATTGCTCAATATCTAATAATAATAAAATTAAACTAAGCATAAATATATTCAATATCAGACTAAATATCTTAACAAAAAAAAGTAATGGTATAATTAATTATATTTATAAATTTAAAATAGAAAAAAAAATACTTTGTAGGAATAGTAGATTCTCAAATTGAGGATTCTGTCTTTCACATCAAATTTGAAAATCTGGTTTCTCACTCCTCAACTTTTTTCTCAAATTGAGGATTAGTTCTAGCAATAAAAGTTCTCCCAAGATGGTGCTTGCTCTTGTCCAAACTTTTGACGAACCTTTGACTGAAGTGAAGAAACTTGTATTCTTTTGCTGATTTGGGATCAAACAAATCCTAATATTCATAGCTACTTGCGCAACCCCACTTCCACTCGCATCATTGCATCCCCACTTCCGGCAAAATTGTCAGAAAATAATACAAAAGAAATCTGTGTTGTTTTGAGGTTTTTTTTGATATAAATCCCTTAACTCCAGTCTATTTCCACGTTGGTCCAAATACTACAGTGAACTTATTGGGATTAAATTGTTTGATTAAATTGTATATATGGTGATTGATCCATATGATTTAGGCCCAAGTTGATATGTTGATGTATATATATGTAATATCATGATGAATGAAAGATTTAGATTATTCTCTCCTATTACTTCTTCACATGGTATCAGAGCATGATGCCTATGACACGATTTCTTTTTCCATAGTGGCGATAATTTTTTCTTCACAGGGCGGCGACGAGTCTCTCTTCGACTGGCGGTATGACGAGCAGTGGCGAGTTTTCTACGTCTGTGGCGGCGACAACAATGATCGATCCCACCTCCCCATATTACCTTGGTTCTAATGATAATTCGGGTAATACAATTACGAATGTGGTGTTTCGTGGGAAAAATTATAAGGAATGATCGAGATCTATTCGGCTTTTTCTACGGGCTCGAAGAAAATTTGGGTTTATTGATGGGTCTTTCGATAAACCTATGGAGAATGACAAATTGGAGGATTGGTACTGTGTCCAATCGATGCTTGTGCAATGGATCTTGCACGCTATTGACGCTTTGGTGAAGAAAACGATACCCTACTTTGAGGAGACGAAATCGCTGTAGGATTCGCTCAAGGACCGATTTAGCGTGAAAAATGGTGCTAGAATCAACAGATTAAACATTCATTGGCAAAGTATCGCCAAACAAAATCCATGTTCGTGGTCGACTACTTCGACCAATTGCAGACTCTTTGGGATGAGTTAGGGACTTATGAACCTATTCCGGCGTGCAGTTGCGGCAAATGTATGTGTGATATCCAGAAGAAGCTGCAGAAACGGGTTGATGATGAGCACTTTTATCAGTTTCTTTGTAGGATCAATCAAGAACTCTATGGCAAAGTCCGCTCAACTTTATTGGCACAAGATATGTTCCCTACTTTGGCGCGTGCTTATCAATCCATCCTACAGGAGGAACGATTGCGCACGTCCACACAAGTCTCCTCTGAACGGGACGAGGTTATGGCTTGCGGTTAAAACTCCTTCTGTTAACCGTAGACCATCTCGTTTGGATGCTCGGGATAAATCGGAGTTGCTTTATAATTTTTGCAAATGCAACAGAGATGAAGAAGCCACTTGCTTCGAGAAACATGGCTTTCCGGATTGGTGGGGGGATAGGCCGCGTGGCGGCGGACGAGGGGCTGGCCGCGGATGTTGTGGCGGACACGCGACTGGTGGTGGACGGGGTACGGAGGTACGTGCGACGGTGGCAGGATGTTGTGCACTGCTGTGGCACAGACACGTATGGCAGTGATGGTGCAGGCGGTATTCCGGGAATAACTCCGGACCAATGGCAACAACTTATTTCTCTGCTTGGTAACTCTTCGGTCAAATCTTCGGAGGACCGTATGGTGGGTAAGTCTATTGCACCTTGGATTATTGATAGAGGTGCTTCGAATCATGTTACTGGGAATTTGGATTTATTGTCGGGGGTGGCAAAAATGGAGGAATGTCCGGTTGGGCTCCCGGATGGACGGACTGCGGTTGCCTCATGATGCGGACGTGTTGCTCTTGCACCGGGTATTGTTCTCATGAATGTTATATTCGTACCTCAATTATATTACAATTTAATTTATGTGGCCCATCTTATTGATGATACAAATTGTGTTGTACAATTCACTAAAAAATTGTGCGTGATACAGGACCCCAGTTTGAGGACCCCGATTGGCGTCGGTGAACGGCGGGACGGACTCTACTACTTTCGTATTGTACCGAAGACTCGGGCCTTGGCAGTGACTGGGACGACTTCTTTGGATATTTGGCATTAGCGACTTGGACATCCTTCTGATAAAGTAGTAAAGTCTCTTCCTGTTGTTAGTAGCTATAGTAGTTCAGTTAATAAGGCATGTGAAGTTTGCCATCAGGCAAAGCAAACTCGAGGTATTTTTTCTGTCAGTGACTCTCGGGTTGTAATTTTTGATTTGATACATTGTGATCTTTGGGGGTCGTATCCTACGCCTTCTTCGTGTAGAGCTCGATATTTTTTGACAATTGTAGATAATTTTTCTCTTGCTGTTTAGGTGTTTTTGTTGATTGATAAGACTGAAGTATACAAGATGTTCTCGTCATTTTTTTCTATGATTGAGCGGAAATGTAATTCCAAGTTTGAATTATGCGAAGTGATAATGGTACTGATTTTAATTGCCTTCGTGACTACTTTGCACAGAATGGTATTGTCACGACCCGTACCTGGATGATCGGGCACGAATACGTGGCAACGCCAAGCCTACATCATAACATGACGTAGAACGCTGTGCTAGGTCATCAATATTATTTATCACAATCTCACAATAATATATATATAATGTCAATGATAATCTCAACTCCATAAGGAGGACAAGATGAATATATAAGGAAATAACAATACTCAATCACAATAATCTATAAGGAAGAGAAATGACACGAAAATGATATAAAAGAATCAAAGAGGTCGAGAAATATACATCACAACATCAACGAGTCTAGAGTCTAGCTATCTCAATAACAACATAAGTCTCAAGTGAAGTACAACTCAAACATCACAAAGTCTAATAATCCAATACAACAATAATGCTAGGCTCTAAGTCTCTACTAATGAATCTGCTACTGGAACGGGATCCTCCTCAAGCTCCTGAGTGTAACCTTCGTCTACTCCGGGTTCATAGTATGTGGGACAAAAGGCCTTGAGATCCTCTAAAAAATATATCCAATCAGGAAAGGAGCGAAGCACATAAACTAACAATAGTTCCAATTATATTGACAAAGACTATAAAAGCAGTGAGTAATGAATATACATGATGGAAAGGAAATACTGAATTGTAAAGAACTAGGAGGCATATACTCATATCACAGGGAAATAGCTAGAATGAGAAGCATATAATGAAAAACAAGTAACTATTAGTGCTAACAAAAATAAACTAGAAACAAGAATAGTAATACTAACTAAGTGCCTTGAAATATTAGTTTGTTATGTGACCGACTTGGGATTAGATCAGGCTTCAGCATATATGATTGGCAATGCACACGAAAGGGATCAGGTCAATCATATGATTGACTATGCAAACGAATATAGAAGGTCAGGCCAATCATATATGGAGAGCTATGAACACAAATAAGATCGGGCTATATCCTGCGTGTGGTGAGGGTGAGCTATGCACACGGAAGTGGGGTATGATCACATAATCAACTAACATTTTCCCATCCCTCGGCTAGTACGATGGATCCAATCATGACTCATCGTAACAGGTATGAATAATACTATCCCGTGAATCCACTGTGTCAGGAATCAAGTATAACCCTACACAACTAGAATCATAGTTATCATCAACATAATAAAAATTGTCAGAGAATGTACTCGCCTGTGGTCCTGAGCAATGAGTGAGGATCGATGTCCAAAATAGAGTCACGATGACTTAAATATCAAATACTAATGTCAATTGGTGAAATAAAGGATAAACATGATTAACTAACTAAGTATGATGTTTCAAGGCCATGTTTAAGTCCAAACTAGGGTATACTAGTCAATATTAAGGTCTACTAGCTATATTAGTTTATCTAATAATATTAGCTAATACCTTAACATAATATCAACTGTAGCCTTGGTATAACTTACTAACATCCTCATTATCTCAATTGATCCTATTATCCACCACTGACTAACCTGCTAATAACTAACCTGATCTCCTTTATATACTAAAGGCTAATACTGGAATTTTGCACTTCCACTGTGCCATGCCTCAACAAGTATCAGTGCTCACTGATATTGTCACTGTATCAGATGCCCCCAAACCAATACCCCAATCATCTATACCAATGCAACCCGACCCTACACCCACTAGCATACATATACCTGTCCATGCAATTGCAGTTGCTGATAACCCCCCTTCCTCTACACTCTTCTAATACTAATATGGCCTGCACAATTTTGCACTCAAGTACACTGCTACTGCTCCAAACCTTCATCTAATACAACTGATAACTCACACTCTGGCTATTGTTAAATACTACAACCCATACACACAGGTGCACATACCCAAGTATCATTTGATACTACCCATACATAATTCCATATATCAGTGCTCAACTTATACAACAGTTGCAAAGCCTGATATCAATCCTTGCAGACTTGTTGTGACTAAGTTAACAACAAGACAAGCCAAACTGGCACCATATATAACTGTGCAATGGTTAAAGCCTGCTACAGTCTACCCAAGGCAACACTGCCCGAGCCTAAAGCATTTGCTACTGCTGCTGCTATAAGTGCAACAACAATTGCAGTTGTTGCCATGCAACTTGTTGTTGTTGTACAAAAAATCCTCTTCACCACACATTAACCATTAACCTGATACTGCACCCCATCATCACTGTTGTAACCGACACAGGTTGTATGCTACAACTTCCTCCTAACCTAAACAATAACAATCAACACAAAAGACTGGTACCACAAAATCCATTAATGGATTGCTACCCCTAGTTAAACACACTCCCATGTGAAACCAACCTGTACTTTGAAACCTATCCCATACTCCAATTTCTAATATGACATTACCCTGCTCAAATACTAATATAGTATCCCATCTAGCAAGTAAATATGACAGTAACTCAAACTCTATTCAAAACTGCAAGCATCCCAATTCATAGGTACTTCAAAGTACATCAACCCAACTTCTGTCATCACCAGTTCCACACACACACAAATATAATAATGTATTCACTAGTGATACATATACCCAGTGACAAATTACAAACACTTGATGCTCAACTTTGCCACCCTTGTGATACATATCCCCAACTCAAGTGTCAAAACCCACATACCCAAATATAACCAAATATACATATCAATTATAGTTAATAATAACTATTAGAACTTGCTAACAAAGAATTAGAACTCAAATGCACAAAATCTCCAAATTGGAGCCCCGTATCACACCGTATTGCGATACGGTCTACTCGTGCCCAATTGTGGACACGTAGCTAGTCTTCCAACCCAGATCTAAGTCTAATTAGGCTAGATTAGTCTCATGACACACACTTGATGTGTCAATCTCGTAGTCCCCCCAAAATGCACATAAAACCTATGTAGAAGTGTCCAAACACAATAATTAGGCCTAAAACTTTATCCTATAGGTAGTCATATGCCATTGGGGTGTTCCTAAGAGTCAAATGCATGATTTAGAACTCAAATTAGAAGGAAAAATTCAAAATTTACCAATTGAAAGATGAATTTCCAATGTTAAGCCAATTGGACACGATGTGGACACGATCTCCTCACCAAACTCCTTCTTCTCTAAAGCTCCTAGCAATCCAAGCTCCTTGTGCTCCTTCAATGGTGAAGATGAGAGAAATTGAATATGGATGTGGTGAGAATTGATAGAGAATGGGTTGCTTGAGAAAGAAGAAGGGAAATTGGAAAAAATGACAAATAAAATGAGATATACTCTCCCTCCTCCCTTCACTATGTGGCTGGCCACTATTGGCATGGGTTTGGGTGGGGAATTGAATCCACTAGGCTTCTCTATAAGTTTCTAAGAGGTTCTAGTAATTTCTTGTGTGTTCTCCAAGTCTCTCCTAATTAATTAGGAATGGATCAACTAATAAAAGGGAATATTCTATCCTCTAATTAACTAACTTATTTAATTAATTACTAACCTTGTCATGACTAATTGGTGGGGCCATGGGCCTCCTTATTGGTTGCTAACTAAGTCCATGTACTAGTCCAAATTAACTAGCTAATACAAAGGCCCAATAAATACAATAAATAATAAATAACACTAGTAGTAATAATAATAAATATTATTAATAATAATTCTCTATAAATAGCAAATGACCAAAATATCTCTATAATGGAAATAGGTGGTTATAGGTATTTTGTTTCAGACATCTTGTGTGGGTACATCTCAGCATAATAGAAGGGTCGGACGAAAACATAGACATATTTTGAATGTGCACGTGCTTTACGTTTTTAGAAAAAATTGCTAGTTTCTTTTTGGGGAGAATATATTTTGGCGACCGGTTATTTGATCAATCGAACCCCTTCAAGTCTTCTTGGTTTTCAAATCCCTTATAAAAATTTATTTGGTGCTTCTCCTTCTTATGATGAATTACATGTTTTTGGTTGTCTATGTTTTGTCCACAACCAAAAATCTAAAATGGACAAATTTGCCAGTCGCAGTCGAAAATATGTTTTTGTAGGATATCCTCATGGCAAAAAGGGTTAAAAATTGTATGATCTTCCTACTGGTTATTTTTTCTCTCTCGAGATGTTAAATTTTATGAGAATGAGTTTCCCTATTCTGTTGAGAATGATCGTGGTGGTACGACTTCACCTGAGCTTGCGCCTTCTTTCGTGGGTGATGATGATTTGGGTTTTGATCCTGTGATCGACAATACTACGGGGTGTGATTTACCTCATACGGATGGGACAGTCATATCTCGGGATGGGAACGACGCGGTGGGGGCGGCTGATGGTGAGGGTGGCACAGAATGCGTACCAAAATTCAGTCCGGCGGAGGATGAGGCAGCGGTGGGGGATCCAGATGGTGAGGGTGTACTGGGGCGTGGAATGCGTGCCAAAATTCAGTCCGTGAAACTCTACGATTTTGTTACAAATACAATACGAAAGTTAAGTCCCAGTAATTCCTTCCAATATTCCACCACGTCCAATCACTCCTCAGGTACTCCTTATCTTATAACACATTTTTTGAATTGTGATCGATTTTCTCTGGGACACAAAAATTTTCTTGCAGCTGTAACTGCAGGTACATAATCGACTTCCTTTAAATAGGCGGTTAAAGATGCATGGTGGCGTGAAGCTATGCAGAAGGAGATACGGGCTTTGGAGGATAATGATACCTGGACAATGGAGACGCTTCCGGCTGGAAAATGTGCTCTGGGGAGCCGGTGGGTGTATAAGATAAAGTATAATTCTGATGGGAGTATTGAGCAGCTTAAAGCCTGTTTGGTGGTTTTCGGCAATCATCAGGTTGAAGGGATTGATTACACTGATACATTTTCTCCGGTTGCAAAAATTGTTATTGTTCGTACTTTTTTAGCTGTAGCTGCAAGTAAGAATTAGAAACTACATCAGATAGATGTTCACAATGCTTTCCTGTATGGAGATTTTACCGAAGAAGTGTATATAAAACTACTACCTGGTTTCCGAACCACACGTCATGATCAGGTATGTTGGCTTCGAAAATCTCTTTATGGGCTTAAACAAGCACCTAGTTGTTGGTTTGCGAAGTTGGCGTCTTCTTTGCGGGAGTACGAATTTTGCCAATCGTACTCTGACTACTCGTTTTTTACTCTTTATAAGGGTGATGTTCAGATGAATATTCTTGTGTATGTCGACGATTTGATTCTCTCTGGCAATAATTCTGCTGCTCTTACTGCCTTTAAGAATTATTTGAGTACATGCTTTCATATAAAGGACCTTGGGGTGTTGAAGTTTATTCTTGGAGTTGAGGTAGCTCAAAGTGCGGAGGGAATCTTTTTGTGCCAATGAAAATATACACTTGACATTATCTCTGACACAAGATTGTTAGGGGCAAAACCCGCAAAATTTCCCGTGGAACAACATCATCAACCGACACGCTCTACAAGTCCACTGTTGTCGGATGGGGAAGCATATCGGCGACTCATGGGGCGACTGATCTATTTTTCGTTTACTCGGCCGGATTTGGCTTACGCTGTTTACATCTTGTCGCAGTTTATGCATGAGCCATGACGTGATCATTGGGATGCGGTTTTGAGGGTTGTCAGATATCTAAAGGGTTGTCCTGGTCAAGGCATTCTTCTTTGCTCTGACTGTGATTTACGACTCCGGGGGTGGGTGTGATTCCGATTGGACGAGTTGTTCCACCACGAGACGCTCTTTGTCTGGTTGGTTGATTTTGGTTGATTTTTCTCGGTGATTCGCCTATCTCTTGGAAGACGAAAAAACATGTGACAATGTCCCTCTCTTCGGCCGAAGCAGAATATCGTGCGATGGCGACGGTCATGTGTGAGCTTAAGTGGCTCAAAGGGTTGCTTGGCAGTTTGGGGTGCAACATTCGTGTGCTATCAATTTGTTTTGTGATAGTCAATCTGCTTTACATCTTGCGCATAATCCAGTTTTCCATGATTACACAAAACACATTGAGGTGGATTATCACTTTTTGAGGGATGTTGTTCTTGTTATTCGCCTATCTCATGTGCCGACGAATGGACAATTGGCAGATATTTTTACCAAAGCTTTGGGCAAACGATAATTTGAGTTTATTTGCGCAAGTTGGACGTTTGTGACTTGCATGCTCCAACTTGAGGGGGGGGGGTATTGGGATTAAATTTTATATATGGTAATTGGCCCATGTGGCTTAAGCCCAAGTTGATATGTTGATGTATATATACATGTAATATAATGATGAATGAAAGACCTTGATTATTCTATCCTACTACTTCTTCACATAACTCAAGTCTATTTTCACCAGCATTTTAAAGAATTTAAAATCCCCCAAAACTAAAATATGTTGTAAGCTTGTAAATCCGACCATGTAGGTAGGGGTTGTACGAGATTTTAAGAAACGTGATCAAATAAAATATTCCATACACAATCTCGTGTAAACTAAAATAAATATATATTTTTCTTATATTTTTTTCTTTCGCTAGGCAATCCAATGGCATGTTTCACGTTATATATATAAACTAAACTAAAATAAATAGGTTACTGCAAATGAATTTTCGGCTCAAGTCTCTATAATCATAAGTATAACATGACATTCAAAGCAACACAACTAGAACCGCAATGGAAAACCATATTTTTCTGGCTGGGATTATTTGTTAGTTGTATAGGTTTTCTCGGATAAAAACTATTTTTTGTTGGGCAAACAATAATAATGTACATAATGTGACTCAGTTTGAGAAAATTAAATTGGCCCGTGCAAGTCTTGAACCTTACCTTGGCGTTGTTAGCTCCTCGCTTTGATATTTTTGATAAAATTTTCTTTTACACCAAATTTTAACAAAAATCATCCTCATCAGTATCTAGTATCAATATCACCCTTGTTCTTCTATCATTAATATCGTCCATATTAGTATGTCTATGACTATCAATATCAACCTTGTTCTTCTATCCTTTGATAGGTGTTCTAGTTTGGATATGAGTAGTCACTTGTTGCAACTACTGTCATCTTTAAGAATTTCGCAGACCTAAATATCCAACTACAACAATGAACATTTCAAGATTCCTCTCAAAAGTCGTTAAAGTATTTCTTGCGGCTAAAACATGACCGGTCCAGGGATAAGCATTGTTGGAGTGGTTGGGTTCCCAACCTATGTGGAGAACACCCCAGAGTACGACGAGCGCCGTAAGTGGTCAGAGAAGTTCGGGGAGGCGATGAGAGCCATTCGAGAGGTCGAAGCAACTCGGGAGGAAGGAGGAGCAGTCTGCTGAAGGGGGCAGAGTTCGGTCCAAACTCGGTGTGGTGTTCCAGAACCTCAAAACCGAAGTCGGCCTGAGTTCGGTAGGCGGGCTGGACAAAAATTCAGAGTTGTTTTATACACCGTTGGATCGTATCCTACGGTCCAGGATTATCTGCATGATTATGAAGTATATATTAGGTTTTTCTAACCCTAATTCCTAATCGAACACTAACATATCATCTCAAGAAAGGGGAGAAAAGAAGACAAGAGTGCCATTACAATCTTGGGAAGGAGAAAGAAGGATCGGAGGCCGTTTCGGAGGAGAAGATCTTGGATAATTTTTTATTGTCTTCAATCTTCGTGGTGTGATCTATTTTTCTATTCCTAAGTGTTGTGGTGATCCATGTTGGATCGGGAGGAGCTTCTAGATGGTGTATTCTCTTTATTCAATTAGTGGAGGTTCTTCAGGGTTGGACTCCAATCGTCCCGTAATTTTTTTTCGTAAGAATTTTTCACATCAAAATTCTCTGTGTCGACGTGGATTATTTTTTCTGTGGTTTGGTGTTTGGTTTGTCTGTTGTATTTCTCAGTCCTCTCGCAAGTACTCTTTGATTTTGGAAAAGGTTTTCGCGCTTCTTTCCCAACGGTGTGGTATCAGAGCCAGGTTCTGAAATTTTCAGAAGAGTGTCAGGAGTTGACAGACAAACCAGGGAGGAGAGATGGACGCGAAGCCGGTGCGCATGGTAAACCTGAACGGTACCAACTATAATTACTGGAGGAGCAAGATGAATAATATGTTATTTATCAAAAAGCTGCATCTGCCGGTATTTGCTCCCGAGAGGACCAGTGACAAATACGAAAAGGACTGGAATTTTGAGCATATACATGTGTGTGGGTACATCAGGTAGTTCGTTGACGAGAACGTGTACAACCATGTTGCTAGTATTGAGGACACGAGGATACTGTAGGATAAGCTGGAATCTTTGTATGCGAAGAAGACCGGGGTAAATAAATTGTTCCTGATCTGGATGATGATGGGTCTGCGATACAAAGATGGGACGTCTATTACAGATCACTTGAGTGAGTTCCAGGGCATGGTTAATCAGCTATCCTCGATGGGAGTCAAGTTCGACGATGAAGTTCAGGGACTATGACTGCTGTGTACATTGCCAGACTCATGGGAGAGCGTACGAGTGTCTATGATCGCTTCTACTCTGGAAGGCGTAGTCAGTCTGAAGTTTGCCAAGAGCAGGGTACTGAATGAAGAGATGCAGAGACGTTCTCAGGGCACTTCATCCACATCCCACTCAAAGATGCTTGTTTCAGAGAGCCGCGGAAGGGATAAAAGCTGGGGTCTAGGCGGTGGCAGAGACAAAAGCAGAAAAATGTCCAAGGGTCGGTACGAGGAATCAGAGTATTACCATTGTGGCAAGAAGGGTCACATCAAGCAAAATTGTTTCGCTTGGAAGGAGAGAGAAGAATGGCGACAAGGGGAAGAAAATTGAGAACACTATAGTGACGGCCTCGACACATGGAGGCGACGTGATCATTGTAGGTGATGGGGTAGTTATGAACCTCACCTGCAATGACAACTCTTGGCTGGTGGACTCAGGTGCTTCAACGCACGTATCTCACAACACGGTACTATTTGCTACTTACACAACAAGCGACTGTGGAGTGTTGAAGATGGACAATAGAGATGTGTCAAAGGCGGTTGCCATTGGAGATGTGCATTTGAGGACAAAGATGGGTACAATTCTTGTTCTCAAAGATGTCCATCATGTACCTGATATCCGTTTCAGCCTGGTATCGGTTAGAAAGTTGGATGGCGAGGGTTTCTTCAGTCTCTTCGGGAACAGTCAGTAGAAGCTTTCCAGAGGTTCGATGATGATTTCCAGAGGAAGCAAGAGGTCCGGACTCTACTATATGAAAGGGAGCGCACAGGGGACATATGAGGTTAACGCAGTTACTGATGCGTCTACTGAGTTATGGCACAGGCGGCTTAGCCATAACAACGAGAAGATAATGAGCAACTTGGTAAACAGGAAAGTGATTCTAGGGCTAAAGTCTACAAAGTTGTAGAAGTGCACGCACTGTTTGGCGGAGAAGCAAAATAAGGTATTTTTCCAAAGTCACCAAAGTTCAAGGAAGCCGGCTTTGCTCGAGTTGATTCAATCGGATGTCTGCGGTCCTATGAAGGTAAAATTCATTGGTGGTGTTTCTTATTTTATAACATTTATTGATGATTATTCCAGAAAAGTTTGGGTCTATACCATAAAGACCAAGGATCAGGTCCTGACTACTTTCAAGGAGTTTCAGACCTCTGTTGAAAGAGAGACGGGCAAGAAGCTGCTTTGTGTTCGGTCGGACAATGGCGGCGAGTATATCGGTCCCTTTGATGCTTATTGCAGAGAGCAAGGGATACGACACCAGGAGACTCCACCAAAGACACCGCAGCTCAACGGTGTAGCAGAGCGGATGAACATGACGCTGATGGAGAGGGTACGGTATTTGCTGTCAGAAGCAAACTTGCCAGACAGCTATTGGGGTGAGGCACTTTACACAACTGCTTATGTTATTAATTTATCTTCTAGTGCTCCTTTGCAGGGTGATGTGCCAAACAAAGTATGGTACGACAAAGAGCCGTCATACAATCACCTGCGAGTGTTTGGTTGTAAGGCCTTCGTGCATGTACCGAAGGACGAGAGATCCAAACTTGATCCAAAGACGAGACGGTGCATCTTTGTTGGCTACGGTCGGGATGAGTTTGGCTATAGACTCTACGATCCAGTGGAAAGAAAGTTCTACAGAAGCATAGAGTTGGTATTCGTCGAGGATCAGACCATGACCAACACTCAGGATTCCGAGATGCCTTCTGAGACTGAGGAATTGCCTGAGTTAGAGTCATTTCGCTTCTAGCAGTTTTTAGAGGACATCGCAGAGGATCCAGTTATGGGAGAGCCGGTACATGGAGTTGCTCCCAACCTTGATCATCAGCCTGTTGATGGTGGTCAGGGTGACCCTCAGGAGGATGAGCATGCCGATGTGGCAGTTCCTGGAGGGGAGGAAGCTGTAGATATACAGCCAGCACCAGTGGTTCCATTGAGAATGAGCGATAGAGAGCGTCGACCTTCTATGAGATACTCACCGAGTGAGTATGTACTACTGACTGATGGGGGAGAACCCGAAAGTTTCACAGAGTCTATGTAAGACGAACACAGATATGAGTGGATGGAGGCCATGCAAGAGGAGATGAGTTCCTTGGAGGCCAACTCTACTTATGATCTGGTGCGGTTGCCAAAGGGCAAGAAGGCTTTGAAAAATCGATGGGGGTTCAGAGTGAAGCAGACAGATGATGCTACTCACCCTCGATACAAGCGAGGCTGGTATTTAAAGGCTACGGTCAGCGAAAATGCGTAGATTATGATGAGATCTTTTTGTCAGTCGTCAAGCAGTTGTCTATTCGGGTGGTGCTAGCTTTGGCAGCCAGTTTCGACTTGGAGGTCGAGCAAATGGACGTGAAGACGACATTCCTCCACGGTGATCTTGAGGAGGAGTTGTACATGGAGAAGTCAGAGGGATTCTGTGAGAAGGACAAGTCACATTTGGTCTGCCGGTTGGTGAAGAGCTTGTATGGTCTGAAACAGGCTCCGAGGCAGTGGTACAGGAGGTTCAAGCCGTTTATGGGCGAGCATGGCTATGTACGGACGACGTTGGATCATTATATTTTTGTGAGGTACTTCGTCGAGGATAATTTTATCATTTTGTTGCTTTATGTTGATGACATGCTGTTGGTGGGTTAGAATACCACCAGGATAGCAGAGTTGAAGCGCCAACTGGGCGTGACCTTCTCTATGAAGGATTTGGGCGCTCGAAGACTATTATTGGGATATAGATCAGCCGAGAGAGAGAGAGAGAGAGAGAGAGAGAGAGAGAGAGAGAGAGAGAGAGAGAGAGAGTCAAAGCTGCTACACTTGTCCCAAAAGAAGTACATTCACCGGGTACTTCAGCGTTTCAGGATGGACGGGTCAAAGAGTGTGAGTAACCCCCTTGCGGCTCACTTTAAGTTCACTGAGGAGCAATGTCCATCTACCGAGGACGAGAAGGAAGACATTGAGCGGATTTCATATGCCTCAGCCATGAGAAGTCTTATGTATGTTATGGTATGTTCGACACAGTTAACAGGTACACTTTCAATCCTGGAAGGGTACATTAGAGTGGGGTCAAGTGAATTCTACGATATCTTTAGGGCACTGCCGATTGGACACTTTCATTTGGTGGTGACGAGCCAAAGCTGGTTGGGTATACCGACGCTGATATGGCTGGAGATGTAGACACGAGGCGATCGACTTTGGGCTATGTGATGATGTTTGCTGGTGGAGCAGTATCATGGTAGTCGCGTTTGCAGAAGTTTGTTGCCTTGTCAACGATAGAGGCAGAGTACATTGCGGCGACGGAGGCTTGTAAGGAGTTGCTGTGGATGAAGAAGCTGTTGCAGAAAATTAGGCTAAAGCGGGAGCAGTATCTTTTGCTTTACGATAATTAGAGTGCTATTCACCTTGTGAAGAACCAGACATTTCATAGTCGGTCCAAGAACATTGAGACCCGGTATCATTGGATACGGGATGCTGTTGAGAAGAAGGAAGCGACGCTTGAGAAGGTTCATACAGACGACAATGGAGCATATATATTCACAAAGATTCTTTCAAGAAAAAATTTTGAGTACTGCAGGCAGATCTTCGGGATGACGATCCCCTCCACATAGTTGTGAAGGAGAAGATTTGTTGGAGTTGGTGGGGTTCCCAACCTATGTGGAGAATACCCCGGAGTACGACGAGCGCCGTCTGTGGTCAGAGAAGCTCGGGGAGGCGACGAGATCCATTCGAGAGGTCGAAGCAACTCGGGAGGAATGAGGAGCAGTCTGCTGAAAGGGACAGAGTTCGGTCCGAACTCGGTCCCTGGCCGAGTTTGGGCCGAACTCGGTGTGGTGTTCCAGAACCTCAAAATCAAAGTCGGTCCCAATTCGATCGGCGGGCTGGACGAAAATTCAGAGGTGGTTTATACACCGTTGGATCGCATCCTACGGTCCAGGATTAGCTGCGGGATTAGGGGATATATATTATGTTTTTCTAACCCTAATTCCTAAGGGGACACTAACATATCATCTCAAGAAAGAGAAGAAAAGGAGGCAAGAGTGCCATTGCAATCTTGGGAAGGAGAAAGAAGGATTTGAGGCCATTTCGGAGGAGGAGATCATTTTGGATAAATTTTTATTGTCTTCTATCTTCGTGGTGTGATCTATTTTATATTCATAAGAGTTGTGGTGATCCGTGTTGGATCGGGAGGAGCTTGTAGATGGTGTATTATCTTTATTCCATTAGTGGAGGTTCTTCTGGGTTAGACTCGATCGTCCCGTGATTTTTTTTCCGCAAGGATTTTTTACGTCAAAATTTTCTGTGTCTGCGTGGATTATTTTTCTGTGGTTTGGTGTTTGGTTTGTGCGTTGTATTGCTCGGTTCTCTCGCAGGTACTCTCTGGTTTTGGAAAATATTTTTCGCGCTTCTTTCCCAACAAGCATGACAAGATTTCATGTTTGGACAACCTCCATCTGCTTAGAACAACCCTCTAGACAAAAGCGTAATCTGCAAGAGATCGAAATTGCGGGTGATCCTCCAGGACATAAAGAAACGTCTTCTAAGAGGTTGAATCAATGGACAACCCAAAACTCCATATCGGCCTTGAGGCGCAACACCACTTACACCGGCATTTGTTATATGTTGCAAAAAATAATTGCCATCTCACCATTTGCAACAAGCATTGTGCTCAAATATTGTATTGCAGTATAATAGTGTAAATGCATTAGAGTCGCAAACTAAACCAGGCAACAAGTTTTGCGTGTAATTTTAGAGATTATCTATGGAATTATTCATCTCTTTGATAGACAATGAAGAATAATTCTCATGAGTCACGAAAGGGTGAAAGAAACTTTTTGGAAAAAAAAAAAAAACAGCTTTTACTTCAGCGCGCCTCTTCACCGATTATACTTTTGATAAATCTGCTAAAGCAGTTGGAATGAAGCTCAACTGCCACAGATTGTCAAAGCAGTAGATTTCACAGAAACATAAACTAAATTAACAGACTTTACTTAAAAAAGATTTCCTAGCTTTATAGTTAATTGGATCTATTTTGATGTATATATGATAAACATCCACATCCGAAAGGATCCAAAGGTCGTCTTATTGGAAAAGATGCTACACATTGCTGCTGGCAAAGTGGACTCCATTTAACATAGTACTTTTATTCTAAACCACAATTTAAATAACAATACATCAGAGCATTTAGATACATTCAAATATAGGTCCAACAAATGATTCCAGTGATATCATACATACAAGCAACCCGATCGCTAGAATTGATTTTATTTCTGATATCATTTTAAACAATTTATGGAGAAATTTGAAACCATAATGAAAATATATCAAGGTAGGCTAATAGCATATGTTTCATGTTTCTTTCATCATAACTGAGCAACATACACAAGACGGCCCAAAAATCTTCCCTCTAGACCCCCGTCCCCATGTATCAAAAGAAATATATCTCATGTGCGAACATTCAGATGTACAACAATAACAACAGCCACTGAACATTTTTATTACAAGGTTGGTACACTGACAGATCTCAATAATGAGTAGCAGCAGGTGCAGTACCGGTTATTTTACATAATTCTGAACCAGTCACACTCACCCATAGCACATTGATATAGTTAAAAGTGGTGCAGAGGACATCGTTGTCCTCAACAGTCCGTGCAGGAAATGATAACAGGGAGAAAAAAAGAAAGGATATTTAGACTTTTAAGTCTCGCATAAGTTGTAAAATTAGTGTTTAGATCTCCAAAAATTAATAATTAGTGTCGGGGTCTCAAAAGTGTCGCCAAAAATAATTGGTAACACTTTTGAGACCAAAAGTGTCACTAATTATTTTGGAGATCCAAATACTAATTTTACAATTTATGTGAGACCAAAAGTCTAAATATCCCAAAAAAGAAGTTCCAAACATTATTGGTCAAGTGCATTGGGCAGAATAGAATATTACATATTTCAACAGGAGGAAAAGAAAATATTGAGAATAGATATAGAAAGGGGGGAGCTACTCAGATTAATACATCGCTAAGCATCTGAAATAACTTAAAGAAGCAAGCCAATAGAAATATAACTTGGTATTCTGTAAAGTTACTTGCACCTATAATTTTTCTGTACATAGACCATAGATGAATAAAAAGTCTGCTTAACAATTATCAACACGCAAGCAGAAACTTAGAGAGCTCAAGAGAATCCTTCAACCTGTGAAGAAACTCCTTGGATCAGGTCTTTCATGACATGTTACATGATCCCCCAAGGCATGAAACTGAGTAGCTAAAAGCTTGACAGGTAACCATTTTCATGAATTGGGATGCTCAGATTGTATTAAGCATGACGAAGATCAACAACATCGAAATTAGAGATGGTGTCCATGTAAACATGAGAGCAGTGCTCGTAGATTGGATTTCCATCAAGAGGCTCCTCATGGGGGTGGAATCCACGTTCTTGACAATTTCGTATCACAGACACACCGGTTGGGTCTGATAAGTGGAATATGCCATGTGTTCTGTGCAAGAAACATAAGACAATTTAGAATAATTCCATGAAATAATTACCTCATCAATACTAATAGTATTAGTCTTTGTACGAACAAAATATTAGGGCAGAGAACAGCTAAGTGTAACTAGATTAATGTGAAATTTTATAAAGCAGCTGATGAGAAGGAAAATTCAGAAGTTAATTCTCAAATGAAACTGGCCGTACCAAGAAACAGAATTAAGTTTCAAAGCAAAAGGACTTGAAAAGAAATTAAAAAAAAAAAATATTTCCGGGAAAGTACACTGTTTTTCTTTATGTTTGTATGAAAAAAGCACATTAAAATTTAATTGTGTTAACTTAAAAGATTTGGGAGGAGACTTCTGGTTTTTTACAATTTGATAGCTGACAACAAAGTCAGCATCTTTGCAGAAAGCCTTGCATAAACCCAACTGGAAAAGATGTAGAGAAAAGAGAAAAAAAAAGAGAAAAAAGGTTTACTTTTCTGATTTCGTTAAACTTTCTAAGTCAACTGTGTTGATGAAGAAAAGACAGGACATACCTAGATGTATCAGTCGGTGCCATAACAATTGCAATTGCTTCTGGTAACATAATCTGTTACAAAACCATGACCAGACAAAAATATCAATTTAACATTTCATGTTCCCCCTAAGAAATAGAAGTTAATTGAAACTCAAATAGGAAGAAAATTTACTTTTCAGAAAGACGGGTTCATCATTCATGTCTTTATATTCTGAGATATGTATTTGTTAACTAATGCAGTAGTATTTTGAGAAACTCGTTTCTTTGAGTAAACTAGGTCACATTTAGGACAAACATTTCTTTATATTTCGAGATCGATTAAATAATGCATTAAAAAGAAAAGGTAGACATAAGCATGGTCTTGTATTATTTATAATGAATGATGATTATCGATGAATAAACACATGCTCAGAAGTTCCATAAATTCATCACTTCACTAAAGTCCAAAAGATTTTAGGTCAAGATCTCTTTTCTTCGTTGAACATTGATGTTCCCAGCTCAAATTCACTGAAGACCTGTAAGTACTTGTTTCTACTTTCTAGGTGCTTTTGTAATCCATATTTCTACGCTCTTAGATTTTGACCTGATCTGACCTAACCTAACATCATGCAAACTCAGAAGGTGGTCAAATATGCAAACCCCATTTAAACTACCCCATAGCCAACAAAGAAAAATTTAAACAAACTATCGTATAATATAAGCATGTCTTCAATTTGTCCAGTTACTGGGTAAAAAAGATGGGAACTATATAATTCAGTAACACCGCCACCCCCACACAAAAAAAAAAAAAAAAACACACACACACCACTTCCCTATGAAAGGCGTACAACATACCAGTTCATATGGCTGAGTTCCAAAACTCTCTAACTATAGGTGTATTAGGTACAAGCTAATATAGCTGTTCGAACAATCTCTAAGTGACTCATCCAAGACGAATGAGAAATATGACAAGCATCTACCTCCTCCTAATGCCAACAAAACAAAACTGGAGATAAAGCTAAGAAAGATAATTTTTTCCAACCTAGAACGATCAGTGTGAGCAAGGTTTGACGATGGAAAGAACCCTAGGTTTGGACATTCTAGGTACCAAGTCCCAAATAAATATATTAGAGAGAGGATCATTTTTCAAAACCATACAATTGCTACAAAACGATCTACAATGATTATGATCATTTCACACTAAAACATGCCAACATTTCTTTTTCCTGTATGATAGTTTATATCTAGCAATACATGTCCTGTATTTTTTTTATTGAAAAACTCAATAATATAATTTTGATATTTGAATTTGATCCATATACAGGAGTATTAGCCTGCTATGATCCTTTTGCCACCATTTTCAATCCAAGATGAGTCTAGTCAAGAGCCAGTATAGGACTTTGTTATTCTATGAACTGAATGATTCACACATGCAAGTTGGGACTGACTAATCACTCAGAGCAACATTTTGCTGGAATTCATAGGCTATCTTTACCTCATATTTAAAAAAAGCATCCACATTGCTAACCCAGAAACAATGGGAAAGGCAACATTTTGCTGGAATTCATAGGCTACCTTTACCTTATATTTAAAAGAAGCATCCACATTGCTAAGCCAGAAAGAATGGGAAAGGCTTTTGATTTTGATTCCCCCCCCCAACAAATCCATCAATAAAAATTTGTTTAAATTTTGTTTTTGGGTGCTCCGTAAAATAATAAATTTGTTGAAATTATGACCTATCTGCATTAAAATCTGGCTCTTGCCTAAGACCAAATGAAAACCCAACTATTGGCACATGGTAGGCTTGGACCTTTAAATTGTGAGCCAGTCACATACACATACAGCGAGGTGACCTAGGTCGCAAGGATTATCATCCGGTGAGGACCGCATCCAAATAGGTACCTAACATGGTACTTCCTCGAAACTCATGTCAGATACGACTCTCCCATATCTACATTCCACATGGACCCAAAACATGGTAAAAGTGATTTTGCATGGACATGATTGTGCCAAACATAATCAAGATATCAATGCTTTGCGACAAATCATTTCTATAACATATCGTAATCTAAGGTACTATCCAATGTATAAATAAAGATATTATTGAAATCTGATATACAAATTGTGTTGTATATAAATTTTCTACCATGTGTTTTTAAAGTTGTACCCAAGCCACACCCATATCCTAAATCTTTTTTTTTAAATATGCCTTATTTTTTTAAAAATATGCCTTATTTTGAATATTCTGCCATTGCCAAACCTGTGTCCCTTGTCTACGAAACCTAATAGGACACTCACAAAGCAGACCCAAAAAACCGCAGGTTGACAAAAACCCAACACAAAAAAAGGATCTTAAGATTGCGAACATGTTCACCAAAATACCTAGGAATAGCCCTGAGGCTTGCTACATATAATCAAACCATTGATGGGTACCAAGACTCTTATTCATTGTCAGTAGCCAGCATCCTTCAGTACATATCTTCAAATTAATGCTAAGAGTCCAGTTATAAGAAAGTTGTACTTCAAAGAAACCACTTATTGCTGACACTGCATTTATTCCCAATCTCATCTTTGTCGTGGAATGAAGTAAATATAGTGGGTCTAAAATGATCTCGGTGACGTTTTGTTGCTGAAAAAGGACGTCGATGATAAAATTCAAAATGTTGCACATACATATCAGCTTACTTAAATACTTCATGTCCTATATTCAAATGTCCTAAAAGGCTTAAACTAACAACATGATACAAAGAGGGAGGAGGTAGGAGAAGATGGAGAGTAGAGGGAAGCATACTTGGTGATCGACTAAAGGAGAGAACAGCGGAGGGAAGAGAAGGTGTCGCACTAGAGAAAAATTGAGGAAGGAGACCTAGAGAGTAGATCTTGAAAAAACAGAGGGCTAATAATTTATTCCTACAGTTGCGGGGAGTCGAGTTTCTTTCATGTAGAAAATCGAGAGAGAGAGAGAGAGAGAGAGAGAGAGAGAGAGAGAGGAATAGAGAAGAAGAGAATGGTTAGGTTATATTTTCTTTAATGTTGGGTCTAATGTGTAGGATTTTATAAAGGAACTCTACCCTTCAACCATAAAAGTCGAATCAGCCAATTTTTCACATGACTTACTGTCCCAACATGTTGGGGATATTCCAATATGTTGGGCAATTATTTCCAGAACGACAAAGAACATTTTTTGACACCGGTGTTGTTTTGGTGTTCAAAATGAAATGTCGGCTAACAATTAATACACAGATGGCTAATTGTCCAACATCTAAAATTCTCAACTTAATACCAAACAGGGAGCAACAATCCACTACCTAGGTTCATATTTGCTCCAGCTCCTTCCCATACTGCATTATTGATGTTGGCCAGGCATCTTCTTTTGACATTCACTACTGCAAACCATCCATTAGAGCTCCACTAGTAATTGAAACGTGAAAAATCAACACAGTGGCACATCCCAATGTCAGAGTTGCTTAAAATCATCATTTTCAGCTCATTGATGCAACCTGCCAACATATGGAATGCTGGGGGTAATCCTTCATTTTTCTTTTCTTTTCTGAAACTTTGATGTCAAGAGAGAATATACTTTATAAATTAATCTTTTCAAATTGCCGGAACAATCTAATTCCTAGACTGCACTGTTCATTTTCACAATGAATAATATAAAAGGAAGCAAACTAGTTTGTGATTTACTTGTCTCTGGCATTCATATGCCTAAAGGCACCTTGGTTTCTCCTCCAATTAATACACACAAACCTAACTTTCGCTCAATATTCACAGCCCGACCAGGACACACATGTCATCATGCAATCGACAATGTTACTAATAGAACCATGCTTATCACAGCAATATAATTTTTTTACCTTTAGTAGAACTGCTCAGATATCACCTTAAAGATGGATTTCATTTTGGTAGTTGTGTAGATGCTACCATGACTCCAAAACAATAAAAAGTATCGATAGATTATGTTAAGTGTAAACGTGATTACAGTTGCAACTAGCCCATTATTTGTTTACTTTATACAGATTTATAATTCGTAGGCTGTGTTTGGTTGCTAAGAAAGTGAGGAAAATGAAATGAATAAAAAGGTATCCTACAAATGGGATCCCATCTCTACATGAAACACACACTCTCTCTTTCATTTTCTACAAAAAATAGCACAAGCTTAAGGCTCTGCTAGGCATTAATATATTCAGCAATTAAATTATGATGGCAACTATGATGTAACTTCTGAAATGGGAGGGGTGTATAGATGGTGGTCAAGAGATATCTAGGAGCATAGTTTTTGGTATTTAGGATCCACTATTCATCATGAGGGAGACATTGGGAGGGATGTCATGCATTGAATCAAACATGATGGTTGAAATGGAGTACTTCAAGTATAGTTTATGATCATTGAAGATCTTTGAAGTAGAATGCAAAATTCTACAACAGTGTCTCAAGACGAGACATGCTTTATGGATCATAATGTTGGGCAATTAAGAAACATGTCCAAAAAATTTGCATAGCCGAAAATGCTTAAGATGGTTGAGTGACAATACATTAAAAGATGGGACAATAAATTAGTGTATTCATGGAAAGTTGAAAGTCGTGCCATTCGAGGACAAGATGGATAGAAAATCATCCTAGGTGATTTGAAGATGTCAGACGAATAAATGCTCCGTTAAGGAGGAGTAATAAGATAGTAGTTAAAGAAACCGCTACTAGTAGAGGTGGGCCTAAACGAACATGGATTAAAGTTTAATGAAGATTTTTGTTAGTTAAAGAGAAAATGGCCCTTAACAGAGCTACATTGTGCTTTGTTAAGGATAACAGCTTTGTTGTTGTCGGAATAACATAATACTAAATTGTGCTTTGAAATAGAGATTAAGGAGGATTAGTTTATAATTAGCATTGACAACTGGACTGATGATCAAACAGATCAGAATTTTCTCATACCCAACTTGGACGGGCAGACTATGAATCTCAAAAGTGCAAACACGAGAGACATGAATCGAGTTCATGAACATAATTCCTACTAGAACATGACCTGGATTTGGTTATGAATGAACCCGGTATGGTTTCTGTGTGAAGCGGACCTGACATGAAATGTATGGTGAACAGACAGGATATGCGCCGTATGTAGAACCTAGACCCAACCTGGATTTACTTGGTCTTTATATAGAGATCCACACCCAACCCAAAATGATAAGCATACAAATGAGGTATGACCTCGAAGGAAAGACCCAAGCCTGCCCGATTTGATGATAATCTCCATAAACGTTGGACCCATGAAATTTTAGGATCCAGAACTATTTGAAGAATATATGACCTGACCTGACCCAACCCGACCAATAAAAAATAACATTTAATTAGCGTTTGGTTATTATTATGTTAAATGATCAATGCATTAATAAACTATGATTTTATCAATAAGACAGAATTCATCTCCACAGTAGAAATGTTCTAGCTTGGATATAAATAAATCTATTTCTCTACCCAAATACGACAAGGAATAGAAGAGGAATTATTAAGATCCGACTAGCAAAAAGAATAAAGTTGTACATAGAAAACGAAGTTGAGTTTGGAAAGGAGTTATACAGATAGAACTAAGTTGAGTTTGGCAAGGGCCAATTTTGAACTTATTCCTAGACTTACTCCAGAACACCTAAATGAACGAACCTTACACAGTATCCTAAAGCCACAGATCTAACAGATTCAAGTTCACATGATAGGATAACTTATGCAAAAAGCTTACACATTCAAAATAAGTTGAAGGATGTCTATATGTTTAGGGAAATAAATGTGTAACCCTTCACTAAAGGAGCACAACTCACGAGAATAAAGTAAGAAATTAATCTCTCTTTTTTGAAGAAAAGAACTTACTACATTTGCCAGAAGTAAGATAATAAAAAACAACTCCAATATCATATGATGCTATGAAACAAAACCAACTTTAGTTTGGAACGATCACATGCAATAAAAATTGAAATGGTTCAAAGCTAAGAAACCACTATTTTGTAAATTCTACAAATCAAATAGATGATAAATCTTCAGAGTATTGAATTGGAAAAAAAATGAAGAAAATTCCAAAATTTTGTGTATAAATACAGGAAGTTCCGTTCCATCATCACCTGATATGAATAGTGAGTGTGTAGATCAATTGATGACATGAAGCAAGTCTGTGTTGGGTGCGTCTGAAACAAACAATGTTAAAAATGAATTAAAAAGCAAATATAGTGCGACTGGTTGATAATTCATACTACTGGATGAAAGGAAAAGAATCTACGCAAATATAAACAATGCAATATGAATTTTGTTTTAGTGGTACAGGCTTTACAGCTATGGAAGACTCATCAAACAAAAGTCTATAAAACATAGCATAATATGAACTATAGTAAAACAACTTCTGATGCCAAGATTAAACACAGCCTTGCAGCACTCCAGAAAGAGCAAACCAGTAGGCACATATAACAAATCAGCATTCTTAAGTCATAGTACTGATCAGCTGAGATCCCTCTTCAAAAGAAACTGTACTTGTATGATGTGTATCAACAAGAAAAGCAGCTAGGAAGCAAAAGTGGAGTAGATGCAAGATATATTGCTTGATGCTGACATGCTTACTGTGGCCTAGTGCACCCAGTACAGTGTTGCAAAATCTTCAAACATCAATAAACTAGTGTACATAGCATACTGGTGATATAGTTGGAAATTAGTGGCAAAGCCATGGCTTTCATTCAATAGATCATGATTATCAAATTTCTGAAGTACACTATTCACTAGAGAGGTTATTCTTTTAGATGAAATATATAACTAATCCCTACATCAAACTTCTGTAACTTCAGTTTTCTGGTATATTCCTTTAAGAGGTGAGAACCCTTAATGTACTAAACTCCCCAAAACATGAGTCCTATATGCTACAATAGATCTTTTTATCAGCATAAATGCCTAGAAACATTCCTTAGAATATATGTAAATGATTATAGATGCCGTCATTCTACAAAAATCAAACCACTGTACCCTGAAAAAAGGTATTATCACACACACACACACACACACAGAGAGAGAGAGAGAGAGAGAGAGAGAGAGAGATGTTTTATCACACACACACACAAGTTGTCATTGGATTTACTCAGCCAACTACTACTTATGGTTTGTCAATAAGCAAGATAGGTTCTGTAATAGAAAATCATCCTTGGTCTCTAAATAATAGTATCAGTATTTGTATTTAATGCAGGTAGTCATTAAAACTATAATAGAAAGTCACGTTTAATCGAAAACTTTGTGAATGGTTATAAACAAATCTGAAGACGTGTGTACTGCTGTACTGCTCACTATGCTCCTGTTAAAAAGTTCACCTGTGCTAGCTAATAAACAGAAACTTATAACAATTGGGAATCATCAGTCTTACAAAGCATAAAGAGATACAAATCCCTTGTATATGAACAGATAAAGTAAACATCATCTCCATGTCACACACACACACAAGTTGTCATTGGATTTACTCAGCCAACTACTACTTATGGTTTGTCAATAAGCAAGAAAGGTTCTGTAATAGAAAATCATCCTTGGTCTCTAAATAATAGTATCAGTATTTGTATTTAATGCAGGTAGTCATTAAAACTATAATAGAAAGTCACGTTTAATCGAAAACTTTGTGAATGGTTATAAACAAATCTGAAGACGTGTGTACTGCTGTACTGCTCACTATGCTCCTGTTAAAAAGTTCACCTGTGCTAGCTAATAAACAGAAACTTATAACAATTGGGAATCATCAGTCTTACAAAGCATAAAGAGATACAAATCCCTTGTATATGAACAGATAAAGTAAACATCATCTCCATGTCATACTTCAAAAATAAAGTAATATGAAAAATAAGACAGTGAACGACATTAACAAGTTGATTTAATCAATATATGCTATAGATACTCAGGACTACTTAAGACTATCATAAGAACAAGACATTTGAGTAAACCAAGAAGTGATGGCAAGTAGATAAAGTTCAAGTGTTCTTCAGAAGCTTACATGTATCCACCCAAGTGGAAAAAGAGCGCGTTTGTCTTGAATGTTGAATATTTCTTCTTCATCTGTCGTTTGACACTTAAAACAAAACAAATCATCAAATAAGGAATGTTCACCACGAAGCAGATAAAGAACGAGTCCTTGCTAATAAAGAATACAATAGAGAACAAGCACAAAACCAGTCAAAATGTCAAGCAAACCATACTACTTCTGGTTCAGTAGGGTAAATTAATTACCATGGCATCTCAATTGTCTTAATTTATCTAAAAGATCTTCAAGCAGGGAATTAACAAGCTTTCTCCTCAGAATGTTTGCCCTAACAGTGCAGTGCACCCCTTCACGGATGCATTCTCTGTGACAAGTACAATTTGATGCCATGAAGATATTGACTGAGAACATCTTTTTTGTTCTTTGATACATGACAGAGAAGTGGTATTCGGGCGAAAAACCCAAGCAGGTCAAACTAATAAAGGACAATGTAGCACATATCTATGAAAGATGTGATCAAGAGCACGAGATCTCAACTCTGAGGTAAGGGCATCAAGTCTTATGTTAAAGACATCGACTTGTTTTGAAGAAAAGAAAGAGGTGGGTAAAGGTGAAGGAAATGCCAAAGAAGATGAGACGACCAAATAAAGAGAGAATGAAACTGTAGCTGATTATGTTGGATATTTGTTGGAGAATTAAACATCCTATGAATTGGTTATCTTTATGTTGGATATTTTATGGTTATGTTGGATATTTGTTAGGAAAACGTCACATATATCCTTCTACAGACAGATTGGATTTGTCATTATCAAGTGGCTGTCATACCCATATTTAATCATAAGTGCATAAGTCATGACTATTTGTACATTATATCATGAAGAAACCATCCAAAATTATTCAGACTCACAAGTTCTCTTGTCCTCTCACTCACTGCCGTGAACAATCCTTGTTGTTAAACAAAAGTAGAAATTGATAAAAGGCTACACTTCATGTTGCTTTACTATTTCTTTTCTTCTTTTTTATTATATTTGGTTTATGGCTTTAGCTATTGTTCTTGTATTTTAACTTTTTTACAGGACATTGCTTGGTATGATTGTTAGTTTTGATGCTTGCATCATCGAGAATGCAACTCAAGTGCAGGAAACTACATTTATACAAAATGATTCTATAAACCAGTGGTAAGGTCTGTTTCATATATCTTAGACCCTTCAAGACCCTATATTAATATAAACGGAAGTCTTGTGGCACCAATATACCATTACTTAAGTCCTATTTTTCTATTTTCTTTGTGAAAAAATACGACGTGTGTTCCTTTCCTCTAAGGTGGTGTTTGGTTGGCTGTAAATGGAAATACAGAAAACATTTGTTGCACCATTTCCAATGTTTGGTTTGAAATAAATGCTGAAACTTGTGCAACAAATGTTGCATCATTTCCTCCAACTACGGCAACAAATGTTGTGGCCAAAATGGCTACAAACACCCGCTACGACAACATTTGCAACATCATTACATCATTTACTCACATTCTCTACTCATTCAATGTCATAAATTCACAACCAAACAATGGTTTCCCATTTACCGTAACAAAAGTTGCAACTATACATGCCAATCACATCATTTCAAACAATGGATTTGACTATTTACATACAACAAAACAATGGATTTACAAAACCACTTACAGCAATAAATGCTACATGCAACATGTGTTGCATGGGATTTGCATTAGCGGGCAACCAAACAGCCCCTAAGTGTCACATGTTCTTTATTATCAATTATTAGATGTTTGTTGTTACCGAGTACCATAAAATCATTAAATATTTATAATGCCCATGAAATAGTCCGTAACACAAAAAGCATAGGTCACCAAGTAATTTATGTAAATTAAATTACTTAAATAACTTAGCAATTATGGTAGGTACACTTAGTAATAACGATGAGTATAAGGGGCACTTCTCACCAAAATCAGTAAGAACAAACAGCATAATGACGAGTAGAGAGCATTTTCTGCTCTTTGTTATCAAGCAAAATAAGAGATACAGTATGCGGCACTTTGTAATCAGGTAATAATTATGATGAATAATACTATCCAACAACTGTGCTTTCAAACTTAGTATGTTCAAACAACAAATTTCCAAAACAAGATAAAACAAATGTACTTATACTGAACACATGATTTAAGTACTATGATGATCTTTGATATTCATAATTTGATTGCATATTGCTCAAAGAACTTAATTTATCAATATACTTCTAGTTTTTTGTATCTATTTGCATGTGGTACAAGAGTATCTTATGATGCACAATACAATAACATACTAAAATGATTCACGATATGTATCAAAAGTTGACATCAAAGATTAAATCTAGAGGATAGGTTAAAGATTGAAGGGGAAACATTATCTTACTGAATCTGAAGTTGCCTCCTGCTTCGGAATTATTAGGGTTGATACAAAAAATGTCCTGTTTTTCTACATAAAAACACAAAGGAGCATCAGAAAATCAAACAAACAGCCAAGCAACCCTGCATATTAGTATATTACATGACTTACTAATGAACCAGCAAGAACCCCGCACGTTTCCAGATTCCTAGAAGTGTTCATCTCAGCAAGCCGCAAGAAACATTCCATCATCTTTACTGGCTGCAAGAAGAAGTTTAAAGAATATATTCTTAAATCCACCTGCTAAATCATGTCTTCAATCATAATAACATCTTGCAGTATATTTTGAACACCGATGCTGCGTTCACCAGAAAAGTTCCAAGTTGAGCTTACAATGTGTAGTTTATGATATGATTTACAGTCCGCTGTTCCGTCCACTAGAGGTGTTGCTGGCCCTGGTCTTGGATCAGCAACTCTTGAGGGAGGAATCGCATGTGGCATTGAGTGCACCTGAGCTAAAACTGGAGGCACAGAAGGTTGCCTAATGTTCAACTGTGAAAAAGTCTGCTGTGCAGCATCAGTGCCCAAAGAGCAGGACTCATCTACTGTAACTGGCCATGTACCATCGTCAAGGGAAAGAATAGACTCCATATCAGTAGTAGTCCCATTGGAATCACCTTTTTTGACCGCAAGTGAACCATATTGCCCGCCCTGATTTAGGCTGTAGCCCAAACGCACAAAAAAAAATCAGTCAGTCTAGAAGCAATGCTATTGTAGAGAACTAAAACAGATGAAACTAGTGACATTCAATATGGTTTCTCAGCTTCCAGATCCACACAATAAAGAAGTAACAATATACTAACAATAAATGGTAGGAACTGCTGCAAAATGCTTTAGTATTACTCACTCTAAGATTTTAGTTTGGGTCAAGTTGTCATTGCTGGGATACTGGACCTGTAACAAGTAGAAGTAAATAACAAATGGCAGTCACTGGTTTTCAAAAAATACTTGTCAATAATACAAGAATCTTACCCTTGTACCAGAAATTGGTCCAGTCCATTGACTGCGAAATCCAGTAGGCCCTAAAATGGAGTGTCTAGATAATGTTTCCTCCTTTGGATGAGGTATACTAAGAGACCTGAACAAGTCGTCTAAAGCAAATTAAATTTGAGAAAGTACATAACACAAAAAATACACAAATACATATACAGAAGTAAATATACATTTGAAATAACTCCGTGAACAAACACCATTTATTTTGTGCTTATTTCTAGTAGGATGCACATCTTTAAGCATAAACTGTTCAATACCAGGAAGACAGCATGATATCGAGAAAGAACTAAACTCTAACTGGGAGACAAATTATATGAATACTATAGAATGATGAAGAACTCCTTGCGAACCTTAACCTCCTAGAAGATCCTTCTTGGTTCACAATAACGCAATGCAATGGATCAAGTGGCCAATCTATGCAGTTACAGCAAGGGTATGTTCAACTGCAATACCAATGGAAGTTTGAGCCATGAATATGTTGATGAACTATCAGAGAGCCATAAGTTTAGACCTGAAATTGAAGAAAGAAAGGCCAGCACTTTGCTCACTGAAAAAGTGAGGTTCTATGCTTGGGGAGTCCTACGTATATTTAGAGTCAGAAGGTCCATCAAGGTGGGGATGCACCAGCATAGTAAATGTTGTGATGCCAAGATGCATGAACAGGTCAAGTGTTACAGGACATGCTAAAATTGCTGGAAGAAGGAAGCATATCCTTCAGTCTGAGAGCAAAACCAACACAAAACTTGCAATCAGCATCAAGTTTTCAATAATCTGTTGTCAATATGAAACAAGAACGGATTGACATGTAATATATTGTAAAGTTCAAATTCGGGAAAGGGAGCATGAAAGTCATTCTGGAGAAAGAGAGCACACAAAAAATCCTTGTTAAAGTCGCGTCCCTCTGCATGCAATTTAGTAGCACAGATCAGTTCTTAGGTCTAGCTCTCAATATTTATATTTAAAGATGAATCAAAGTGATGATCCTAGAGACGCAGAGTTATGTATGATATATGCTTCTTTTCAGTACTACCCTTTTATAACAGGCAACCAAGCTAAACTTATTTGATCCGGAGTTATGTATGATATATGCTTCTTTCCAGTACTACCCTTTTATGACGGGCAATCATGCTAAACTTATTTGATCTGTGACACGACAGGCCAACAATAACTAGGAAAAAACAATATACTTACATTTTTTGAAATTTCCTGTCTATCTGCAACAGCTCCGGAGGTTTAGCTTGACTATGTTCAATACTTGGTTTCTGTGAAGATTTGGATGTAGTTCTGCTTGGTGCCTAAAGTTAGTATAACCAGTTAGAGGGATAGTTCAAACAAAAGAAATATGAACCACCACGAGCAGAGGGCATAGTAATTTATATCATCTTCACGTGTATAACAAATCATATAGTTCTGAATATTCAGCATCCTTAATCGTAAGCAAGAACAAATTTAGATAGAAATATACCTGCTCAATGTAAAGACTTGTGGAGATTTGCTTTCTTGCAGGATACATAATCTGCCCTGGACCATCAGATTGATCTATATGGCCTCTGTTGAGTTCATCAACTTGACGTTGAACATCCGACTTCAGAGATTCTAGCTCGTCAATAACATCCAACAGTTTCTAGAATAACGAACGGGATTGTCATTCCTTCGCTCTTTGAATATGTCATAAAGATGAATGCAATTCCTAATATCAAATTATATCATCTTACCTCTTCATTTAGATTTCTTTACAGTCTAGGAGAATTTGGAGGGTGAGCCTTGGTTGCATGAGGTTAAAGTGCATATCCAAAAGGTAGGTCTACCTAACTGCCGACTGACCGCTTAGGTTCTATGTTATGACACACTCATGCTCATAGTTACCTTGGCTAGGAATTTGGCACCAACATATAGGATTGGCGTCAGGTTGACAGCTGGTCATAAAATCTTTGTCCAATCTTTCATGGAGCTTTATTATGCTCCATAGCCGACCCCATTGTGATGGGAGAAGCCTTGGATGATGATGATGAGTTTCTAGAATAACGAAATGAGCCAATAACTCTCTATACTTGCAATAAGAAATATGCTTGCTTGTTTTCTTTTGCTGCTAATGAAGAATAGGCATAGTAGGACAAATTTTTTTTTTAAAGAACAAAAAGAAACAAGAACAATTGTCCTAACCTTTCTGAATGTTGATTTTTCTTTTGGAAGCAAAGCATGATAATCTCTATGAGAAGGTATTGTTTCACACATAAGGCTGCAGTCACAAAGCTATTATTAGAAAGTGTCTATACATGAAACATGAAATCATTAGATTAAAATGCATAAAATAAAATCTATTACTGGAGAGTGGCATTTAAGTAAAATGCGTATACAAATACTGTAAGTATCAATAAGACGACTAAAGACTAGCAAAATCAAGTGGAATTAGATTTGAGTGGATGTACCTTGAATATCTAAGAAGTATGATGTAAAGGTCGATGAGATTTTTTTCCTCTCGATAGATGCTTGCCTAAGCTAGCACAAAGCACATAAAATTGCGATTAGGCAGTAAAGCATCTCGTTAAATTATTACAGAAAAACCACACGCGTGAATAGACTGAATCATATTCCAGAGATAATGCCCACTAGAATGAAGCAAACATTGAATTATTAATTGAAAATTTACACCATGGAGAACATAATGTTTCAAATTACATCCCAGGGTTGACATCACTAAAGGCAGAAATGATACATCTAGACAGCATGATCACTGATGAGAAGGAAAGAAATCTACTTAAATTACTCCAGGAGATTTTTCTCATGAAATCAAAAATTAGCAAAAGACTAGAGAAATTTGAAATCAACAATAAGCTATCTGCACAAAGTGCACATAGGCCTCTGCCCACAAAGCCCGTAAGGTATATCTCACAGGAAATGAAAAATAAGATAACAAGGACTAAGATGACTCTCTTCCAGCTCATTACATTTTAAAACTCGGGACGAACACACTCCTTGGCACTTTCGGAATCAACAATGACTATCCTGTCCAATTAGGGGCCACACTTGAGTACATCTGTAAGAATCACTATTTCTCATAGAATGAGGTTGGTTATATGGATCCTGCATTCCAACATCACATCTACGACAACGGTTTTTACATCACTCCTTAGTCCCCGTTTATTGGTAACAAACTCCTTGCTTCGTACGCACCATCTCGGAACCTGTTACCCTACCATTGACTCATTTACTAGTGTCTAATTTTTTTATCCTAGATTAACTGACATCCAACTCAACCTGTTCATTTTTCTCATGCAGCCTAATATTCATGATGCTGTTAAGCAGCATTCAGACAAAGTATCAGTAAGAATTGTAATATAAAAGATTAGTTTCAAAAATATGGCAAAAAGGAACTAAACGGTCATCTATTTGCTAATCATGCTTTGGTAACATTAGAAACATTCTTTCCTTGACATCGTATACAGTTTTTTTAGTTTTTTATACATTTTTTTGTGTCTTTTTTAGAAAACATGTAAGCACTTCATTTACGGTAAAAGTGATGTTTTAAGTAAGCTGCTTGTCTTTTATTTCGCTGTATCATTACTCGCATAGGTCAAAAGATTTGCTCTCTTACTCGACACACTTTCGCTAGACATCCACAGTTATGAATTAAGAACAATCAATTATTATACTAAGCGTGCAACATGATGCAAGATCACCTGCCATATATTGTACATAGATGCTAGACATCTGAAAATAATTAGTTTGCATATAAAAATCTGATCCTTTCTACTGAACTACATACTTTTCACAGACAAACAGTAAATCTATCATCAACTTTGCACTAGCATCTCTTTTTAATATGTTTATATAGTATGGATCGTTTCGTCACAAATTCCAGACAAACATTCAAGTCCCATACGTCCTATTTTCAACCATCTTCAACATGGTTATACTAACTTATCAACACACCCATTTGTGCAGTTCCTAAGCTTGATATCACTCAGTTCCTTTCTTAGCCTCCTTATTCCTATTAGGCATCTGTAAATTCTCTTCCAAGTAGTTTACATCTTAAGTTCTGATTCAATAATGTTACGAATATTGTGAGACATTTGAAGAAAATATACTGCAGAAGAATTTCAACAACCCCGTATATACTTTTAGTACTGTCATGTTTGATGCATGTCCAACACAGAAACATGGACACGGATTGTTTTGGAGTTTGTGCTCTTCCTAGCTTAGCAGATATATGTCAGGTACACCTCCTTATGTATTCTGAATTCGAGAACATTACTTCTGGTATCCCAGGCCCGGCGCAGGGAAGGGGCAGGTGGGCGACCGCCCTGGACCCCTGATTTTAGAAGACCCCTAATCTTGCTTTATACATATAAACCTAGGGAAGAAAAGTGAAGAATATTAATTGAAGCAGCTGCAGGCCCGGCCCAGGGCAAAAAAAAAAATGAAACTATGGACAGGCTCGACCGAGCTGCTGGAGAAGAATTAAATAAAACCTGCAAAAGAAAAAGAAAAATGAAACGTCACACTACGCATTTTCCAGACACCTCTCTCTCTCTCTCTCTCTCTCTCTCTCTCTCTATGAAAAAAAAGAAAAAAGCTCTCATCTCCTCTTTCTCTCCCTTTCTCTCTCGGAAAAAACGGAAAAAAAATAATTTAAACATCTCTCCCTCCGCAGGATTTTTTTTTTCATTCTAACATATTTTTTTCTTACTTGCCAAACTTCCTCTTATGATTTATATAAATACATTTTATATTTGCTTATATATATATATATATATATATATATATATATATATATATATATATATATATATATCTCTTTGATGCAACTGATGTTAATTGTTTAAAGATTGGGAAGTCATTGTGCAGGATTTTTATTACTGGTGGCGGAGATCGCAAAGTGAACCTATGGCCAATTGACAAACCAACTTCTTTACTAGTAAGTAAAACAATAATGGGGAAGGCTTTGTTGCAATTTCTATAGTTTTGTCAAATAATACCATTCCAATTTTGATGTCTTTGTTGGCGTGTTGCCATGAGAGGCATCATAGAGGGCATGCTTTTTTAAATATGCTTTATCCAATACCTTTATGAAATAAATTTTGAGAAGGTTTAAGGCCCGTTTGGAACTATGTTTTGAACTTTTGATGCCCAAAAACAAATTTTAATGCCAAAACTTTCTAATTTGTAAGAGCATTGTTTGGGATCTGGTTTTAGTTAGCTTTTGGCAAAACCCGACCAAGATTTTTTGAATTTTTGAAACAAAAGAAAAAAGTTCCGTTCACCAAAACTACCGCAAACAAATAATTATGGACACAATTGTTCGTTTTTCTCTTGCATCTCTTAAGATAGGGTTATATTAGATTACAATAGATTAAATCATGATAAAATTTTAAGGATTATTTTGTGTAAGGGTACCACGTTTAGAACCTAATTAGACTTTGGGTACTGGGTTTGTCCGTTTTAGACTTTGGGTACTCAAAATCTTTTAGTGACACATTTTAGCGACGAATTTTTGTCATGAAAGACTCATTTCTTCACTGAAAGTCCAATTTCGTCACTAAAAAGTTCGAGTACCCAAAGTCTAAAACAGACAAACCCAATATCCAAAGTCTAATCATGTCCTAAACCTAGTATGCTTATACAAAATAATCTAAATTTTAATTTTGGTTAGTTTTTTAACTATAGATTAGTCTGAATTATAATTATAATCTAATTACTTTACACAGTTACACTAATTCTGAAGTTGATTGTATTTTAAATTATAGATTGAATTCGACTTAAATTTTTTGTTCTAATTAAACTTGATTAGATTAGATTATATTTAAATTTTGTATATTATATTTGAATGAAATTTTAAACATAAGATATGGAGATGAAATAGTATATTAACAATTTATAATTTGATCATACCATACGAATGGTTTAGTTGCTATTGGAAGAAACAAGTATTTGTTAGCCAGTTATTTTCAAAAAAGTTATATTTCTGCATGTATGTACAGATATCAAGTAATATATGTATACCTCTATCTATGGATTCAGTTTCCTAACTTTTCAAATATGATATGACATGAAAACACTTGGGATATGGACTAATTGTGGCATCCTTGTTGAACTAATAAGCTCACTAGATCCAAATCATATAGCTGACAAATTTCTTTCAAATAGTTCAAAATGTACATTGATTTTCAACTATATCAGACCCGGCCCAGGGACTTCGCTAGCCTTGTTTATAAAATATAAAAAAGAGATCGTCCTTGTAAAGACTCTTTTCAGTCTTTTGTATATGACCCTATTTATTAATTAAACTTGGATGGAGTATCCCTTAACATGAGTACTACCCGACCTCTTTAATGCCTTTTAAATTGTATTGAAGGTTATGGTTGACTCTCTTTCTCCCCCTCTGGCCCAGTCAATCTCAATTGGGTTGCTTCTCCTTGGCGTTTTCTGTTACCATTGCAATTGCACAATTTATCCGCAAAACCTAGCTAACTAATTCATTAAAGCAACTCCAAGTTTATTGATCCAAATTAGGTGATTTTGTTTTTTACTTCAATTATTTTTGTTATTAAGTCAATAATTAGTAGTATTTTATATTTTTATAAGATAAAATGCCACCTAGAAAATCTCTGGGTTAAGAAACTAAAAAAGAAAAAAAAAAAAAGATGAATTAGTTCAATCTCAAAATGCGCCATGGATAAGTTTGTTGTTAGTAGACCTACAAATTTAGTTGAAATTTTAAATGAATATCTAGTTAATAAACCAAATCAAAATCAATATCTCGAAGAAGAATTTGATCAAAATCAACCTGGTCACGAGGAAGAATTAGATCAAAATCAAAATGAAGTTGAGAATGTCGATATTTCCATTGATAATGATGAACCAATTGATCCTATGCCTGTAAATATTTTTGATCCAAAAAGTTGGGGGGGTCTTGATTTGAAATCGAAATATCTATTGGTAGGAAAAGGTCCTTTAAGAGTTGATAATTTCAATTTTCCTCGTGATGAATTCTTTAGGCATTTTTCTTCATCACATTATTTTTTTACTTTTACCCAATGGAGAAAAGGAAGATAAAATATGGTTAGTATATTCAAAAAAATAGATGAAGTATTTTGTTTTGTTGCAAGTTATTTAAGTTGAACAACAATAATAGAGAGAGTCAATTAATAAATGAAGGCTATAGAGATTGGAAGCACCTTAGTGAAAGACTTCGATGTCATGAAAAAGTAATGAACAAATGAGTAGCATGGACACATGGATTGATTTGCATATAAGATTGCAAAAACATGAAATGATTGATAGACATGTACCGATTAACAAAGAAAATGAACATTGGAAATGTCATGAAAAAGTAATGAACAAATGAGTAGAATGGACACATGGATTGATTTGCATATAAGATTGCAAAAACATGAAATGATTGATAGACATGTACCGATTAACAAAGAAAATGAACATTGGAAAAAAATGTTAGTAAGAATAATTTATGTCGTAGAATATCTTGCTAAACAGACTGACATTTCGTGAAACAAATGAGAAGATTGAGCAAGAAAATATTGGAAACTTTTTGTCCTTGATTGAAACTTTTGTAGACTTTGATCCTATAATGCAAGAATATATTCGACGCATCCAACATCAAGAAATTCAATATCATTATCTTGGTCATAAATTCCAAATGAATTGATAACTTTGTTAGCATCTGAAATTAAAAAAAAAATCATTAAAACTATTAAAGAAGCAAAATATTATTCTGTTTTACTTTATTGTACTCCAGATACTAGTCACCAAGACTAATGACTTTAATATTATGATGTGTGAATGTTTCAAATAGTCCAATAAAAGTAAAAGAGTATTTTGTAGAATTTTTAAAAGTTGATGATACATCGGAACTAGGTCTTTCCAATGAATTGCAATGTGTGCTAAAAACTCTTGATCTTGATTTAGATAATATAAGAGGACAAGGATACGATAATGAATCTAATATGAAAGGAAAAAACCAAGACGTACAAAAAAGATTACTAGAAATAAATTCTAGAGCTTTTTATACTCCTTGTGGTTGTCATACTCTCAATCTAGCTCTTTTTGATATTGCAAATTGTAATACTAAAGCTCATTCTTTCTTTGGAATTGTAAAACATATATATACACTATTTTCATCTTCTACAAAACGGTGGAATATGTAAAAGATAAAACACGCTGGGAAGTCGTGTTGAAAGTGTAAAAGCAATTAGATTTCAAGCTTCAGAAATACGAGAAGTTTACTTGAATTAGTAGGATATTAAGGGTCTAAGGTAAGTAGTGAAGCTGGGGGGTTAGTGAATGGACTTGAAAATTTTGAATTATTAATAGTTATGATTATTTGGTACTATATTTTACATGTTAATTGTAGTGCCCTGACTCCGTTGCGGAGCACGGAGTGGGCTAGCGGCCGAATGACCGGAGTGGAATTAGAGAATGGAAAAACCTTGCCGGTATCGATTGATCGGGACAAAGAAACGGGGAGCCTTTCCTCGTTATGGAATCGAATCCTTAGAAGTAGCGCCCAAGATGCAATGCATGGTGTCTTAGGGAGTGAACTCTATATAAGGATCTAAGCTTAAAGACCAGTGCACTATCAGTTTTCGATGTGTTTTCGCTGTTGGTTTTATGATTACGTTTTCGTGATTGTTTTAGATGAATGGTTTTCGTTGCTTGCTTTCACTGTCTCGCATTTCATATCGAAACACTCAGAGAAAAAGAATAAGAATTTTGAACCCTTGTTGGTGCCAATGCAGGTGAACCTATGAACCGAGCTTGCAATCGCGTGGAAGATCTCTCTCTCAACAATTCACCAATTAGTGAATGACTTCGATCCTTCGATGAATCATTTAGTCATCACGCCTAACAAAACGATCAATGATACCTAACAAGAACCCAGGAAGATAAAGAAAGATAAACAATCACATTACTATAAACTTGACTGTTGTAGTTAATGGATTATGTGACAAAGATCCTGGACTGGACGATAAGTACGGTGAGCTATGACTCAAAGACAAACAATAAGACTGTGGCATATAATATTAGGTTTTCTGTACTTGCATGTATTCTTCTATTAGCTAGTTGCATTGCATGCATGGTCATAGACAAACTTGTGTACAAGAGGTAGGTTCCTCGGGACGGTGCACCGGGGCCACGGGACCGTCTCGGCCTAGGGGGAACATGGGTGATAAAAGTACTTGCATCGAAAATTCGGGACCTTCAGTGAGGCTAGCTCCCTGCACTGAACGAGACGCTAAAATTCCAAGATAGTCGTGACGGCTTGGCCAGTGTCCTTCGTATAGACATGGTACATCTAACCACCACTTTTCAAAAACTTTAAACTTTAAAATTATTTTTATTATTGTCATAATTAATAAATATCTAGATAATTTTATTAGTTAATTAATCTTAATTGGTGTTTAGGTTAGGGTTAATCTTGGATTATGAAATATCTAGATATTTATAAACCCACCTCTTCATAATTAAATATCTAGGAATAAACTTGTAATTTCCTTCCCACCTCTTCAAAAAATAAAAATCAAGAGAAGCTTACATGAGAAGCTATCCAACCCCACCTCACCCCACACCCCCTTAAGTGGTCAGACACTATAAACACCCCCCACCCTTTACTTCAACCCTCCCACTTCATTTCCTTCTCCACTTTTTCTTTTCCAAATTCCCATTTCCCACAACCCTAAACTAACCCAAAACTTCTCCAAACTCTTCCTAAAGGAGGGAAAAAGCTTGAGGGCTCAAGGAGGAGTGCTAGAGACGAGCTTGAGGCTAAAAGTAAAGTTGACTGGGCTCTTGTATCCAAGAACCCATTGGTTGTACTTGGGAGCCCTTCCCAAGAGGTAAAATCTTACTTTCCCTAAACTTTATGCTGTAGAATTAATATAAAATTCATAGAAAATCCATTAATAACTAGGTCTAACCTCTATTGTTAAATACAATACTCCTAGGTAATAAATCTAGGTGTTTTAATTAATGATGTGTACCACTAGTGGATTGGAATCCACCAAGTGTTTGTGTTGTGTCCCCAAGAAATTTTGTGTCCCAATGAGGGTGTGTGTCCATGTGTCCTAATTATGATACCTAGCGTTGTGTCAAAAGACTACTTAAAACGCATGGTTAAGTATTGAGTTCTTGCATAAACAAGGTTAATAAAGTGTCTTGGTTTGGTATCCTAATTGTCGGTGTGTATAAATATACACAAGGGTGTGTATATATAAATATATATATGAAGAGGGATACACATATACATGTGTGTGTTTATATAGAGAGAGAGAGATGTGTGTGTGTGTATATATATATATATATATATATATATATATATATATATATATATATATATATATATATATCCAACCCCACCTCACCCCACACACCCTTAAGTGGTCGGCCACTATAATCACACCACACACCCTTAAGTGGTCGGCCACTATAAACACCCCCCACCTTTTACTTCAACTCTCCCACTTCATTTCCTTCTCCACTTTTTGTTTTCCAAATTTCCACAACCCTAAACTAACCCAAAACTTCTCCAAACTCTTCCTAAAGGAGGAAAAAAGCTTGAGGGCTCAAGGAGGAATGCTAGACAGGAGCTTGAGGCTAGAAGTGAAGTTGACTTGGCTCTTGTATCCAAGAACCCATTGGTTGTACTTGGGAGCCCTTCCCAAGAGGTAAAATCTTACTTTCCCTAAACTTTATGCTGTAGAATTAATATAAAATTCATAGAAAATCCATTAATAACTAGGTCTAACCTCTATTGTTAAATACAATACTCCTAGGTAATACATCTAGGTGTTTTAATTAATGATGTGTACCACTAGTGGATTGGTATCCACCAAGTGTGTGTTGTGTCCCCAAGAAATTTTGTCCCAATGAGGGTGTGTTTGTGTCCATGTGTCCTAATTATGATACCAAGCGTTGTGTCAAAAGACTATTTAAAACGCATGGTTAAGTATTGAATTCTTGCATAAACAAGGTTAATAAAGTGTCTTGGTTTGGTATCCTAATTGTGGGTGTGTATAAATATACACAAGGGTGTATATAAATATATAAATATAAATATATATATATGAAGAGGGATACACATATACATGTGTGTGTGTTTATATATATAGAGATAGATATGTGTGTGTTTTTTTTTATATATATATAGAGAGATGTTTATATATATATATAGATAGATAGAGAGAGATAGAGAGAGAGAGAGAGAGGTGTGAGTGTGTTGGGGGGGGGGGGGGGAGAGTGCAAACAACAGCAGCTACATGCAGCAGCAGCAGTAGAGGTAGCAGCAGTAGCAGTAGAGGTAGCAGCAGCATCACCACCACCTCATTATCTTGATCAAGAGTGTGAGTGTGAATGTGTGTGTCAAGTGTGAGTGTTTAAGTGAATGAGATGTGTAGTGAGTTTAGTGTCACGTATAGCTAGTGTGCAAGATACAAGGGAGTATATTGGGTTAGTGTGTAGGATACAAGTGAGTGTCCACGTGTTGCAAGTGTGCAAGTGGGTATTGAGTGAGTTGTGAGTTAGAGTTAGAAGTGTTAAAGTATAGGTAATACCTAGAGTACACTTGTCAAGTGTTAGTTATACCTAGTGTTAGTGTTATATATAATACTTGGATACTATATATAAGTTGTATTGCTATATGTTAAGATATAGGATACTAAATTAAATAACTTGTTATATTATATATGTATCACAAGTAGGTAATATTGAATCTATTATACACCTACCTAGAAAGTTACAACTATAAATAGGTAATGAATCTAGAAAACCTAACCACTAGTTAAGTAAGTTCAAATTGTTTTTCTATACACCTATTGACACCACAACTCATAATATGTAGGTTATTTGGACTTCGATACAGACTCTGACCCGTATCACCATCTCAGGACGGCAGGCGAGTAAATTCTCTAATTGTTTTAAGTATTTTGATAGCTTCTATACTTCACATTTTATATATGTTCTACTTGATTCTCATGCTTGATACATGGATTGGTACTGTATCGCGATTCTCATGTTGGTCATGTTGTCAAGTTGGTCATGGTTATCGTGTTGAACAGATTGTTGTTCATGTTCACGAATCTCGTGCCTACCTTGCGTACTGATTTTCATGTTTCTAGAATCATTGTATTTTGACTGGAATCCATGAGTAGTTTCAAGTTTCATGAATAATAGCAAATCAAGCCATTCACGGATAATTGTACCGGACCTTTTCACGAATAATAGCTCATCGCCATGATGAGCCGGATACCTAAGCCGATCACATATTGAAAGTAGTGTTTTATATCACTTAAAGTGTTTACAGTCTTTCCTTTTGTCATTCCCGATACTTTGTATCACATATTGTGGTTTCTCATGATTACTAGCTTTATCACATGTTGTAATGTCATGATTCTGATTTTTACTATCTATCATATATTTCATGTCTATTACTGTCTTATAGTATCTACCATATATTGGAACTACTTTTATTGATGTACTTGCTCCAATCCTGACTGGATGTTGTTGTAAATAGGAGACGAGCTTGAGGACGCGTTCCACCTACTATGGCCCTCAGAGTGACTACATAGCTGAGTTTGATCCTGTCCTTCCGAAGGATCAGGAAGAATACGCAGCGAAGATCCCAACTGTGTCTATCTAGTTTAGTATATATTGTCTAACTCATGTATTTTGCCCGGATTGTCTCCGGATCATTATTTGCCTTGTATAAACAATTATGGAATAAACTGGTAATAAAATTAGATGAATTAGTAACATTATTTTGGAGTTATCTTTTCTTATTCATTTCTTCCGTTGGCATGATGTGATTTGGGTACTTATTGATATTGTTGGTTTTGTATTGACATATGATTCATATTGAGGTCTAGACAGCTTTCTATCGCCGATATTGTGGCGTAGGCTGGACGTACCCACGTTTTCGTGTCCGATCATCCTGACGCGGGTCGTGACACGTTTTTATGGTGGCCCATCCAGGTCAGACGTCACAAATATTGTGATGTCGTAGTAGTTTTTTGGTTTAGTCGTACTGCTGCGAGTCTGCAATGAGATAGGACTGATAGATTATAAGAGATTATAAGTAGAGTACTCAAGCACATATTTGGATTTCTTGATGGATTCCTGGGATGACCCTTGAGAATCTTACTTTGAACCTTACCTTAATCTATTATTTCTCGCTTTTGTTCACCTTAACTATTGATTTAATTTGAATAACTATCCATTGTTAAACATAATTCTTGCATTTAGATGAGTTTTATGGACTACATAAAGAACAAACTAGTAGTTAAGCTCAAACCATTCCAGATTAAGAATAGAAGAATGGTAAATTAAAATCTTATACATGAATGATTCACGGTTATATTGCCAATCAAGAAAACCAGAAATTGGATCAAGATACTATATCGGGGTTTGAAAGATTTTATGAAATAGGTTTTAGTAGTAGATGGAAGAATAACATATGAACTGAGAAAATAAACAAAGTAGAACAGAGGATCTGAAGAATAAATTGGTAGTACCGATGACCGAATTTTGGGATTATAGATACCTTAAGGTTGTAACTTATCTGGATGATTTGGTAAACCGATCGCAGCAAACAGGATTTAGATTAAATACTAACACATGAGATTTTGAGGATGATTACGAATAAAATTTAAAATTATTAGATGGTTATAGCAAAGTGGTTTTAAATATTATGGACGATATTGAGGAGGCTAAATCAAACAAAGGGTGATTTGAATGGATAAATCTTATGATCTCGTACTTAATGAAGTTAACTTCATTTCGAGGAATAATGGAATTAAAAAGAGATGAAAAATTCTGATACTAGAAGACCTTGACTAATTTATTTGATGGAGTTATTGATATACTTAAAAATCTAAAAACAGTACAGTTATATCTGGACAGGTAGAAAACTCATGAATGATTATGATGTGGATGAAAATAACAACTTGATAAAGATCATTTGAAGGACGAAGTCTAAATCATACATTCTTAGTAGTTGATAATCGATAATGTGGAGTCATAATGAGTAAAAGAATTGAATATCAAAACCGAGGTAAACACATTGGAGTTAAAAAATTTAGGCCCTTGTTGACTAGTAGCATATTTCAAAAATTCATAAATAAAGAGAAATACGGATATAGGTTCAAATAAAGAAATGAGGTGGATAGGTTATGGATATTCAAAGATGAAAATTTGGCAACCTTTAATATTTGATAGAGGAAGTAAGAATTTGATCAAACAATGACATTTTGTATATAAAGAAAAAACAAATTGAAGTATTAATTCGAGGTTAAAGTAAAGGAGCTTGAATTTAAACCATGATAAATGTTTATTCGGATACAAGTTTGGACTTGGATATTATAGTTCTAGTTAAAAGTGAGGTTGTGGAGATAAAAACTTTTATAGATAACTGATGGAACACGAGATCGAGGAAAGTACAAGAATGAGTATTAATAATCAATAAAATGGTATCGGAGCATTGCCTTTATATGGTAGGATCGTTCAGAGATCGAGGGTATGCAAGTATTAGGAGCTGCAGATTGGCACCATTTTTCATTTTAGATTTTTACGGATCTATCCTTCCTTTCAAATCATGCCAAGATTTAGTATTTCTAATTGTCAACATATTTAATCAAAACCACGTCCCTATTGGAGACCTATTTTTAGACTAGCACACTTTCCTTAAGTATAATTAGAATAAAATCTAAGTTGTGTCAAATTCAAAACCGTTCCCGCTATCATTTATACCATTTATTTCTATCTCACTGTTAGGTCCTTCTCATCACTCTTTTAAATAGTGAAGTCTCTTTCTCTATAACTTGACCCTTCAGTATTAGGACCAACTGTCAAGCCATGTCCTTGACATGCATCATTGGTCTTTATCCCTATCTTTCCTAGTGAGTAAATTGTATCCCTAGAAGGCTTCATCTGTTGTAAGTATTTCATTATCTTCCCTGGAACTTGAAATATGATTTGATATGGATATTTTGTCTGCATTCTGGAGAATGTATCCAAACTTTCTAACTATCTAGATAATCGTATCCTTTTAAATATCTATAACCTTCTATTTCATGATACTTTTCATAGTGTTAAGATTTTTCTTGATTTTGTTTACCTTGGAAAGGTAACACAATCTTCCTTTTATCTGTCTTTTTTACAGTGTTTGTGTCTACCTTCAAACTTGAATTTTTTTTTAAATGATTCAAGGACAGAGCCATGATTCTAAAAACTATTCCTATCTCGAACTCTATTTTCCTTTTCTTCCTTCTCGATAAATGTTTCCTTATTGAGGCCTTCCAATGATATATTTTATTGTCTTTTCGCATGACCAAAACCAAGTTTGCATATCCTTGTTGTCCTTAAATTCCGAGGACGGAATTATTTTAAGGAGAGTAGATTTGTAACCACCACTTTTCAAAAACTTTAAAATTTAAAATTATTTTTATTATTGTCATAATTAATAAATATCTAGATAGTTTTATTAGTTAATTAATCTTAATTGGTGTTTAGGTTAGGGTTAATCTTGGATTAGGAAATATCTAGATATTTATAAACCCACATCTTCATAATTAATATCTAGGGGTAAACTTGTAATCTCCTTTCCCACCTCTTCAAAAATTAAAATCAAGAGAAGCTTACATGAAGTGTACGGCCACTATAAACACCCCCCACCCTTCAACTCTCCTACTTCATTTCCTTCTCCACTTTTTCTTTTCCAAATTCCCACAACCGTAAACTAACCCAAAACTTCTCCAAACTCTTTCTAAAGGAGAGCAAAAGCTTGAGAGCTCAAGGAGGAGTGCTAGAGAGGAGCTTGAGGCTAGAAGTGAAGTTGACTTGGCTCTTGTATCCAAGAACACATTGGTTGTACTCGGGAGCCCTTCCCAAGAGATAAAATCTTACTTTCCCTAAACTTTATGGTGTAGAATTAATATATAACCCATAGGAAATCCATTAATAACTAGGTTTAACCTCTATTCTTAACTACAAGTTCTAATAGACTCCTAGGTAATAAATATAGGTGTTTTAATTAATGATGTGTACAACTAGTGGATTGGTATCCACCAAGTGTTTGTATTGTGTCCCCAGGAATTTTGTGTCCCAATGAGGGGGTGTTTGTGTCCATGTGTCCTAAATATGATATCTAGCGTCGTGCCAAAAGACTACTTAAAACACAGGTTAAGTATTGAGTTTTTGCATAAACAAGGTTAATAAAGTGTCTTGGTTTGGTATCGTAATTGTGGGTGTGTATAAATATACACAAGGGTGTGTATATATATATATATATATAAACACACATACACGTGTATATGTGTATATATGAAGAGGGATACACATATACACGTGTATGTGTTTATATATATATATATATATATATATATATATAGAGAGAGAGAGAGAGAGAGAGAGAGAGAGAGAGAGAGAAATAGAGAGAGAGGTGTGTGAGTGTGTTAGAGGGAGATTGCAAACAACAACAGCTGCAAGCAGCAGCAGCAGCTGCAGTGAGCATCAGTAGCAGTAGAGGTAGCAACTTCATCACCACCACGTCATTATCTTAATCAAGAGTGTGAGTGTGTATGTGTGTGAGTGTCGAAGTGTGAGTGCTTAAGTGAATGAGATGTGTAGTGAGTTTAGTCATGTATAGTTAGTAAGTGTGCAAGATACAAGGAAGTATCTTGGGTTAGTGTGTAGGATACAAGTGTGTCCACGTGTTGCAAGTGTGCAAGAGGGTATTGAGTGAGTTGTGTGTTAGAAGTAAGTGTTAAAGTATAGGTAATACCTAGAGTACACTTGTCAAGTATTAGTTATACGTAATGTAAGTGTTATATATAATACTTGGATATTATATATAATTTGTATGGCTATATGTTAAGATATATGGATACTAAATTCAATAACTTGGTATATTATATATGTTGAGTTATGTGTTAAGTTTAGTTTAGTCCCACATCGGGTAGACTAATAGTGAGAGGGGTTAGCATCTCCTATATAATGTACTCCCCTCTTCTTAATAAAATTAATCCATTATTCCCATCCTACATGGTATCAGAGCCAAAACTCTGACTCTCTCCCCTCCCACTTCTCTCAAACCCTAGCCCCACCTATCTCCGCTTCCCCCCCCCCCACCCCACCCCACCAAACCCTACCCCCCCAAGCCTCCAGCCCAAAACCCTAACATGCAGCCGCCGTCCCTCCTTCCTGTCTAAACCCTAACCCTAAAAAAAATAGTCGTATATCGACGGTCAGAGGGTAGACAATTATTTGTTTGCTGAACCTATGTTCCTATATTACGACTTCAGGAGTTAACAAAGAGTAAACAAGTTGCTTGTTTACGTGTATCTTTGTTTCCTTCCTACCCTAATATCCACATCAGGATCTACACAGAGAGTAACATGGGATGCTTCTCTGCCCTGACTTGTGTGATCCCCATACGATCTATAATTTCCATGCGCATGCCGATTCTGGCCATGTTTATAGCGCATTGGTAAAGTTGATGTGATTATTGGGATTGGAAAGATCCAGCAACGATCGAATCAAATGCATTGCAGGATGACAAGCACTGAGGCGACTAGCAGTGCTACTACTACCGGTGTCGGGAACACATTGGCGGGACCGAGCACTGGCACGACAATTTATTCGATTCGACTCGTCGATCGGCGGTTGGACGGACCAGATGATTACTCAACATGGCGGAAGAAGGTTGAGAAAACACTTCGGAGAATGCGATTGTCCAAGCATCTGACTGACAACCCTCCGGAGAGGACTGATCCCACATTTGAGCAGTGGAAGACGGATGATAGTCTACTGTTTACACAGTTGATGAACTCAATGGAACCATAGGTGGAGGACATGATTCAGAACACGGACACGGTAAAGGAGTTATGGAGGTCCTAGTGCCGGCGTTTGATGGAAAACGCGACTTGTCTCGTATCTACAACTCAGTCGTCGGCGTCTATCGGGTAGAACAGGACGACAAGTCTCATAAGGACCACTTCCGGGCCTTTAAGGCTATGATCTATGAAGTTGACCATGTATTACCTCTGACGACGGATATCAATGAAGCGAGGGCTCAACGTGAGCAACTTCATGTCATGGCATATCTTGTCTCTCTCCGTCCTGATGCAGACTCAACTCGCTCTCAGATCATTGCTGGAACCGATGTTCCATCTCTAATGGAAGCTCATTTTCGTGTCCTACGGGCAACAAAGGTCGTCGAGACCTCTCCAAGTGATGCTCCTGCTGATCGATCTGCTCTTGGTGCCGCTCGTACTGGATTTCGTGGTGGTCGTGGTGGACGACGTGGTGGCCGAAATGTTGGTCGTAATGGTGGACGAGACATTGGCGGTCGTAATGGAGGTCGACCGCATACATGCTTCAACTGTGGTCTACAAGGTCATTTCCAGTGGCAGTGTACTAAAGCTCATGCCGCCAATGTTACCTCAGATACCCCTGATTTTGGCGGCCGATCCGTACAAATGACTGATGAAGCATATGCAGACTTTGTTGAGTTTCAAGCTCAACATCGAGGTGAAGCCTCTACTTCTGGGTCCACCGCAGGGTACTTAGCGCTATGTGTGATACAGTCGAAGCAGTGGGTCCTTGATTCTGGTGTGTCTGCTCACTTGACAGGCGACGCATGTATGATACGACACATGTATGATACGACATTATGTACCGGTTGGTCATATGTCTAATATTACATATGCCAATGGTGGTTCGCTGACAGTGAGTGAAAAATGATTTGTCCGTCTTTCTTCGAGACTGTCACTACATTCTATATTACACACCTGAAAATCCATTCAACTTGCTCTCAATTAGTCGGATTACTCGTGATATGCATTGCTCGGTAATATTCTTTCCTGGTGGTTGTGTTTTTCATGACCTAAAGATTGAAAAGACTATCGGTAGGGGACATGTGGCTGGAGGCTTGTACTTGTTTGACGAAACTTCCTCTGTTGAACGTGCTGGTGTAAAACTTGATCCTTTTGAGTTACACTGCCAGTTAGAACATCCATTTGTCCAAGTACTCCAGAAAATGTACCTCTTTAGATGTTTCATGTTTTTTTCATTGTGAGTCATGTAGTTTGGCTAAGCATCACCGGATTTCCTATCCGGTCAGTAAGAATAAAATTGCTTCCGCTCCCTTCGAGTTGGTGCATTCCGATATATGAATGACCTTGTCCGGTTGAATCTATGATAGGATTCAAGTACTTTGTTACCTTTGTTGATAACTACTAACGTATCACTTTTATTTATCTAATGAAAAATTCCTCCGAATTATTTAATATTTGGTGCAATTTTTATGCGAAAATCAAAACACAATTTGGTGTTCCAATTAAATACGTTCACATTGACAATGGTCGTGAGTATATGTCTCGTGAGTTTGTTTCACATTTGTCTCGGAATGGCATCATCCACCAAACTTCATGTCCTTGCACACCACAACAGAATGGTATGGATGAACGCAAGAATCGTCATCTCTTACAAACAACGCGTGCTCTTATGTTCCAAGCACGTACTCAAAAAAGATTTTTGGTCGGATGTCGTTCTTACGACTTGCTATCTAATTAATCGCATACCGTCGTCTGTTCTCAATGGCGAAACTCCCTTCTCTCGGTTTATCCCAAACGAGAGAGATTTCCTCTAGCTCTCCGAATCTTTGGTTGTTTGTGTTATATTAGGGATACCCGAAAATTAGATCCAAAGACTATCAAAGTATTTTTCTTGAGTATCCTAAGGATCAGAAAGGATATCGGTATTTTTCTCCAATCTTGAAGATGTATTTTTTCTCTCGGGATGTTACCTTTGTTGAAACCGAGTTTCCTCCACTTCCATAAACTACTGATCCGACTCCGCAAGTTTACCCAGAAGAGAATTTCTTGTTGTTTCTTGTTCAAACATAACAGCCCCCCGTAAGGGTGCTCTCCCCTACAGAGCCAATCTCCCGGTCCGACGGTTCGCAAACACCGAGTCCGTCAGTACCAGCATCGCCGGAACGAGCTTTGCCGATAGTGCCCGCGGACACAGCGCCTTCATCCTCCTCTAGCTCCAATGATTTACTTCCGCATGATCCACCAGCTCGACCTCGTCGTACATGTCATGATCATCCCTTGTATGTTGACAATTACAAATGGCTTGCGAGCCACACACAATCAATGGTGGCTACTATTGATGGGATTTAGATTCCCAATACTGCAGAGGGTTTTAAACATCCCGGCTGACGTGCTGCTATGGAAGAGGAGATGAAAGCACTTCAAAAAAACTATACATGAAACTTGGTTGATTTACCTCATGGTAAGAAGACGGTTGCAAATGGGTGTTCAATATTAAGGTCAAACCGGATAGCACTTTTGATCGCCTGAAGGCTCGTCTCGTAGCAAAAGGATATTCTCAGACCTATGGTGAAGATTATTTTCAGACATTCTCCCCAGTTGCTCGGATGACCTTTGTGCGCGTACTCTTGGTCTTAGTTGTTCGCTATGACTGGCCGCTGCTACAGCTGGATATCAAGAATGCATTTCTTCATGGAGATCTTGACGAATAAGTGTATGTGGTGTAACCTCCCAGGTTCGTTGCAAGGGAGGGTAAAGTGTGTCATCTGCGGAAGGTCCTTTATGGTCTCAAACAATCCCCTCGTGCATGGTTTAGTCGATTCACAAATATAGTTACTTAGTTTGGCATGTGCTAATCGAAGAAGGATCATTCAGTATTCTACCGTCAGACATCACCTGGAAGGATACTACTTGGTGTCTATGTGGACGATATTATGATCACAGGAGACGACAGTCAAGACATTACAGGACTAAAGAAGTTTCTAGAAGAACAATTTTAAACAAAGAATTTGGGATCGTTGAGCTACTTTTTGGACGTAGAAGTCACACGGGGTAAGCGGGACATTGTAATGTCTCAGAGAAAGTATTTGCTAAACATCCTAAATGATGGAAGCTAAGGGAGCAACCTCGCCCATGGACCCAAGGATAAAGTTACTTCCCGACGAGGGGACACTGATGACCAATCCGGATCAATATCATCGAGTAGTTGAAAAACTCAACTACTTGGCCGTTATGACTCGTCAAGACATTTTCTTTGTCGTCAATGTCGCAAGTAGATTCATGTCTTCTCCACGAGTTCCACATTGGGAGGCCGTTCTCAGAATCCTACGCTATCTAGTTCAGAATCCGAAAAAAAAAATCGGATGGAGAATAAGGGGTATACTTATGTTGAGTATTTTATTTTACTGATGCTGACTGGGATGCCAGTCTTACGGATAGACGGTCTACATCTGGCTACTCGGTCTTCATTGACGCAAACTTGGTATCGTGAAAAAACAAGAAGCAGAGTGTGTTTGCACGATCAAGCTAGGAAGCAGAATATCGGACCATTGCTCATGACACAGCAGAAGTGCTATATCTGCGCAATCTTCTACAGGAACTGGAAGAAGAAGCAGGATAAAAGCAGTAGATATGTGGTGTGATAACCAGTTTGTTATTCATATTGCTACTAATCATGTATTTCATGAAAGGACAAAGCACATTGAATCGACATTCACTTTGTCCAAGCACATTGAAATCGACATTCACTTTGTCCGTGATGAGTATCAGAAAGGGATGATAAAGTTTCACCCCATGAGGACTGGCTATCAGATAGCTGATATATTTACAAAGTCTCTTCTAGGTCCTCGGGTTCAATTTCTCTGTAACAAGCTGGGCATGATTGACATCTATGCTCCAGCTTGAGGGAGCGCGTTGAGTTATGTGTTAAGTTTAGTTTAGTCCCACATCCGGTAGACTAATAGTGAGAGGGGTAGCATCTCCTATATAATATACTCCTCTCTTCTTAATAAAATTAATCAATTATTCTCATCCTACAATATATGTATCACAAGTAGGTAATATTGAACCTATTATAAACCTACATAGTTAAGTTACAACCAGAAATGGGTAATGAACCTAGAAAACCTAACCACTAGTTAGGTAAGTTTACTATTGTTTTTCTATACACATATTGATACCACAACTCATAATATGTAGGTTATTTGGACTTCGATACGGACTCGGACCCGTATCACCATCTCAGGACGGTATGCGAGTACATTCTCTGATTATTTTCAGTATTTCGATAGCTTCTATACTTCACATTTTAGATATGTTCTACTTGATTCTCATGCTTGATACACGGATTGGTACTATATGGATTCATAGCATGTATCGTGATTCTCATGTTGGTCATGTTGTCAAGTTGGTCATGGTTATCGTGTTAAACAGGTTGTTCATGTTCACGCATCTCGTGCCTACCTTGCGTAGTGATTTTCATGTTTCTAGAATCATTGTATTTTGACTGGAATCCCTGAGTATTAGTCGGGGAGGGAAAACACTAAGTAGATATGTGATCAAACCCATGTTTCAAGTTTCATAAATAATAGCAAATCATGCCATTCACGAATGATTGTGCCGGACCTTTTCACGAATAATAGCTCAACGCCATGATGAGCTGGATACCTAAGCCGATCACATATTGAAAGTAATGTTTTATATCACTTACGGTCTTTCCTTTTGTCATCCCCGATACTTTATATTACATATTGTGGTTTCTCATGATTATTAGCTTTATCACATGTTGTAATGTCATGATTCTGATTTTTACCGTCTATCATATATTGCATGTCTATTACTGTCTTATAGTCTCTACCATATGTTGGAACTGCTTTCATTAATGTACTTGCTCCAATCCTGACTGGATGTTGTTGTAAATATGAGACGAGCTTGAGGACATGTGTTCCATCTACTATGGCACTCTGAGTGACTACATAGCTGAGTGATCATGTCCTTCCGGAGGATTAGGGAGAGTACGCAGCGGAGATCCCGACAGTGTCTATCTAGTTTAGTATAGATTGTATAAATCTAGTATTTTGTCCGAATTTTGTCTTCCGATCATTATTTGACTTGTATAAACAATTATGGAATAAACTTGTAATAAAATTGGATGAATTAGTAACATTATTTTGGAGCTATCTTTCCTTATTTATTTCTTCCTTTGCATGCTGTGATTTGGGTACTTATTGATATTGTTGGTTTGTATTGAGATATGATTCATATTTAGGTCTAGACAGCGTTCTACCGTCGATACTGCGACGTAGGCTGAACGTACCCACGTTCTCGTGTCCGATCATCCGGACGTGGGTCGTGACAGTGCATGCTAATAATGTCTTGTGCAGGCAGAGTAAGTTATTATTCATATACAGGGATGGCTGAACGACCGTAGGTAAGAATCACCGAATATCAGTGTTCTAAAAATCGGCCTAGGCGGCCTCTGGCATAACCGGAAAGGCCCTAGGCGGCCGGCCTAGATGCCCCTATTTTAAAATTTTAAGAAATTTTTTTTTTTACTTTGTCCGTGATGAGTATCAGAAAGGGATGATAAAGTTTCACCACATGAGGACTGGCTATCAGATAGCTGATATATTTACAAAGTCTCTTCTAGGTCCTCGGGTTCAATTTCTCTGTAACAAGCTGGACATGATCAACATCTATGCTCCAGCTTGAGGGAGGACGTTGAGTTATGTGTTAAGTTTAGTTTAGTCCCACATCCGGTAGACTAATAGTGAGAGGGGTAGCATCTCCTATATAATATACTCTTCTTAATAAAATTAATCAATTATTCTCATCCTACAATATATGTATCACAAGTAGGTAATATTGAACCTATTATAAACCTACATAGTTAAGTTACAACCAGAAATGGGTAATGAACCTAGAAAACCTAACCACTAGTTAGGTAAGTTTACTATTGTTTTTCTATACACATATTGATACCACAACTCATAATATGTAGGTTATTTGGACTTAGATACGTACTCGGACCCGTATCACATCTCAGGACGGCATGCGAGTACATTCTCTGATTGTTTTCAGTATTTTGATAGCTTCTATACTTCACATTTTAGATATGTTCTACTTGATTCTCACGCTTGATACACGGATTGGTACTATATGGATTCATAGCATGTATCGTGATTCTCATGTTGGTCATGTTGTCAAGTTGGTCGTGGTTATCGTGTTAAACAGGTTGATCATGTTCACGCATCTCGTGCCTACCTTGCGTAGTGATTTTCATGTTTCTAGAATCATTGTATTTTGACTGGAATCCCTGAGTATTAGTCGGGGAGGGGAAATACTAAGTACATATGTGATCAAACCCATGTTTCAAGTTTCATAAATAATAGCAAATCATGCCATTCACGAATGATTGTGCCGGACCTTTTCACGAATAATAGCTCATCGCCATGATGAGCTGGATACCTAAGCCGATCACACATTGAAAGTAGTGTTTTATATCACTTACGGTCTTTCCTTTCGTCATCCCCGATACTTTATATTACATATTGTGGTTTCTCATGATTACTAGCTTTATCACATGTTGTAATGTCATGATTCTGATTTTTACCGTCTATCATATATTGCATGTCTATTACTGTCTTATAGTCTCTACCATATGTTGGAACTGCTTTCCTTAATGTACTTGCTCCAATCCTGACTGGATGTTGTTGTAAATAGGAGACGAGCTTGAGGACATGTGTTCCACCTACTATGGCACTCTGAGTGACTACATAGCTGAGTGATCATGTCCTTCCGGAGGATTAGGGAGAAAACGCAGCGGAGATCCTGACTGTGTCTATCTAGTTTAGTATAGATTGTATAAATCTAGTATTTTGCCCGAATTTTGTCTTCGGATCATTATTTGACTTGTATAAACAATTATGGAATAAACTTGTAATAAAATTGGATGAATTAGTAACATTATTTTGGAGGTATCTTTCCTTATTTATTTCTTCCTTTAGCATGCTGTGATTTGGGTACTTATTGATATTGTTGGTTTTGTATTGAGATATGATTCATATTTAGGTCTAGACATCGTTCTACCGTCGATACTGAGACGTAGGCTAAAAGTACCCATGTTCTCGTGTCCGATCATCCGGACGCGGGTCGTGACAGTGCATGCTAATAATGTCTTGTGCAGGCAGAGTAAGTTATTATTCATATACAGGGATGGCTGAACGACCGAAGGTAAGAATCACCGAATATCAATGTTCTAAAAATCGGCCTAGGCGGCCGCATAAGCGCTAGGCGGCCTCCGGCATCACCGGAAAGGCCCAAGGTGGCCGGCCTAGGCGCCCCTATTTTAAAATTTAAAGAAAAAAAAATTACCGGTGTTGACGGTGGTGGTGGTAGCTCTGGTGGTGGTGGTGATTGCGGTGGTGGTGATGTAGTGGCGGCGGTGGTGGAGGCGGTGATGGAGCCGGGAGAGGAGAGAGGGAGGAGAGGGGGAGGGAAGGAGAGGATAGGAGAGGAAAGAGGGACCGGAGAGGAAAAGGAAGAGGAAGAGGAAAGGAGAGGAGAGGAAAAAAATTGAACTAGACCTCCACTCGAACAATGGACCTCCCCACCCCCACCTGCATACTTAAACCCAACCTGCCCCCACCTGCATACTTAAACCCAACCTGCTAACCAACTTCTCAAGAATGAGTTTTGTTTATATATGACATATACATATATATATGTTATATCCATATATATATAAAATAAAATAAAAAATCAGTTCAGCACCCTTGGCGCACCATTCCCGGATAGCGAAATTTAGAACATTGCCGAATATAGTGATAAACATATGTTATCCTTATGGTCTTATAATATAAATTGTTAATTGAACTTAAGGCAACATAGCAAGATCACAATAATAATTGTTGCTTTCATATAATTACTTAGTACTGGCCTTTTAGGTGAGATTAGTTGCGGCCACTCACCAGTACACGATAATGTACTGACCCACGTTTGTGGACATCCTCAGGTGTTGAGAACTTAGTTGCCGCAAGGGGACGCTGAAGGTTTGGATCCGACTCTTTAGAAGCCTTGCACTTGAAGCTTCCAAGTGGAGAAGAAAACTTTCATTGAAGCAGTTTCATGAGTTTCCATTATTTAATAAGGGATACGATGTATGGAGCAACGTTGTATCTCATTTCAATATTTTTGCAAGTTGTAAGCCAAGTCTGGCATTTCATCTCGACGTTTGAGGAACTTATGTTTCATTTCAAGAATTATCAATAAAGAGCTATTTTTATTTCAATTGTGTATTCAATTTCTCTGTGAATATTGCAAACTCTCTATAAAAATATATGTTTATAAAATGAGCACGAGCACGCCTTGTACAAGCACAACCCTGGCTTGTACGGTATCACGTCCAACAAGGACGATCGGCTATGTAGAACCGGGATGTGACAGGTCGTCCAGCGAGGACGTTCGGTTCTGCGAAACCGGGACGTGACATTAATATAGTAAAGAAATGTAATTTGTTGACATGCGTATTGATGTTGCTATATCTAAAACTAAAAGCACTCATTATGCATATTCAAAAATATAGACAAAATTGTTTTGCATCTGCTATGATTTCGGCTAAAGAGAATGCAAAAGAAATGGGAATCGATCCCATCTTTCATGAAAAACGCAAAACTCGTAGGAAAAGACATTCTGATGAAGATGCCAATGATAAGATAATACGATCACCTGAGGATTACGATCACCTGAGGATTTTCTTAGAGTTGATTTTTTTTAAATAACAGATCAAGCCATCTCTTCACTTAAAAGTAGGTTTGAACAACTTCAATTATATGAAAATATTTTTGGGTTTTGTTCGACTTGAGGAAATTAATCTCATTAGATGATAATATTTTTTAAAACTATTGTCATAATTTTGACGGTGTTTTAAAACATAATGAAGTTTTGATCTTTAGGGGAATGATTTATTCCTGGAATTGAAATACTTACAAAATATTTTACTAGAAGAAAAAAATAGTTTCATTGAAGTACTTAACTTTATAAAAAATGTAGAGCTTATCCCAATGTTTGGATTGCATATAAAATTTTATTGACTATACATGTTACACTTGCGTCTGCGAAAAGAAGTTTTTCAAAGCTGTAATTAATCAAATCCAGAGTAGTCAAAGGCGCAAGGCGCACTTGAGGCACAAAAGGTCTATATCGTCTGAGGCGCAAGACGCAATTAAGACGCGTCCGAACGAAACGAGGTACAAATATAAAAAATAATAATAATATACGTAAATAAATAAATTAGTAATATAAGAAATAAAACCAAATAACATATTAAAACCAACAAAAATTACATTAAAACATAACAAAGTGAACTAACAGAGCAACAATAACAGTCGACGGAAGTAACAAGAGTTTGTATTATCCCTACCATACTTTTAGTAAATTTTATATTTTCCAGTTCAACTGTAACCAACTACTTGTATGAGGTAAGGATTATCTCCATTCCTCAAAGTTTTTTGTATAAATAAAAAAACCATAAAGCGCGCCTTCTCTTGGGTGCGCCGAAAAAAAGACGCTTTTCCTAGTGAGGTGCGAGGCACAGTTGTTGTGCCTTAGGAACACTTTTGACTATCGTGATCAAATCTTATTTAAGATCGACTATGTCACAAGAAAAAATAAATGGTTTAGCTATGGTATCTATTGAAAACAATATGTTACAAAGACTTGATTATGATAGCTTAATTGATAATTTTGCCGGTAAAAATACTAAAAAAATTATTTAGGTGAAAAAAATGCCTCATTTCCAGATTTTGTCCTAGGCCCCATAAACCATAGGACCAGCCCTGAGGTATCCGAATGTATCCATGACGTATCAAGTACTTGTTAATTTGTCCACTGACATTTCAGGAGGTCACACGTGTACCTATTTCCTAGTTTAATGATAAAATGAGCTAGAATCATATGATAAGAATTTTGCAATTGTTATCGCATTCCTTTTATTAATCTGTATATTTAAGACATTGAAATGATATAATTGATACATTACGTTTAGTTATGAATCACTCAATATTTTTGAGAAAAAGTAGAATTTATATCTATTTTGCATTCTTGTGATGTAGACATGTCACACCCAGCTTTTGAAGCTCTGAATATATTTGTATTGTATACTATTGTGTCAATTTGTCCATATACTTGCAACCTACTTGTCAAATTTGAGAACACTTGGTCCTCCATAACTGAAAAGTGCTTCCTTGGACCAAAATTTGACCCATTTGCAATAACTCTCGTCACATCTAGGAAGCACGGGCACTCCAAAGATTGTTAGCGTAATGGACAACATTAGACACCCCAAAATAAACTCCAAAAATTGGTGCCTTCTCCAGGTCACATCATGTTGGACACTCAAACAACTATTGGATACTCCAAAATACACTAGGACAACCAAAATATATATCTAGTTCTCAATGCATTATGTTCGTGCAACATATAGGTCACAAGCCAGCCAAAATGGTATTGGAATAAGATAAATATTTAACTCTCGATCCTTTTTATAGCTCTAGAGTTTTTGTTTAGTGGCAGAGACACTAACACAATGTTCTAAAATTTGGTAGGCGAACTCGGTGCATCGGAGGTCAGCTAGCGCCTAGGCGGCCGATATATATATATATATATATATAATAAAAAAAAATCAAAAAACTAGCCTCACAACCCATCTAGCGCCTAGGACCGCTGAACAGGAGGGGTTCGATGCGGTGGGCTGGCGCCTAGGCGGATGCCTAGATCGATTTTTAGAACACTGCTCTAACATGGTATCAGAGCAACCCAATATCAAATTCACACATTTTAAGTGAATTATAAAACATACATACGCAGCATGAATCCAGCTCTTGGTCCACGATGGGCGATGGGCCATCGATCATCAGAGGCATGTTTGAATAATATAAATAAACAAAAGTTCAAAACTCAACCCTCGTCATTGCTCTAGAGTTTTGGCGCATTGGTAGGGGCTTTATACTGGGATAGAATAAAATCCGACCGAATGAAACAATTAACAGCCTAACCTTTACATTTTCTCTATAAACAAAATATAGCAATAATATTGGAGAGAGAAAAATGCGATTATGCTGATAAATTTGGCCATTTGCCCCGATTGAGTCATAGACCTATGCTTGAGGCAAGGTGTTGGATGCAATAAAAGTACATATTTTGTACTCTGATAAAAGGATAACCATGGCGGTGCTTCAGGTAATTTTTGGATTTTGACCACTGTACACTTTATTTGCAACCAAATAATTATTTATTAAAATTAGGAAGAAATGTTGTACTGACAAAGGAGCAACTTTGCTTTCATTTCTACATAATCAGGATATAAGAATAATTATTAAAATTAGGAAGAAATGTTGTACTGACAAAGGAGCAACTTTGCTTTCATTTCTACATAATCAGGATATAAGATGGGTCTTTTTTCTAGTGCTTGGGGGCAAACCTTTGAAGAAATTGCTACCCAATCTGACTATAAGCGATATAAATTGTTGGTGGTCTATGAACCATCTAAAGTAATTATCCCTCCATTTGCTCTATCAGTGACACCCGTTAGCTTTCACTTACAAATTGTAATTTTGCCATAGACTCATATCCATGCACTCACAAGATTTATCATATTGTATGTATGCTCACTTTATGTTCCTGGACCTCACAGATAGTTATTGGCACCCTAAAATCTCATGAACAAGGATTGTATCATCATATCAGATTGAAGTACATTAAGTTCATATCCCTTCGTCCACCAGTATGCTTTGATTATGTAAAAGGGGAAAAAAGAAGGGAAAAAGACGTAATCCTTATGAGGAACCTAGTTGTCAGAAGCAAAAAAGTGCACTTTGGTGCCAACGTTCTTCAGGGTCTAGGGTCTAGGCGGAAAATGCAAAAGTGACGCTCATGCCTGAGCAATGCAAGGCATGTGTATAATAAAAAGAACATATCCCTCAACCTCAAACCTGCTCTGGTCCAGGTCACACTTGTCCACAGCAAACTAAGGGAGCTTCATCGGCGCTTGAAGCCTTTAACTCTAGATGGGGAGGGTCAATGATGCTATAGGCTCCTTCTATAAGCTCGCACTTGTTCGCAACAAAAACAACACGCGTGCCTCGCTAAAGCGAGCCGCTACTTCCCTTAGCCCTGAGCTTCTTGCCTAGGCACGAGCCTTGACTAACCGTGCTTTCAAAAACCATTTGCACAATAAAGAAAAGGTGACCTAACATATACAGCTTCCATCTTTGAACTCTAATAGCACCAATTCCTTAATCCAGTGAACCAAACTACCATATTCCGCTTTCACATAAATAAATCAACTACAAGACCCTAAAATTTTAGTACGCCCTCACAGCAATAAAAACCCTAAATTTCTAACCAATAATAGAACAATCCTCTGTAATTCAACAACCACCACCAAATAAATGACACCATTACTCCCAAAATGAAACCCTAATTTCACACCCAAAACCCTAATTTCACAACCGAAACCTTAATTTGCAGATGAATCATTCGATTAGCTACGAATTTGAGGGATCGAGAACCTGTTTGAGGAGGTTGTCAGCGATGCGGTAGTAATAGTGGAGGGAGAGCCGGTTGTCGACCTCCACCCTCCTCGCGGAGGCGTTGATGTTGATTGCCCTCATCGCCGTCGCCGCCGCCGTCCGTTCTTCTTTCCTCCAGCGATGGTCGGCGCCGTCGCTTTGCTGATCGCGGTGATCACTTTCTCTCTCTCTCCTCCTTCTTGGAAAGGAAGGGTTTTGTGGAGGAGAAAAAGGAGAGTTGGGAATGGAGAGAGATGCTTGTTCGTTAAGTTTACGTTCCGGAAAGATGGAGTCGGTCCTCCGCGGATGTCGACATAGCAAGGACGAAGGATATAAACAAGGTAGGTAGTTACACGTGTTTTTCACGTGAATTGATCATAAATAATTTTTTTTTTCGATGTCTGACGTAACGTTCGAAATTTTTTTTACACTATATTGCATTTTTTTTTTGCCTACTGTCCCCAACTCTAACCATATATAAATGGAAGGAATAATACACCCTCGTGGCTTGATCCACTAATCTTCTGTCATACTTATGCATCTTCCCGATAACCACAAGGGTAACTCGATTTCAACAAAATATGTAATCTTTATTATGTTCGAGACTAGTTAATCCACAACTTTGAGTTCATTTTTATTCACCAACCAAAACTATGACGGATGTTCAACATTCTATTCAAGATTGTCTCGTGTTAAACTACTAGTGGTGTTCACAAAATCACTCCAAAAAGTGATTTTATTTTTGATCAAAATGACATATAACAATTCTTGAATGGATAAAATGGTGAACATCGAACATAGTTTTTGTGGGTGAACAAAAATGCACTTCTGTCACTTCTACCTAATTTAATTTTTTACATGTACCTCCGTCACTCCTTCCTTATTTTATTTTTAACATTGTTACTCATTTATATAATTTAATAATATTTATATTATTTTAAAACAATTATTGATGCATATCTATTTTTTATTCATAGTCATTTTATATACGTTTCATCTTTTAGTTGGGATATTTTTCTTTCTTTTATATATTTTACGACAAATATTGCTTATTTTATTTTATAGATAAATTATATTATAAAATTTTAGAATGTACATATATATAAAGATATTATAGAACTTTATATAATATTCTTATTCTAGGTCATGGAAGGATGACTTTATTGTTTTTGTTACAAATCTATATTTGACTCCCTCAAGTTTTGAGTATGTTATAGTTACAATAGGCTAATTTGGTAGAGAAAGGTAACAAATTCAAATTTGCATTGTGTATATGCAAGACTTTTATGTACTTCTTGTCTCTTTTTCCAAACGTCTTGGGTTGAAGAGGATTTTTGTTTAATTGATATGTTGTATAATTGGATAGAATTTATCTTGGACCGGCCAGATTTTTTTATTCTTCTTCTTTTTTACATTGTTTGGATGAGTGGGGAAGAGGGAATACGAGGAAGAATTACCTTTTTGTCACCTTAGAATCATTAGCAAATCTCACATTTTTTCTCATTCAAATTTTAATAAAAAATAGGAATTTTACCCCCAAAAAAATTAAAATTAGGCTCGACCCACTCTAATCGATCTCTCATATATGAATAGAGACCCAGTACACATAATATTAAAAATTGTTACCAAATTTCAATCCACTCTTATTAAACATGATAAAGCAAAAAACAAAAAACAAAAAATTGTAAGAAACCCCTCTACTGGGACCAACAAAATAAATATTTGTTCTTCCAATCGGTGAGTCGAACGGGTAAGAGGAAATGGGAGAATTGAGTAAGCAACAAATTGAACACTATATATTATTAAAGATTATTTAATTATCTAAATATATTTAATTATTAGCAACCTAATAAGTACTGGATTAATTCATTCGGTAATGTTAACTACTATTAAGTTAAATAAATATTATTAACTACTAATTATCAATTTAGTTTGATAACAAATTATGAAATTAATATTTAACTATGTTACATTGTTAAATTAATTTTTAACTCCTTACATTTTTTTTCTCCCCTTCATTCCAAACAAAGAGGAAGACGTGAAAGTATTTATAGTGCTGATTTTACGAAACCGAAATGTGACCATTAATAGTGCTGATTAATATGAGATAAGTATTTATTAGAAATAATTAATCAATAATGCTTAGTGAATACATTTTAGTAGTCTTTATAATCGTCGCGAAACCGTCATCTTCCAACTTGAGCTCTCATACCTCTTTGAATTAATTTCAAATGGAACTCCGATCATTCTCCTTCCAACTCAACACTTAACATCGTCTTGACGGTGGATCGTTATAAGATCAGAGAGGTCGACTGAAAGATTATTCCCTTTATTCTCGAATCAAGTGTGGGCCTATACATGGCCTATTGATATGGCCATATCAAGTGAGGGCAACGTTCAACTTGATCGTCTCTCATATGCATCTACTATTTTCGCTTACATTCTTGCTTAAAGAAGTAGATCGTAGACATACTACATCATATATCAGGTTAAGTCATTTAGGTTGTTATGGTACGTTTATAGAGCTAGGTAGAGGCTTTGCCTAGATCGTTACGCCTTTTGTGCGGGTCAGAACTTATCCGACAAAAAATTTCACTACCTTATTCATCTGTAATAAAGCCCTTAAGAGACCGACATATTTTCGAATGGATTTAAAGAATAAACCAATCGACAAACCCATACATGTTTTTTTTTCTCTCGCCAAAATAGAAAATTTCTTCTCAATGATTATTCAAGGCTATTTCCATGGTTTTGCAACATCACGAGAAATAATTTTGAAGAATAGTCATTCGAATGTTAAGAATTAGGCTTCCATAATTTCTATTTCCATTATGTGATTGCTATACTTTCAATCAAAGAGGCTTATATAGACTTGGCGTTGGCTTTTCCAAAAAAAATCTGATGGGTGCAATATTTTTGATAACTTGAACGCGGGTTATTTCACACCCACATAATTTCGATGATAACTGAGATCAATCAACGGTCGGACAATCAACGATAGGCTTAATTAATCGTACTACATACAAACATTGTTTGCTTGGTCCCGGAGTAGGCATCATTAATGGAGAGAAAGCTTTAACAAGACCAATATTAGGACATTTTTGAATCCAATGTCATAATTAATTATTTCTAAAGTATTTGTTGATATTTAATTAATAATAAATGAATATTCATATTAGTAGTTAATTTAGTTTTTATTAATCCTATAAGATAGTTTCTCACTTCTCTGGCTTTTTTTTTTTCTCTCCCTCTCCAAACACATTTTTGAACAAATGGGAACCTAAAGCTTAATACACATAAATAGTAATAGTAAAATATGCCCAGAGCATGATGAAGACTCTCCCCACCCAATGTAATCTCACGTCTCCATCAAGACACGCAAGATCATGACCTCTAACTATCAACACAAGTCATAGTCAATATGTATAACGATCAGTATCACTATAGCATGCATCTTGTAGTCCTAACTAGAGTCCAAGAACCACGAACAAGTCGAGAAAGACCCTGCCACATGAATATCATGTCAAGTGTCCTACGGTCGGATGTGCAAATAACATATGCACAAATCATAGGTTCGAAAGAATGACTCTCTAACTATGATACTCGACTCCGCAAAGGATATCGGTAACCGAATCTTGTCCGGACACAAAGTATCGTATAACGGCCCTAGGCTCACAAGTACAATAACCAAGCCACACAATTATAATATCTAATGCATAAATAATATCAAAAATGAGGGGGCTTATAATCTATTCTAAAAGAAGGTTTTAGAAATTACTATCCATGACGAGTTTGACTCGATAACTTCTAATAATACTTGGAAGTTAGTCGATCTGCCTAAAGGAGCTAAACCTATCGGATGCAAGTGGATCTTTAAGAAGAAGATGAAAACAGACAGAATTGTTGACAAGTTCAAGGCCATGCAAGTGGTCAAGGGGTTCTCTCAGATACAGGGGGTTGACTACTTCGATACATATGCTCACGTTGTACGGATGAGTACTATCAGGATGCTGATTGCTCTAGGTGCTATTCATACCATGGTGATTCATCAAATGGACATCAAGACAATATTTTTGAATAATGAAATGACTGAGAGGATTTACATGCAGCAGCCAGAAGGGTTTGTCGTTAAAGGTCTTGAAGACAAAGTATGCAAACTGGTAAAATCTCTGTATGGTCTGAAACAAGCTCCCAAATTATGGCACGAGAAGTTTGACAAAGTTATCAGATCAAATGGCTACAAGGTCAGCGAAACTGATAAGTGCGTGTACACGAAGTTCGCTGGTGATAGAGGTGTCATCGTTTGTCTCTATATGGACGATATGCTAATCCTAGGCACGGATGAAGAATGTGTCACTAGAACGAAGATGTTCTTCTCATCCAAATTTAGTATGAAGGACATTAGAGATGCATATATCATCCTTGGGATTAAGATAATCCAGACGGAAGCTGGGCTTGCTCTATTACAAGCTCACTACGTGGAGAAGATGCTCACACGCTATGTGTCACGCCCTAGTCCCAAAATACGTAGGACTAGGAACACGTAAGCATGCCAGCCGTATGTATATGAAGACTCCAATATATGGAAACCATAACACATATGTACGTTGTAATATGAATAACAATTCACAAGTGGTATATATATGTCACAAGTCACATGGTATAACTAAATCCCATCCACAGAATCAGATAAATGAATAAATAACCAATAACTATGTAACTAAATCTCAATATGAAGTATCAAAGGACGATAGTTGGGTGGAAACAAATCCACTACCAAACTAGAATATAAAAGCAAACACAATACATCAACTAATAAACAATAAGGCTCGAAGAGAAGACCTCCTCGAAATATAAGTAGCAAGCCGTGCTCCTGCTAATACTCATGAACATCTACACCTGGAAAGGGACCAGGTCCTCAGAGGGACATAACAAGATACATAGAAGCATGCCAATAAAGTACTGAAATAAATATCCAATGGGTCGCCTAACCATCTATGTGAATGCAGTTTGAGAACAACTTTCCTACAAGTGGGCTATCTGGCCATAAAATGGGATTGGCATAATTCTCTCGGAGAATCAGGGACCTAAAAGCATGTCGTCTTTTGAACGCCAGAGGCCGCCAAGAATATATAGTGGTCATCACCGCCACGTATCTCCGGCGGAGCGTACGGGTTACAAAAAAGGAAAGTGCAAAGGAGGCCAAATGCCGTACTTGTTGTTCTTCCCACCCCATGCTTTAAGCATGTCACATCCATGACACGATGATACCTCTAAACAACTGCCAGGTCTACTAGCATGCAAAGTTTCTATCGGCAGTTATCCCTATCCGTCGCATGACTTATACGTACAGGAGGCCAACCTGTTACGCAAGTCCGTGTCCTACATGAGACTCACACTCGTGTAATAACTGTGTCACGGCCTATGAGACCGAAGAATGCCTCATAATAATGGGGTGGTCTCATAAACTAGGTCACATGCATATACATAATAAAAACAGAATACGACGCCACCGTCGTTGCACCCAAGTTTCCTTGGACGCGCAGTTTATATAGCAGTTAAAATATATGAACTAGATGACAGAAATAAAATGCATGCATCATATGGAATATAAATTACAGTACAATGGCAAGGTATACTTCCCTTACAAGAAAGCTGCGTAGTACCAATAACTTGCTCCTGAAGTCACGCAGAACAATCCGATAGTCCTATATACATATGATATAATACAATAAAACATAAGCCATTATACTAGCACAAACACAACCATAATTACACTGGACTCAGAGGGTACGCTAGGGGTGACACTGGTCAACTAACAAGGTCAATTGCGCATCTAATTACGCGGGTGTTATGTCTTCAAATGCTGCGTACAATCAGACAGTCAACTAACATGTGTCTAAGCCAGTACATTAATGTACACAAGGCGGTCAACTTGCAATCCTCAGGGTCACATGGTCAATACGGGACATCCGTAATTATACTAGGGTCATGTAGTATATATATACATATGTCATAACTATTACTAGCATGTAATTACTTATATAATACATCCATATATATATATATATATATATATATATATATATATATATATATATATATCAATTTAATTATAATACGCGTACGTGTACGCATACAAGTCATTGAGTTCACCGACACGGTCTAAAATCAACCAACTAACTAAACCAAGATGCTAACCTAGATGTTATTTACACAAACACACATACACAATATGAAAGGAGAGGGACAGGTTCGAACCTCGGGGTTAGCGTGCACAGGCACGGGGATCGAGGGTGACTGCAGGTTGTCTTCGGCGAGGGTGACGGGTCCATGATGACGACGATGATATCGATGTTGATTGAGGTGATGATGATGGTGATGAAGGTAATAATGATGGTGATGATGATTAGGTGGTGGTGATGATGATTATGATGATGATGAGATGATAAGATGATGATGATGAGATGATGAAATAATGATGGTGATGATGATGATGATGAGATGATAAGATGATGATGATGGTGATGGTGATTATGATGATGATGAGATGATGATGACGAGATGATGAGATCATGATGGTGATGATGATGATGATGATGATGAGATGATAAGATGATGATGATGATGATTATCGGAGTTCGGCGGTCAGGAGGGTCCGGCAAGGGGTGGAAGGAAGATGAGGAGGACAGGGTGGAGAGGTGGTGGTGTTAATGGCGGTTCAGGGGGTGCTGCTCCGGCCAGGGGGATTCAGGCGGCCGAGGATATCAGATCGACGAGGGGAGGTCAGGGTGAGTCGAGGGTGGAGGAGAAGGGAACTGTGGTGGTACTGGCGGCGAGCAGCGGGGTGTAGTCGTCGACGGGCTGAAGTCGACGGTGGGGGAGGACAGGCCGGAGAAGAGGAGGAAGAAGGTGGAGAATGGTCTAGTGGGTCGACAGCTCGGGGGGGACTCTGCGGGGGAAGGAAAGAACAGGGAGGAGAGAAGAGGGCGGTGCTCGGTGCAGGCTACTCCGGCCGGCGGAGGTCGGGATGGCCGGGGGTCGATCGGGCAAGAGACGGGGACGAGAAGAAGTCGGGAAGGAGTCGGGTTGTGGTGTTGCTGCTGTTCGTCGATGGAGTCGAGGAGGGTCCGGTGGTGATGGCCGGGTCAGGCGGGGTTGCCACGGTGGCGCAGGCGGTCGGGGTTGGCTCCGGCGGTTGGGAGGAAGGGGGAAGATGATGAACAGTAGGGTCGGTTAGGTGTAGCATAGGGTTTGGGTTTTGGAAAACTAAAGAGAAAAAGGAAAAGTTGTATATTTATACATGTAGAATTTGGGTTTGGGTGTTGACCTAGGAAGGTGGGCTTGGTCAACATCCTTGGGATTGGGCCTTGGCTCTACATGGAGATGTTTGGAGGGCTAGGATTTGCATTATTTGAAATGCAAGGCTAGGATTAGATGGGGGTGATGGTGATTGCTACACACTACAAAAATCATGGGGGAAAGTTCACATGACCAAATAATGAAGGGAAAAAATTAGGTTTCTTCATGTATTGTCCAATAGTGTGGACACCTTAATGCACTTTTGCATAAAAGCGCCCAACAATTGGAAAATTACACAAAGATGGAATTTGAATTAAATTAATTAAAATTATTATAATTGGTGTTCTAGAATTAATTAGAAGTACATGGGCTAAAATTAGGTAGGACACAAGCGTCATGGACGTAGAGGGCTCAGAATAGAATATTATCATAAATTGGGTTGCACAAAATGGGTCAAGATTGTGTCTCCAATTTTGATTGGAACGCACAAGGATACAAAGTTGAATTTATTTAGAATTAAATATAAACGTCTGCGACGAATATTGTGCGACTAAAATATAGCACAAGAGAGCATAATTATAAGTTACACAAAGGTCAGAATAGAAGGCGGGCATGTCTAGGATGAGGGTGTAAAATTTGTAGGAAGGCAATGGCTAGTGTAGTGCTCCAATTATCGAAGCAACGGTAAGGTGCACTAAGTGATATAAATATTGTAAAAATAATTTAAAACACCGTGTTCTATTCCTAATTAGATTCAAACTAGCCCTAGTCTCACTATCTAAGCCAAGTAAGCCTAATTTTGGGTGAGAAGATTTACAATCTACCTAACTTAAAATAATTTTGTCCTCGAAATTAAAATAAGGCATAATTTGTTAAATCCTTCACATTCGTACATAAGGCAAGTCTATTGCAATCTCTTCCAAAAATTTAAAACCTATTCAAATCCATCGCAATCACTTTCAAATTAAATTAACCATTGTTTAAATCGAAATTCAACATATCCTACTATCTTCTCGATTTTTAAATAATCAACATCCAAATCTAATTCAAATCTATATGACATCCCACATTAAAATTTATATCACAATCTCCAACTATCATAATCTCCTCTAGATAACAATTCTAATCAAATATTATTTCTATTTTCAACTTGTGAATTTCGTACTCCTCAGATTTTAAATTCAATTTACGTCCTCAATATTTCGAATAGGTGATCCAACAATCAAAAGTTAACTTTTAATTTAAAGCCTCAAATTGTGAAATTTTAAATCTAATTCACCAATTGTTCAAGTCTAGAATTATATATTCATCCTCAAAGTTTAAATCGATGATTCAATCTTCACTTTTCAAAATTTAAATCATGTGCTTAAAGTATAAATATTTGGTCTGCAATATCAGGGTTTTAAAATTCATTAAATCCTCATCATCTTAATCATTCTTCTAAAATTCTCAATATTTTAAAATGACTTAATCTCTCAATCTAATCTTACTTGATCACAATATAAATTTTTTTTATCTCAAGTTGACAATGCAACTTCTACCCAACTTAGAATTTATCCATCTATCACATAAGGCTATACATTTAAGAAATACTTCCTCAAATCATTTAATCATGTTATTCAATCCTCAAAAGTTTTAACACCAGATATATCACATATGATATGCCCTTAATTATAAAAGATAGTCTCCAAGTAATGCGATTGGCCTATGGGGTATATCTAATACTATGCGTGTATCAAACTTATACCAAGCACGAAAGTTCGTCTTTCCGAAATAGGGGAAGACGGAAAACAAAAATAAAGAATTCAAGGAAGAGGTGATAGAATACAAGTACGGGGTTGAAAGCGATTAAATAATTCTAAAGGAAGTTGCCAAATCAGAAGGCTCTTTGTAGAAAGTGGTGCAGGCAAGGTAATGGCTCATCAGCTCCTGATACACTGCCACTGCCCGAGGGTGTGTATCCCTCAACTCCCTGTTTGTAGGGACATACTCTTCATAAGGAGCGTCTCCCATTGGCAGCTTTGAAATTTCTGTCATCTCGTGAAGGGCTAAGCCCAACTCACCCAGCGGAGTGGCAAAAGTCCCAGTGAGCGAATTGTATCGCTCCATCAAGGCTAAGAACAAGTTAGGGTTGACAGGCAGCCCAACACTTGTGGCACTCACAGCCGCAAACAGGCCAATGCTCTCCAGCTCCACCTGGAAGTGCTTCAGGGCCCAGGCAGTCAAACTGGCCCATCGAAGATTTCCCGGGATAAGCCATCCACTGGTCCGAGGGTTAACCCTAGGGTACATTCCTCCCTGCCCCATGAAGTCATTGCAGAAGGTCGATATCTGAACCGGCTGGATCAGTGAAGTGTCCTCACTCGGGACACTACCCGATAGTAATCCCCTAAAGGGCATAATAGGGCCTGAAGGACGGCTCATAAAGGCCCCCCGGTCAGAATCCTTGTTATATAAGATCTTCCCCGGTCGGCCGTGAAGATCTGGAGTCAAAGTCCACGTCATCTTCCTGGGATGGGTGGCATGGAAGAATGCCGAGATAGGGTAATCCCTGAGCATCCTGGGCAAATACATCACCGTGCCCTCAGCAGTAAACACACAATCCTCTTTCTTGGGCTTGGTCTGGGATTGTTTGTCAATAACATCCTCGAATAAGAAACCAGGTTTCTTATACTCTGTCCCATCTATGTATGTCAGGGGCTCTCCACTGATCATACTCAGCAGTATACGCTCTCCTTCGGATGATATCAGGGTTCCTCTTTCTTCAGGATAGTTGGCTCCAGAAATGGGGAATGTCACATGGGACAAATCCTCCAAATAGTTTGAGTTCAACATCCCGGCAGCAGAGCCCATCACCTCAGCCAAAAGAGGGATCTGCAAGTCCACTACAAAATGCAAGAAAACAAGTCAGTTTCTACACTAAACGCTACATTCTTGCAGTTTACGCCAAGATTATCAGTCTGAGCTTTTACGCAAAGTCTACAAAAACTTGAGCTTTTACGCTGGAACCTATTCTCGAGGCATAAAATTCAAGGTTGGCAGTATACGCCAAAATCTAAATAGTGAGTTTTTACGCCAGACTTCCAAAGTTTGAGTTTTTACGCCGCGATCTTCATCCAGCGCGTAAAACTCAAAGTTTGTAGTATACGCCAAATTTCGACAGTCTGAGCTTTTTACGCCAGACTGCAAAAAGATAGTTTTACGCTGACACATTAGAAATATGGGCGTATTGGTTCGCATACACGTACAACGTGTACGGAAGGTCCTCTAAAGTTCTTTTCCTCGAAGTTCTTTTACCTATGACGTCCGGAGCACAGCTCGACGGCGGAACGCTGCGTTCCGATCGAGGTCGTTCAGCCTAATGGGAGTTGCTCGTGCTTGAGCAGAAGAACGAGAAGAGGAAGAGACCTTCTTTCCCTTAGCAGCGGAAGCCTGTTTAGGTGCCATGGCGATTCTGAGTTCTCAAGAAAGAGACGAAGAAGAAAGGTTCTTGGAAAGCTAGGGTTTTGCGAAGATAGATGAAAGTTTTCTCTCTCAGGATCTTTGGCTATTTATAGAGTTCGGATAACTCTTCGAATTCCTAACCAAATCCGATATTTAATATTCGGTTATGATTTGGGACCACGTCAGCATATCATTAGAAAAAGAAGATGGACAGTCAGTGGATCCAAAATTTACGCGCAGAGCAGATCTATGATTTTATGCTAAGGAGATTTTACACTCGAGAGGCTACAGATCTACGGTTTTACGCACAGAGGCTATAAATCTATGGTTTTACACTCATATGCTTTTATGCTCAGGAGCTTTTATGCTCAGTAAGCTACAAACCTACGGTTTTACACTCAGAGGCTACAAATCTATAATTTCTCGCTCGGAAGCTTTTACGCTCAAAAGACTACAAATCTACGATTCTGCGCTCAAAAGCTACAGATGGCCGGTTATAAGGGTTTTACGCAGAAAATGCTCCTTCTTGGCTATAAAATATTCCAAGTACCCAAAACATACAGAGTTCAGCATTGAAGATGACTCTTCTTCTTGGGTCGATTGGAAGTTCATCCAAAGTCCAGTCTTTTATAAAAGTTCAAGTATGGCCTGTTTGACGGCCATTTCTTGCCCTTTTTCAAGGGATTTGCGAGAAACCATTCTTGAAAATGATGGTTTGAACAAGAATCCTTCATATCAAAGAAGCGACAGTTCAGAAACTCTACGCGACTCCTCGTTCAAAACAGTATGACAGTTTAGATCTTCAACTTAATGCTAAAGAAGCTTTCTACGCGTCTTTAGTTATGCGTAAAAGACGGAACAAGATCAGATACTCTCTTATCAGAGTCGGCGTAAAGTTATTCAGATGTGCTGAAGCTGCACATATTCAGACTTCCTCGCAGCAAATATGGCAAATCATCAGATGCGTAAAAGAAGACAATTTTATTAATCATGATTACATATGATGGAAATCCAGTCTACAAAGGATTTTTTATCTTCATGATTACATATAATGGAAATCCTTTTTGTACAAAGGGTTTCTCATTTTCACTTAAGATTACACCAAGAAGCTGCTGTGCCAGGTTATCATATTGGTGTAGATCTTTTCCGTCTTCTACAAGCAGTTAATCGGCTTCCGTGGCCGATTAACAAGTAAATGATTAATGGCGGGAGGATACAGAACTGGGCATGTATCAATTTCGCAAGCCCACCCTCCATACGCCATGGCAGGCATGCCCTAGATTTGTGTTAGGGATTCAGACCCAACACAATACTGGAAGACAGGGCCAAACTGCCTACCCTCGTCCAGCGCCATGATGGGAGAAAATACAGCTTGCAAGCTGTGTTGTCTAATGCGACCCTTCCTCTCTCCTGGACGAATCATCATGTGAAATTGTTGATCATCCCGAGCAAAGAAAGCTATGATATCCTTCCATGATCCGTCGTTGCAGAGGATATTTGCTCGAAGATGCCTCTTTTTACGGCTCCTTATATGCTGGAAGAACATGATCTTCTTCTTCCTCAAGTCAGCCCGACGTATCTCGACAGCAACCATCTCTTTTTGGTGAAAGAAGTGTGGGAAAAAATAGGTTCACCCATTCGCATTTATATAGGCAGAGGAGGACACACCAAATCCCAATAAATTCCTGAATATTTGTTGAGAAATCAGCCTCGCAGAACAAGTCAAATCTGACCGTTTCATGCTTCATTCAAAGTATTTCAAATTACGAGGAATTTGAAAACTTTGAAGGGGGTCTTGTAGAAGCATGAAAAATATGCTGGGAAATTATACACGTAAAACCCTCAACATACAGGGGGCCAGCGTAAAACAGAGCTCCAGCACTGGGTAGCATAAAATATGACTTCAGAGCCATTGGCGTACAGCAGAGCTTCAACGTTATTCAACGTAAAACTTAGCTCTGAGCAACCCTCGTAATGCAGTATTTCCAGACTGCTTTAGCGTAAAAAGGTTGCTACATCGCCACTTTGGCGTAAAACCTATCTGCTTTTAATGCAGCGTGCAGTTGTACGAGGAACTCTTCGTATTTCTCGAATGAACCTGTCAGACAGAACAGTGAACCTGGCTCCTGACAAAGAGTACTGCACGACGATCAAGAGGACGGCTGTTATGATGATTATGCACAGAGCCCCAGATTGTCGTTTAGTGACAAAACCTTGATATAAGACGTCGTTTATGCAGTCAAGGAATACGCTGCCTATTCTACACAGGCAGAGATGAGCTTTTACGCTCAGGATGAGACAAAACTAACTGCCACGTCAAAAGCTGCTCTTCGTACAGAACTCGAGGCACGTCTCTGCAATTAATGCGCAAGATGGGGGCAGATCTCTGCATTTAATGCACGAGATTTGGTTCTACTTTTAATGATTGGGAGAGCTATAATTAGGGCTAATACGCTCACGTCACCATCTCTGCATATTATGCCAACCAGGCTATTTTCAGCTATAGGAGCACGCCGTATGCTATCTCCTCGAAATACGCCGACCTGGCTATTTTCAAATATAGGAGTACGCCGTATGCTATCTCCTCGAAATACGCCAACTCTGGCTATATTTGCAAAGGTGCGTGATAAGGTTATTTGGCCCAGAATACGCTCAAGACCTCAGTCAAAGAAGGATAATTTGCTATCTTTACGCCGGTTACCTATCTATGCATCATCAAGCTTTACGCAGAATTTGGCTTCTACGCCAACATGACAGCTATTGGGCTTCTACGCCCACATGACAGCTATTTGGCTTCTACGCCAACATGACAACTATTGGGCTTCTACGCCCACATGACAGCTATTTGGCTTCTACGCCAACATGACAGCTATTTGGCTTCTACGCCAACATGATAGCTATTTGGCTTCTATGCCACATGACAGCTATTGGGCTTCTACGCCCACATGACAGCTATTAGGCTTCTACGCCTACATGACAGCTACTTGGCTTCTATGCCAACCAGACAGCTACTTGGCTTCTACGCCGACAAGATAACTATTTGGCTTTTACGCCAAGGTGACAGTTTTTTGGCTTTTATGCCAACCTTCTCTACGCGAGGGGCAGTTACCTACGTGGCTTGCATGCTGTGATCTTCGATGAGTAGTTATACGCATTACCTCATAATGGGACACGCGTCACACGTCAATTCAGGAGATCATTCATACGTGGGTGGCAGTTATTATAACCGCCGCGTAAAAGGTGCAACTCTCTCCGCTGTTTGGCTTCTACGCCGACAGTGACCAAAACCTATAAATAGAGACCTCCGGTCACGGAGGTCCAGGGCGGAGAATTAAGGTCGGAATCCAGGGTCAAGGATTTTTCAAGAAAAGAGAGTATATCCAGAGAGTGTTGGTTGACTACTTTGACAACGAGAGTTCAATCCCTCCTGCAGCCTTTGAAGCTTCTTTTTCGTCTTCTACAACACTTCTTCGTCATCGTGTGGTCCAAGGGACAAAGTGATCGACCGCAGATCAGACTCCTATAGCAATATTTCTCCAGAATCAAACTTTTGTACTTAACATCCTTGTATAGGATTAATTGTACTTTTTTTTTCTTGTTTGTAAACAAAGAAAGGGTTTCGTATAAACCTGTTTTTAATTTCTTTCATTTATTATCAAACAGGGGTTGGCTCCGGCGGTTGGGAGAAAGGGGGGAAGACGATGAACAGTAGGGTCGGCTAGGTGTAGCATAGGGTTTGGGTTTTGGAAAACTAAAGAGAAAAAGGAAAAGTTGTATATTTATACATGTAGAATTTGGGTTTGGGTGTTGACCTAGGAACGTGGGCTTGGTTAACATCCTTGGGATTGGGCCTTGGCTCTACATGGAGATGTTTGGAGGGCTAATATTTGCATTATTTGAAATGCAAGGCTAGGATTAGATGAGAGGTGATGGTGATTTCTACACACTACAAAAATCATGGGGGAAAGTTCACAAGACCAAATAATGAAGGGAAAAATGGGTTTCTTCATGTATTGTCCAATGGTGTGGACACCTTAATGCACTTTTGCATAAAAGCGTCCAACAATTGGAAAATTACACAAAGATAAAATTTGAATTAAATTAATTAAAATTATTATAATTGGTGTTCTAGAATTAATTAGAAGTACATGGGATAAAATTAGGTGGGACACAAGCGTCATGGACGTAGAGGGCTCAGAATAGAATATTATCATAAATTTGGTTGCACAAAATGGGTCAAGATTGTGTCTCCAATTTCGATTGGTACGCACAAGGATACAAAGTTGAATTTATTTAGAATTAAATATAAACGTCTGCGATGAATATTGTGCGACTAAAATGTAGCACAAGAGAGCATAATTACAAGTTACACAAAGGTCAGAATAGAAGGCGGGCATGTCTAGGATGAGGGTGTGAAATTTGTAAGAAGGCAATGGCTAGTGTAGTGCTCCAATTATCGAAGCAACGGTAAGGTGCATTAAGTGATATAAATATTATAAAAATAATTTAAAATATCGTGTTCTATTCCTAATTGGATTCAAACTAGCCCTAGTCTCACTATCTAAGCCAAGTAGGCCTAATTTTGGGTGAGGGGGTTTACACTATGAATATCAGGATCTTCCAGGGAATCGATACTCCTTATAGGTGTGACAAGAAATTGAAGCCTAACCCAGGAAAAAGTGTCAGACAGTTGAAGTATTCTAGCGTCATCGGGAGCTTGATGTATGCTACAAATGCCACTAGGCCTGACATTACTTTTGTCGTAGGGATGCTGAGTAGATTCACGAGTGACCCAGGTGTTGAACACTGAAAAGCTGTGAAAAGGGTAATGAAATACCTCAAGAAGACTCAAAAGTTTGCACTTTACTACAACAGAGATCTAACAGTGGTAGAAGGCTTCAGTGATGCTAGTTGGTGCTCAGAAGAAGAGAGCGACACATGAGGATATATTTTCTCAATGAGTAGATCTTTTATATCGTAGAAGTCGAAGAAGCAGACTATGTTCTCACGCTCATCAATGGAGTCTGAGTTTTATGTACTTACAGCTGCAGCAGATGAAGCAGAATGGCTTCGAGAGCTCATGTATGATCTTCCAATGGTTGGTGCGCAGATTCCGACTGTACCAATATACAGCTACAGCAGTAGCATCTAACAATCTCTTCAATGGTAAGAAGATGACTGTGCGGCATCGACACAGAGCACTGAACAATCTCATCAAGTCTGGTGTCATTGCAGTAGTGGATGTTCGGAGTCAGGAGAACCTGGCGGATCCGTTCACTAAAGGTCTCAAGCGCCAACTAGTCGAAGACACAACAAGTAAAATATGCTTGAAGGACCTCTGATATTGTGTCTTTGTAATCCTACCATTAAGTTTCATGCTATTAGTTCAAAGAGAAATCTACTAGGCATCTAGTTTTTGGTTCAAAGGAGGACCACTGACTGGAAAAATATTAGGTACAGTAGGTAGTCTTTATGGACAATGTGGGATACATACCCGAAACCATTGTAGTCTACTATTTTGTTCTATAAGAACAATTCTTGTGTAAGGGTGGCTTCGATGCCTTAATGAGTTCTCGGGCAGAGTGAATGTCCGGCGTGCACTGTAGGAAGCACGTGTAGTTCAGCACTATAAGAGACTTGTATCCCATGCTACAGTGGTGTGACACCACGATGAGGTAAAAGATGTAAAGCCTTGACTGCTAGCCATGTCACAGCGGCAGTAGCATCACAAATAGGCAGGTAGCCTAATGCTGAAAAGATAGAGTTGTAGCACATCACTACTAAGAGGCCTGTGACCTCATGCTATAGTGGATGACACCACATAAGGTAGTTAACCTCGGCTGCAAGCCATGTCACAGCGGTGTATCACCGTACGGAAGCGTAAGACTTCATGCTGGGATATAGTATATCACTACTAAGAGGCCGGTGACCTCATGCTACAATGGGTGACACCACATGCGGTAGTTAACCCCTCGGCTGTGAGCTATGTCATAGCTGCGTAGTACCACACGGAAGCGCAAGGCTTCATGCTGGGAAATTTTAAAATTTCTTAAAAGAACTCACCTAAGTGTATGGACAGAGATATAGGCCGTCTCTTGAGGGTAAACTTGTAGACACCCAAGAAACATACACTGATACCAGGTCATCACAGGGCCTTTAATGTGCGACCGGAGGCACATATGATATCATTGTGCGAGTGAGAAGAACAACAACTATGGTTCAGAATTTAAGGCTTAGTCCATTCTTGTATCATACTGTTGTTTGACCCATGCGGGAAGCTTCAAGTCGTGGGCGACATCTATCCTAATGCATGATGGACTGTCACTATGAGGAACGCTCTATAACGACCCGTTCCGTTCAAGCGGACAGCCGATTCAAACGGTAAAAAATGCAAATGATCCGACCCGCTTTACTCAGCGAGAAGACTCGTTTGAGGCAAAGGATTGCCAGACTTGGCCCTTCAGGAGTTTCGACTTAGGCTTTCACAGGCTCGCTCGGAGTATCGCTCGACTGAGGTGAATTATCGCTAAGATGGATGGCTACGATGAACTTGTCTTTGCTTAGCCAGCATACTTAAAAATATGGACGATACATGCTAGTCGCTAGGTGAATCACCCCTGCATGCTAATAAAGAATACAACGCACCTAACTAAGGGAATAATCTCAACTTGTATTGCTTGTGTTAGAACATGGAAATAAAACTTTGCTTATAAATAGACCCTCGCATGCTACCTTTGCCTTGTGCAAGTAGACCCCGCTATGCTTCGAGTAGAATATTATATTCTTCGTAGTGCACTGTTTAACTTGTTTACACTGCACGCCCATAGATTATGTCGCTCGGTATGTTCCCTTACGGTTTCACTCCTCGGCTTGCACTTAGACCCGTGCCGAAGTAAATGCTTATGTTTACACAAATGCAATGTTTGCCTACTTATATGTTAGTTAGTGCGTGTTGTCTCGTTTCAATATTTGCCTCACAAAATTATGCCATAAGCAAGTAACATCATTCATGTCGTGCATGCATTTAGTTATCCAGAAGACCATCAAGTGGTCCTTTTGTACAATATGAACCTACAAGTATCCGGGACCGTTCGGTTGCCAAGGCAATTCCCAAACCAGGGGAATGCATCAAGTCAAGTTTAACTCTGAACGAGAATTATGTTAAGTAAAGCATAAATCATAGCTCGTGGAGCAATGTTCGTTCAACAAAAGAATCAAGAATTATTATGTCATGTTGTGAATCTGGAATGACCCAAGACTTGTATGGTCATGGACAACTCGTACACTAGGTATGTGATTCCTCGGACGATCAGCGGGGCACCAGGATCGTACCGGCCTAGGAGGAATGTCTGGTGTATTGCAGGGCAAAATCGGTTATGGTATGCGACGTCGTCTTTGGGTCGGGCAATACACGGTATTCGGGCCTTGGTAGGGCATACTACCTTGGACTAGCCGTCTACCCATGATAGTCATTTGTATCGGCGGGACAGCGTGTAATGGTTCTTCGGTATTCTCTGTTCGCCTGTGAGTTGCTCATTTTGTATCAAGCGTTGCACCCTGTTCCGTCATGAGACTATAGATCTTATCCTTTATGGCCATGCCAGTGACCTTTCATATAGATAAGTCATCCTCGCTTATCGGCAATCTGCGTGCGAGTCATTGCATCGCATCTAATAAATCTGAAACAGCTGAACGATATGAGTATGAAAGACTTATGTTCACGTCCACCACCTGAATCTCCCTCCTTGGGTGGTTTGGTGCAAGCATACCTCAGATGGCCTACCTTCCCGCAGTTGTAGCACTGCCGGAGGTCTCCCTTAGGTCATTTGCCGCCTGAATTGGCAACCGCCAGTGTTGACTTTACTTTAGGAGGACCACCTGTCCCTGCCTGCAGCTTGATGCGAGCCTCCTCCTGGATCATGGCCGAGATAGCCTCCTCAAGTGTAGGGATCTTCAGTTGGTCTATAAGTAGTGCTGTCCTCTGAGCAAACACTGCTGCCAGCCCCTTAAAAAACTTCATCGTCCTCTCCTGCAGACATATATGTCTCTCCTTACACTTCCGGTCCTCGCAGCTCACCCGATCTGAGGAGTGATCGTAATCCAACCACAGACGCTCCAACTCCGTGGCATACTCCTGCACCGTCTTCTCTCCCTGTACGGTGTCGTCGATCTCCCCTTTGATATGGAAATTCTCAAGTTATTCTCCACACCATCGTAAGTCCTCCTCAACTTCTCCCACACGTCCTTTACCATCTCAAGGCCATCCACTGTGGTGGTGATCGACTGGACTAAAGAATTGAGGAGCCAAATGTATATCACCATATTAGTGGACTTCCACTCGTCGCGTCCTACTGAGCCCTCATCCGGCTTTGTCTTCTCTCCTGGCAAAAAATCCTCCAGGTTTTCTCTCCTGACAAGAAACCCTCTAGGTTTTTCCTGCGAGGGTTCTTCTCACCCGTCGTGACCAACTCAGGTAGGTGGCCTGTCCATCAAGCTTCAGATCGATGGAGGGAAGCTCCAACTTCGTCGGTGTTCGTGTCGCGCTCTCACCAGCCGACAGTTTTATCAGCTTCATCAACGTTGCGACCTCCGCAAGGTCCAACTTCATGATGGTCTCCTACATCGATCATCCTCTTCTCCGATTACCTCACACCCGTCCCACGATTCACGTTCGTCCTCTTCGTCCTCTCTTAGACTCGATAATGCCTCTCCCCCATCGGATCTAGGCCTTCGATGCCAACGTCCGGAACAACCCGCGGGAGACGCCGGAAACCGCGGCAGAAGGCTCCTGCGGGCTCCGCAGGAGTCGCGGCTTCGCGGTGGTGGAAGAAGTGTGGCGGCGGCAGCGGCGATGGTGGTGGTGGGCGACGGTGGTGGCGGCGCAGCATCGGCATCGACATCGGCTAGGGTTTGACGGCTAGGGTTTGTGGCGACTAGAGTTTGTGCTCTGATACCATGTAGAATATTTTGGAGTTCTATCTTTGTTTTATTAATGATATATATATATATATATATATATATATATATATATATATATATATATATATATATATATAGCCTTACAATCCTCCATCTTACATAAAATTCTCTAATACATTCTAATATAGCAACATAGTGCGACGTAAATATGTCAGCCTGCGATGAATCACGGGCCCACAAAATAGTGATTTGATCAAAGGTTTGAGAACTAGATCAAACTTTCGTCGTAGGACAAATTCGATATTACGCATACAATGACACAAGTCTTGTTGCGATCCGAAAAGTGCACGGGAAATAATTATAAATTTTTGAAAAATACCGATATGGTTAAATTCGACGGATACGGGTCAAATTCGTCGTGCACAATTGACAAATTCAAGTTCGTCAATTTTCACACGTAGACAATGACCGTATGCGCATTTCGGTGTAATCTGTTCATGTCCGGACGATAGTCAACTCATGATTTTTAATTAAAACAGAAATGTTCAAGCAGCTCACTTCGAACATGAGGATGACTAGTTAAATTTAACGTGAAGCGAGAAAAGTTTACCAAGATCGAAAAATAGACATGCTTGACAATCCAACTTTATAAACAAAAATTTTGCTTCAAATTAATGAGTCAGAATAGACATGCTTGACAATTCAAACCCGCCTTCACCCGCAGAGTACAAATACATATAGTCTGATAATTTACTTCACTGCCTTGGTACCATTTAAAATCAAATACATCCAAGAAACAATATTTAATCTACCCTTTATTCCACTAACTTAAAACGCAAAGAATAACTTATTGTAATGGACAAATGATAGTCTTTATTCATAATATACTGATCCAAGTAACTTGGCCACGGAAAGAATACTATTTCGCTTCCTTAAAATTACCATTTGGGAACAAGTTTTTTGTTGTTAGTTATATTTTCCCTATAAAAAAATATAAAAGAAAATTTAAATTTTCAGGGGGCTCAGCCGCGGTCCCTCGGGACCGGCTGGCTACGCCCCTGTGTGTAGCCATGCTGTTTCTCCGTGCTTGCTTGCTTGCTTATTTGTGAGCAATGGATCCACATGTACGGCATCCATTATGGTTCTTTTGTGGGGCTTGTGCTTCTTCCTTGCAAGCCAGTTAGCACACAGATCTGCCATTGCCTTATGGTCTTTGGCTTTAGGTGATCCGTTTTTGTTATTATTAGGATAAAAGGTGGTTCTGCTCTCTAATTAGATGTGTAATTTGTCTAAGATACATTTTCTGCCTTGATTTACATTTCCAAGCTGATAGACCGCTATCGTTGTACGTGTCTATGTTACTACTGTGGATGCTACTCCTGCTTGTACTATTGATATTTCCCCTACAATTTTACTGGTTCATCTTCTGGAAACCTTTTGCCTTGTATATGAGTTTCTCAACGGAATCTGGATCGGCGCAGAAATCTGGCCGGGCCGGGCTGGACTAGCGGATCAGCTTTATCGACCCAGTCCGGATCAATGGGGCTAGTGGGCCTGGACGGACCGGTCCGTTGACCCGGTCCAGACCGGCCCGGAACGGGTTTGACCGGGTCGGATCCGGACCGGATTCCGGGCTGTCCGTCCATTTAGACACCTTGAACTAGTAACAGACTAGTCTGTCGTCGGCTTAGCGACGAACTAACGATGGTCCGTCCATTTGATTAAACGACTGGTCATCGACCAACAAGCGATATACATGGCATCTACCACTACACCAAAGTAGAAAATTGCTAACGATTATTCCCGTGACAAATAATTTTCGTCGCGGTAATAACTGTGACAAATTGACCGTGACTAAATTTTGTGACGATTTTCGTCACAGTAATAACCGTGACGAAATTATATTTTTGTCACGTAAAAACGATGACAAAATTTAATTTTTGTCACAGTAATAACTGTAATAAAAATTTAACACTTATTTTCAAACTTGATACCCTTAACTATCTCGGTTGAAACAACTTGATACCCTAAGCTTTTTTAGTCAACAACTTGATGCCACCAACTAATTTTTGTCACAGTAATAATCGTAATAAAAATTTAACACTTATTTTCAAACTTGGTACCCTCAACTATCTCGGTTGAAACAACTTGATACCATAAGCTTTTTTACTCAACAACTTGATGTCACCAACTATTAAATATTTTTAACTTCATATCCTAAAAGAAAACCCAAAACTACTCCCTCTGCCAACCTCAACCACCCACAACCACACACACACACACACCTCTCTCCAGCAGCGACATTGGCGGTGGATTGACTGAACCACTTTCTAAATTATGTTTCTAGAGCAAAACAGTTGAAACCACCACCAATCAGTATCAGTAATGGCCTAATCAATTTAGATAATGCGGAAGATGGATCCTTTCATTTCATATTCTTGCTCCCACTTCCTAAACCGAGGGCACATATAGGAGTAAAAGAATCTTAGTAATTTGCTGCTGTACTAGTTTACAAATCAATGTTATGAACCTCTTACTGGCTGGTCTACGCTCTAGATTGACAATATAAATCCATTCGTCAAATTGCTGAAGACATCTTAATAGTAGCAATAGGGAGCTTAAGGGTGCATTTGGTAGAAGGTAATTATTTTTATTTGCGGGAATAAAAGGATGGGTAAATGATGACTTTGATTCGGTCTTATATTTTTTTTACCCAGACATCTAATTTTCCAAAATTCTATTTTTCCACATTTGCGACAATAAAAAATAGTGGGTATTCCTATTTCTCATAAGAACAAATAGTGTTTGGTCATGTTTGGGTTAGTCATATCTAGCCCGAGTCATCAAGTTCGAGTTGGCTTCAGATCCCAATCTAGTTTGGGTTGGATCGAGTACAAGGGGTCGGGTCAGGGTCATATCCAGTCCGGTCAAGTTCAATTTGGATTTGGTTCGGGTCCACGCAAGTTAGGTACATGTCGAGTCGAGTCGGATTTGATTAGAACAGATAGGGTACAAGTCAGATCCAGTAGGATTCGGATCCATGATGGTCAGGTAGGGTACAAGTCAGATCCAGTAGGGGGGGGGAGGCAAGAGGCCCAGTCTAGTATGCTTGGGTTCAGGTTGGATTCGGTTGGTAGGGTACAAGTCGGATCCAATCAGGTCGAGTACAGGTCAAGTCCAATTTGGTAGGGTTTAGGTTGGATTCGGTCGGGTAGGGTACAAGTCGAATCCAGTATGGTTCAGACTGGATTCAGTCAAGCCGGGTACATATCAGGTCCATTCGAGTCCAAGTGGCATTGGCCCACTCACGTTGGGTTCAGTATAGTCAGGTCGGATCTAGAGGGTCTAAAAGAATTCATCCAATGGGTCTCAAACATGGGTCTCCTAGTTAATAATGAATTGTCTTAACCAACTATACTACAACATGATTTGTTTATAAAAGCAAAGTTACTAAATTCAACCTAAATAAATCAAGAATGTCAAACTTTTACATTATTTATATATTCCCAAGAATACCATATCATATGTTACTCACCAAACATGGAATATAAACTTCCCATGAATTCGGAATATGGGATTTATGGCTATATAGCATTCCGTCCGTGTACCAAACGCCCAGTAAGTACTTCTATAGACAATCCTCAATATGTTTACTAGGAATTGTTTGTTTAAACTGCCTATATAAATTGGCCTTTATTTATATGAAAAATCCAAGTGCCTGTTCACAACAGAGCAATTGCACATGCCTGCCAAATTTTCCAAAAGCAAGGTCTCTAGTAGGAGAAAATATTCATTTTCAATTTATAAACAAATTATTCCTGTTCCAGCGTCCTTTGTCTGAAGGCAACATCATGTTATGCTCTCTAGTCCAGCAAAACCTTTTTCTGATACACAAAACAAGAGATTCAATTAGTAATCTGACGATGTAACAATGCAATCGATTTTAAGCTGGACCAAATATTAGGGGTTCAAGTCTGACGAATGATATTCCTGATAAGAAATCAACCAGATTTGTAGACACTTGACAAGTACACACATGCTCACACACAAAGTTTCATGGTAATCAATTGATGCAAATTACTACATTACTATTTTACTAAATCCACTGATGTAAATGCTGTCAACTCCAGATTCTGATGAATTATCCCTCCTATTTTTGTGCTTAATCAGTATCACTTATGCTGGGCGATAATCGTCAATATGTTCATAGTGTATTTCTTCAAATAAAACACGAGCAAGATAATAGATTTGACATGCATGAATACATGAATGCATAGAAATATTACTCTCAAAATAGAATGCATAGAAATGTGAAATATCATCACCCTGCTCATAAAACCTGCAATCTGCTTAGAGTAACACAGGGCATGAAAAACATAGGTTATACATATTCTTGTTTTATTAACATAATCCTACTATCAGGTCAGTTAGGGGTGCAGAATGTAACTGGAGGGAACTTCTTGTAGCATTAATATTACACGAAGACAATTAGAATTTGCTCAGGTTATGACTAGTTCAACTTAACAAGTTGATCGAATTTGAAAAAAAAGAAGAAGAACAAAAATCTACTATGGAGTTACCTTTAGTCAAATGCATAAGGGTCATCAGTGTAAGGATTCAAAGAACCCTCTGAAAACAGATCACCTATAGGTCCAGGACGTGGACCTGCTCCTCCTCCAGGTACCTACGCATTAAGATCGACTAATGAGAACCATAAATAGATCAGTTGATCAACCTTGAAAACAACTAATAGTCCAAGATAGAAACAAGACTAGCAAGCATGCATCAGAATACCATTTTCCATCATGCTCATTCATTTGGTAATAGACTGCCGACCAAGCTCTGCTCATAATTTATCTTGCTTACAGCAAAGTCACTTAAAATTTACTAAATTCTGCCTCTTTCTAATACAAAAAATGCCCTTAGTCCTAGCCTATGTGTAACCATACCGATGAGTTTTTGGCACTAACTGGACTAGTTGAGTAGTACAAAAAAAAGCCTTCATTCCAAAAGGGTTAGGCTACAAGGACATGGATCCATTTCCTTTATTCAGCTCTATAAATTCCATTCCTATAGTAAACTGGTTGAGTAAGAGAAAACTTGCAGGAAAAAAATATGCTATACAATAGCTTGAACCAAGTCCGACTTAGGCCATAGCATGCTGATGTCTAAATATAGATATGAAAAACATATTGCCATCCAAAACCTATAGAACGTAAAGAAGATATTTTCTTAGAAATAATAGATAATTAGCAATGGCAAAAAGTTCACAACAATTTTACACCTTCACAAGCTCTTTTAACGTGCAACAAAAAGTAACTATTAAGACTATGTAACTAACAGATAAATAGATAACCAATATGCTCCCATGTCTCTGAAAGCCATAAGTGATAAGACCAACACAATTCTCCCTGGCCAGACATAGGACAAGAAGTAAACTATCACTAAACCTGTACAGTGAATAGTCAGCTTATTTCTAGTGTCCAAATCTGATTTGATTCAGAATGTTGACACCAAACAAGCTCGTCAATTTTGTGGTATGAAAGGTCCTAAATATCAAATTTTATCGGGAAAACAATTTGAGGACAAAATCTAATAAACCGATATTGAGAACACAATTAATTTTTTTTTTCAAAAGCTTCTATTATGCGTGACGAAAAACTGTTATTTATATATTGGGAGATAGTTCATGTAATTTGTGTCATAGGCAAAATGATTACTATACTATAATTTCTTCCACTGTTTGTGTAACAAATGGACCAAATTTATATACAGATAATGCATTGTTCTCCAATCTAGAGTAACTATACAAGATAATAATGTGGCATTCTATTGATTTAATCAATGCAGAAAATATGCAATATGTCATTTAAGTAATTCCCAACTATATTTTGATGGTGTCATTACCATTAGAACGAAACTAATGGCTACCATAAATTGTCAATATGTGCAGATCGGCTACAAGGGAAGTTCCGACAGAAAACAACTCGGACAAAATTGAAGGTATCAACAAAAGACCGCATCGAGAAAAAGACATTATGCTTTATCTTAATGAAATTTGGCTGGGAGCTCCTTGATCTCATCCTTTATCTAAAAAAAGGACCACATCGAAGCAGTGTCGTTGCATGTCAGAGACCTAAAAGACTTCTATACTGAGTGACACCATGATAACTCTATAGGATCTGCTTACATATGCATCTAGATAGGATAAAAAAGGTCAATCGGTTGCAGCTGGGCAGTTCAAACTTACCATACCAGCAGTACAAACCGCTCGCATAGGGTTGGCAGGTATAGTGGAGGCGATATGAACCTCGTGCGCTGGGGGTATAAACTGCTCACATGTTCTTCCCTGGACTAGTGTCAGTGGTATGAAGCGCTTGAACTGGCGGTACGTAACACCGGTTTGGTGCATGGCCGAGAGCAGCCTGTATGCACTGTCCACTGTTGGTATTGGCTGTCCACAATCTGCCTAGGTGCCACACCAGTGCACTGTCCGTACAGTGCGAATTGGCTAATGAAGGCGATATGCGCTTCCGACTGTTCATCTGCCGTCAATTTTCACCCAGGCCGGTCAGACTGACTTAATAGGGGTCATACTGTTTGAGTCAAAAATGAATTTTTGCCCTTGTCTTTAGTGCCAAAGGCTCTAGTGGCCATGTCAACACATGGAACCGCTCGTTACTGAGTACTACGCATATAGATAGAGGTCGGGAAACCATCACTTATCATTCTTTGCATCTACTACATTCTCAACTCTCATTTTTCTCCCTTGAGCTTACATTTGTTTTCATTCACTTGCTCTTGTATTTCAAACCATCCAGTTTCCAAGTGTTCTGCATCTACTAGAGCCATAAAAACTATCTACTTTTGAGATAATTTGTTGTGAGTGATGTACCTGTGAGAGAAGTACTGTAAGTGCTCTTGGTGGTAAACCACTTTTTCTTGAAGTTGTAACTTCTCGTGGATTGTTAGGGAGGACAGTAAAAACCTATCTATTTTGATTGTTAGAGAGGACAATATCGATCGACTACCCTGGATCGATCGGCATGGTTGTAAAGGAAGAAGGTACCACTTCAGGTCGGATAGTGAAATCTAGAACAGGAAGTGCTCTGGACTGGACTAGCCCGCAATTGGTTGACCAGGTCCAGAGTATACCGCTGGTATTTGGTTTGTATTTTCTATAAGTCGACTCTGTTACTTTCTTTACATTAGTTATGTTATTATTGCTTGAATAGTTAATTGCATAACAACCCTATTCAACACCACCCTGTTTTGAGTAGTGATTTTCAATTTACAGTTCAGGCAACTATAGAGCATTTTCTTGCCAGAAGACCAAATAAGTGGATATCCGAAAGTGCACTAGCATACCAATATAGATTGTTGAGGTACAAACCTTAACCTCCCCTCAGATAGAGCTACAGGGTGCTATATCATATCAAAAGGGAATTTTAAAAAGATATTACACCATACCTTGGTTACTTGGTTGACTTCTCTGCTGGCATTAGGGGTTCTAGTCCGCACAGCCTTCTGAAGGTTTGGATCCTGACAAAATCAATATAACGGCAATGTCGAGAAACAAGATGCATTCAGCTTTACTATGAACACTCATGTCAATGACGTTCTCATTCAGAAATTTATATACCCCAAACATGACGGTGCTCTTAGTTTTTCTGCGCTTTGTAATTGTTTGCCCATTTGAAGTCTCAACTTCATATTCATGGCGTGTTACCTGAAACAATAGAAAATTTAAATTACAACAAAAATGTGCAGCTTGTGTTGTAAAATCCTATCAGAGAGAAGGCAACAGGTCTGAAACTTAGATTAACCCAGATTCTTTAGCGTAAACAGGAGTATGTTCAGAAAACAAGGATTAAGATTTTAAGAATCATGAAACTCTATTTTATGATGTTTGTGTTGGATATTGGGGGAGAACTAGCACAACAGACAGAACACTCAACATGGAATCATGTTGATACAAACACTTGTATACGAGATGATACAAGTTCTCTGCTCAATCACAAAAGGGAATTTCTGGCATGAACACTCATACGTAGTGGACACTCATGAAAGTACAAACTCACACCAAGGCTCTTACTAATGCACACAATCTCTCTTGCTTGCTTGCTTAGCTTCTTGGTGCTTTCTTCTTCACAAAAGAGGACGTCACCCCTATTAGTAGGTGAGGAATTATCTAGAGAATTCCAAAGTTGTCATGAAATAGAGAAGGTTCTAGAGAAAAAGGGCGGTGGATGGAAAAGAAATCTAGAAGGGTGAGATGAGAATGATGAAGAATACTCTAGAAGAATAGGAGGATGGAGAATATTCTAGAAAGATTAAGAGATCATTCAAGAATATTGCTAGAAGGCTTTCAGAAGAATCCGGAGTCGGTGCTGAAATCCTACTAGTTTGGGTATGTTAATTACTTAACTACAGAGCCCACAAAACTGACTAGTTACAGGGGTCCATGTATTTACTTCAGTAAGAATGTAAGATCCTTCCCTATAACTAGAAACAGCAGATATAGAACAATATGCCTAGACGTTTTCTAGCTACATGAGCAATACATAGAAAATTTCATCCAAAATAAATAAATACAGAACATGCTATTGTAGCCGGTGACAAAAATGAACTCACTTTCTTGCTGTGCTTAGGAATACTGACTACGCTTCCTGTATTTCCCTTCTCTACTATCTTCAGCAAGTTCACCCTAGGTGTGCGCATCAATCCTGACATATTTACGTCCTAAAAGGCACCAAATAAAGACATAACATCTGGATTTTGTACTTCGTAGTCTAGAATATATATGTGACTAGTTATTTGAAATGAATGCTCGAGCATCACCTTTCTTCTGGTTTCAGGACTTGTCAAAGCAAGCCGGTGTTCTTTTCCACTGTTAAGGTCCTTCTTCTTTATTGACGAAGCAGAGTATTCCTACAAAATATAGGACCACTAAACATATTAGTTAATCAGAATATAATCATGGAACTGTGTTAAACTGAAAAAAGAAAAAGTGACCCCCTCTTTTTCTGTATGTGATGTATGTATTATGTGCACACCTTCGTACATATACATATTGTCATTTTACTGTTTATCTTTATGCACTTTAGTCACATCTTAGTCTATTCTCTATTTTTAGTCCCACATTGTGTAGAGTATCTAGCCTCTCTAGCCTCCTATGTAAATTTCCTGGTCCTGGGATATAGTTGGTCTTGAGCCTAATTTAAGCAATTTCAACATTTCCAAAATATCTCCAACACATACATGCAGCCACACATGAAAGCATACATGTATCTCCAACACTTTTTGAGATGGGTTCTGGGTCAGGTGCTATCAGTTATAGAGGACAATGACTGCATATTTATATTCTTATCACAACTTAAAGATACATTAAGAGAAACGTGAATGGAGTTTAAAGATTGTTATAGCAATTAAGGCGACTCGATCAATACTCTTAGATCAATCTATTAAGTGAAGTCCTAAAATTAAAAAGGTTTTGATGAAGTTATCAATAAGAAAACAGGGAGTTCATACTCATTTTCAATATAACTAAAATCCAAAGTAACTATTATCTATGTTATCCGGACTCTCCACTTTAAGGAGAAGTACCAGTGTCGAGCCGATAGGACATGGGTATGGGTATGAGATCCGTATCCGATCCTTCATGGTGACAATCGAATCCTTCATAGTGACAATCGGGAGACTGGTATGAAGTTGATAGTTTATTTTGATGTAATAGTGAAGTAGATAGTTTATTTTAATATGGTAGAAGGGACAGTCCCTTGGGGACTTATTCAACTTGTTCAGTAAAGTTTACTACTAGTTTATAATTACATGTCGTCTTTTTATGAAATCTTAGTCATATCTCCGTATCCAAAATTTGGTTCCTTTTTAGCCGAGTCCGTGTGTCCTTCAATTATGAGTTTGAAGGACCCGACTCTTGGATATGTACCCATACCCGACACCCGTACCCGAATCCAGGTAACATAAACTATTATCCAATACAACATGAGTTTATACTTGTGCACCGACAAATGTAGCAAAGCCTTTATTCAAATTGTTAGATCAGCTATATGAATTCTTTTGTTCCATTCAGCTCTATTAAGGGTCATATCCTATAAAACATTAGGTGGATAAGAGAGTCTATCATTGAAAGAATTAAAATAAGAAAATATTATGGGGAAACACCGCATGAGACACATTTGGCCTAAATATGAATTGAAATATCTTGACATGAATAACCAAACCAGATTTAATAAACCATTTACTTATGGGATAGGTTATCCATAGTCCACATAAACCACAATACAAATAAACTAGTGACATATTCTACAGATGGTACCTTCTTAGAGTTCACTTCCTGATTATCTTGTTTGTTTTCACTCATCACTCTCCACTGCATTTGTAACAATGCTCTCTGTTTCTCCTCCTGCAGTGCAGCAAATCAATGAATTAAGCACTAATATGTTCTCACACAGTCTTACATAGGAAGCCTTACCTTTGACTTTTGGAGCTCCAATTCATCCTCTAGTCTTCTGCAATCATCTTCATGTTGCATCTTCAGAACTTTCATTTGAATTTCATGTTCTTTCCTCAGTGAAGATGTTTTCTGTGTGGAATGACAAATCCCTAGTGGTCAGAAACATAAAAAGACTCGAGATAAATAAAAGAAAAAAATCAGTAGTTAGTACCTCCCTCAAATCATTTTCAGCGTGAAGCTGGATCCTCTGTATCTCTTCCTTCTGATGAGCTCGAAGGTTCAATTCATTCTGATCATGATCCTGTTGGATTTTGCTAATCTGCAAATGTGTAAATAAGGTGCGACATTTGTCCCTATAAGAAGCATTTATTCAAACTTTGAAGCAATGTAATTGGTGCTCAAGATAACAATCCAAATTCAACAGATTAATGTACCTACTGGTAGTAATATCAGTGAGATGACATAGTAACTATCTAATTTAGCTAGGAATACTTGCTTGCTATGTATAAATTGTAGCGACAAAGAAAACATATTTCTCACATAACCAACCTAGCAATAACATAGGAAATCAGTATGGCAGTGCCTGTGGATAAACTTGTAGAAGCATGTGATACCAGCACCTTTTAGAGTAATAGTAATATACTGAATCTTTCAATTATATTTCTAAGGCCTGTTGGTGTAATTAAAATTAGTAATGATTAGTTATACTAGGAATTTGTTTCTACTTTCTACACCCTATAAATGTAGTAAGGCTGAAAGTAGTTCACTCGAATTTAGACTGCTCATGATTTGTCTGTTTGTTTCCTTGCATACTTCTACCACATGGCATGCAGACACTAGACTTTCTTCCCATCATCATCAACCATTCTTTTAAGTTTCATGCCTTTGGGGAGAATAAATTTTTTAGGAACTCATGTCCTTAAAATGGTCACTTCACTCTTCAATGCTCAATGTAGCAAAAGATGTATCCTGCCTCAGCCATTTAACAGTCAAGGAGAGAATTGTATGATCAACTGACCAACCAACATTTCCCAGTCAACATATAACTTCACACGATATTCCACTCCTCTGAATGATCACCAATCAAACTTAAGCTTATATGAAAAAGACTGTTGAGAGTATTAGTGGGTGTTTAGTCCCACATCTAGTAGAATAGTAGAAATAGGGGTTAGCCTCTCCTATATATATGTAGCCCCACCCATCAATAAAATCAAGCCAAATATTAAACCAAATTTCTATTTGGTATCAGAGCCAAACCCCCCACCCTTCTCTAAACCCTAACCCTAACCCTCTCACAGCCCCCCCCCTTCTTTCCCCGCCGGCCCCTCCATCACCACAGCGCCGCCCCACGGCCAGCGCCGCTTGGCCGCGTGCCACAGCGCCGCCGGTCTGCCCCGCCGCGACGGCTGCTGCTGCTATTGCTGTTGTTGTCGTGGCTGTTGTTGTTGATGTTGTCGCGACTGCTGCTGTTGCTGCTGTTGCCGCTGCGATCCCAGCGACCCCCGACTCCGACGATCTTCTTCTTCTTCTTCGTCTTCTCTCCTGCAAGTTATAACTCGGTTCTGTCCATATGCAACTGCGATTGCACGGAAGACCGAAAAATTTAATTTTCTGATTGTTGTTTTGTAGCAGCAAGTTGTAATCGGAATATTAATTATATAGTTGATAGTTGGATCGACGTATATCAGTGAGAGACTTTTGTGTGAACTCCTGATCTCGACTACAATTATCGGTTCCTCCTTCTCGTCAGGCCATGCGACCTCGGGTCGAAGCCGTGCACGGGACGTGAGCAACGATTTTCAGTAACACCGCTGCCGCTGAAGGAGGAACAGTAGACATGGAGAAGACGGCGATCAAAGGAGGAGACGATCTAGATCTGCCATCGTCTTGCTGATCTTGCTGATGGAAGAGGACAAGAAGAAGACGATAAAGACGATCTACGACAAGCTGACGGCCCAAGAGATGAAGGCTTTGGTGGACGATCTCTTCTCCAAGAGGCTGACCGAGACTAGCTCCCGTGGTGCACACGCAGATGTGGATCCTTCACCATACAAAATGAAAAAGTTAGAAAAACTGGAGATAAAGTTGGAGGGTACTTCCAACTACTTGAAGTGGTCGCGTCAGGCGATGCGGACTCTGAAGGCAAGAGGCTTGGTGGGCTATGTGAATGGCCAAACCAAGGCACCTGAAGATCACTCCTCACAGGAATTTGCTGTGTGGGAGATCGTCAATAATATTGTTGCTGGATGGTTGACAGCCTCATTGACCGACCAAGTGTTGGGCAACGTGGAAGCAATGGAGGGTGCTAGTGACATTTGGATGACACTGAGAGATATGTACTCAGGGTCGGGCAACCCTATGAGGGTTTTCCAACTACAAGATGGACTTGATAAGGTGGTCCAAGAAGATCACACCATCTCTGAGTATGCGGCTCTGCTGAAGAAGTATTGGTCAGATCTCGACCACTATGACCCCATTGGCGTGGAAGATGAGCAAGTGGAACCGGCATTTGCAAAACATTATAAGAAGTTCATGGAGTATGTTTCGCGACAGAGGATGATACAGTTCCTGAAGGGGCTCGACCTAGCATTCGAGCAGAGAAGGAATATCCTACTTGCTCAACCCAGACTGCCATCACTGGAGTAGGCCATAGCTGCTATGGCACAAGAAGAGGCATGACTGAAACTGATGCCTAGCACCACTAGCTCTCTGGAAGAAAAATCAGCTCTAGCAGTTTTTAATCCAAACCCTTCCGGAGGGGGAGGGTGCTACAACTGTGGAGACCCTGGACACTTCATCAGATTCTGTACGAAACCCCTGAAAAACCAGTCCAGCGACAGATGACGCAGCCGTGGAGGGCATAGGGGTGACAGATGAGGCTATGCTGGTGGCAGAAGTAATCATTCCGGAGGACACAAGGCAAACCTGGTAGAAGAGGAAAGTGAGAGTCAGTCACCCAATATGATCCCTAGTGAGAGAGAAATGCTAGAGATATGGAGGAGCATGAAGCTTGGAACTATCGACAGTCGAGCCAACACCTCTGGGGCATCAACTCCAACCACCTCCGGGGGTAACATCACCTACTATGCCCATACAAGCACAAGTATACCTACTCATGCCCTGGCATCTATCCACAGACCAGGTTAGATAATTGACTCTGGGACATCCCGCCATGTCACCGGTGTCCATAATGAGTTCCAAGATTACACTAACCTGACGACGCCTGAAAGCATTCAGACTGCTGATGGTACGGCTAGACCCATTATTGGTAAAGACACAGTTGAATGCACCCCTTCCATAACCCTTACTGATGTCTTGCATGCTTCATCTTTTTCTGTTAATCTATTATCCATTAGTGCCATTATTCTTCAACTTAATTGTGTTGTTTCCTTTGACATTCCTAAGGTAATTTTTCAGGAGAAGGGAACGGGGAGACAGTTGGGGACTGACACTTGGCATAAGGGGCTATGGTACTTGGACATGGGTGGGTTGGACGCAGCACTAGCGTCACTGGTGGAAAAAGTGCAACAGAAGGAGCCGCAAAGAACTGTGAAAACGGAGTTATTACTTCAACATCAGCGCATGGGGCACTCTTCATTCAGTCTACTGAGTCGGATGTATCCATCTATGTATTAAAAGGCTAATAAACAAAAGTTTGTTTGTGATGCTTGTGAGCTTGGAAAATATACCAGAAGCTCTTATGTGAGTTCTGGAAATAGAAGTTTAGTTGCTTTTGATATGATACACTCTGATGTGTGGGGACCTTGTCCTACAACCACGGTTAATGATTTTAAATGGTTTGTCACCTTTATTGATTGCTACACTCCTGTCACATGGATATACCTAATGAAGAATAAAAATGATGTCTTTGCATGCTTTCAAGATTTTTATCGCAGGGTTACAATACAGTACAGTGCTAAAGTGAAGATTTTGAGATCTGACAATGAGACATAATACACCAACAAGACTATTGAAGAGTACTTATCAGCCCATGGGATACAATATAAGACTTCATGTACCTATATACCAGCACAGAATGGTGTGGCAAAGCGAAAGAACAGACACATGTTGGAAGTAGCATGGTCAATGATGTTTGCCATGAATGTTCCTAAATATTTGTGGAGGCATGTCATGTTGACGGCTGCATATCTCATCAACAGGATGCCCTCTCAGGTGCTAGGATAAAAGACACCGTTTGAGATGCTTACAAGAGAGAATAAGTACATTGTTCCCCCAAAGGTATTTGGATGTGTATGCTTTGTGAAAGATAACAGGCATGCGGTGGGAAAGCTGGACCCTCGGGAAGTGAAGTGCGCCTTTGTTGGCTACTCAGGGACTCAGAAGGGATACTCTTGTTGGAGTCCGGTGGAGCGAAGGCTCTTTGTGAGCATGGATATTACATTCAGAGAGATGGAACCATACTACCACAATGGTTCAGATGAAGGCTCTGCATTTGGTGACACACCTAACACATGAGGGGTTAGGTCGGGTCAGTTCCATGTCCAATGATGGAAGCTGGTCCAAGGAAACAAGAAAGAGATAGCAAGGGTGAGAAAAATGATGAGGATACACACAATCAGGAGGAAGAAAGTAATGCTCTAGTGCATGGGGGAGGAACAATCTACAGAGCTCCAAGTCTACAGAAAGAGAAAGCAGCAATTCTCTACTGTGCCTATTGTCCCTACTGTGCCATGTCCCTACCCTAACCCTGCCCCAACTCTTGAAGATGCACCTCCCGCACCGGATCCCTCTGATTTGGATGGTATGATCTCTCCACCACTACCTCATGCTCCCTTAAGAAGATCTTCTCGCAGTAATGCGAGAAGAGCCCCTAATCGTTATGGTTAATTGGTTATGAACATGACATTGCCAATTTTTTATCCTACTCTAATATATCCCCTACTTATCGAGCATTCATTGCTTCGTTAGACACCACCTCTTTGTCTAAATGTTGGCAGGAAGCGAAGGAAGATCCAAGCTGGAAAGCTGCAATGTTAGAGGAACTTGGGGCACTCGGAAGAAATGGAACATAGGAGCTTGTTTCATTGCCTAAAGGAAAGAGAGTAGTTGGATGCAAATGGTTCTTCACAGTAAAGGAGACGCCAGAAGGTAAGGTGGAGCGGTACAAGGCAAGGTTGGTTGCAAAGGGATACACTCAATCCTATGGCATCGACTATGATGAGACATTTGCTCCGGTGGCAAAGATGAGCACTGTGAGAACACTGGTCTCGATCTCTTGCAGCAAATCATTGGTGGCAGTTGTATCAATTGGATGTAAATAATGCTTTTCTTCATGGGAATCTACAAGAGGAAGTATACATAGAGCCCCCTCCGGATGTTGCACAAAGCAGTCGATGGAAAATGTGTGCAAGCTGAAGAAATCACTGTTGATATTAGTTGATTGATTTTATTGATTGTCTCATTGGCATTATATAGCCTTACAGTCATTAATACAATGATCTCAATCATTATGACAATAATCTCATAATGGAATATCCTGTGACATATTCTGGCATCCCAAATATGTCCTCAGGATATTCCCATGTGCTTATACTATACTTAAATATGACACCCAACATACCATATCAACACTCCCCCTCAAGATGGGTGAAAGATATTCACTAAGCCCATCTTGTCACATCCTCTAATCATGCTCACTGAGGCGAGTCCCTTGGTTAGTCCATCTGCTACTTGATCCCTGGTTGGAACATGGCCAAGCTCCAGTAATCCACTATCCAACTTCTCTTTGATGAAGAATCTATCAATCTCGATGTGTTTGGTCCTGTCATGCTGTACTGGATTGTTGGCGATACTAATAGCTGACTGATTGTCACACCACAGCTTCATCTTGGCTCCTTGATCCAGCTTCAGCTCCACCAGCATATTCTTCAACCATAGCAGCTCTGCAACTCCCAAGGCCATAGCTCTGTACTCTGCTTCAGCTGTCGATCTGGCCACCACAGACTGCTTCTTACTCCTCCAGGAGACCAAGTTACCTCCTACAAATATGCAATATCCCGAGGTAGACCTCCTGTCATCAGCACAACTAGCCCAGTCAGAATCACAGTAGCCCTCGATGCTCACGTGTTTGTTCTTCCTGAATATTAGTCCCTTCCCGGGAGCACCTTTCAAGTACCTCAGAATCTGGTACACTGCATCCATATGACCCTTCCGTGGGTCATGCATGTAGCGGCTCACCACACTTACTGCAAAGCAGATATCAGGACGTGTGTGGCTCAAATAGATCAACTTGCCAACCAGTCTCTGGTATCTGTCCCGATCAACTGGTTCTCCAGCCTCAGCATCAATCTTGAACCTCTGATCTATTGGTGTCGCTGCAGGTTTGCACCCCAACATCCCAGTTTCTGTGAGAAGGTCCAGTGCATACTTCTTTTGAGAGAGAACAATCCCCTCTGCTTCTCGAGCAATCTCAATCCCAAGGAAGTACCGAAGAAGGCCGAGATCCTTCACCTCGAATTCCTTGCCAAGCTTTCCTTTGAGTTGGGCGATCTCCTGCTCATCATCTCCTGTGATAATCATATCGTCCACATACACCGCAAGCATGGTGATGTGGCCTCCACTCCGACGGAAGAACACAGTATGATCAGCATTGATCTGCTGATATCCCATCCCTATCATCGCCCTTCTGAATCTGTCAAACCACGCTCGAGGAGACTGCTTCAGTCCATAGAGGGACTTCTTCAACCTGCAGACCTTGCCCACTGTCTGATTGGTGCCAAATCCTGGTGGTATCTCCATGTACACCTCCTCCACTAGATCTCCGTGAGAAACGCATTCTTCACATCCAGTTGGTGTAGCTTCCATCCACCATTCGCTGCCAGAGAAATCAGAGTCCTGACAGTGCTCATTTTTGCAACTGGTGCAAAGGTCTCGTCATAGTCGATGCCGTACGTCTGACTGTATCCTTTGGCTACTAGTCGAGCTTTGTAGCGCTCAACCTGTCCATCTGGGTTCTGCTTCACGGTAAAGACCCACTTGCATCCAACTGCTCTCTTTCCCTCTGGCAGTCTCACAAGCTCCCAAGTGTGGTTCTTCTCCAGAGCTCCCAACTCCTCGTGCATTGCCGCTTTCCACTTTGGATCGTTCTTGGCAACCTGCCAATTGTTAGGTACAGTAATACTATCCAAAGATGCTATAAATGCTCCATGAGAAGATGGGATATGGTCATAAGAAACAAACTGAGCAATATCCCAACCATATTTGTTTGGAGGATTTCCTGCATTGCTGCGAGTGGTCCTCCGTACAGATAGTGGTGTGGGAGGAGTAGAAGTAGGAGGAATGATATCTTGTGAAGGAGGGGGTATCACCTGAAGGGGGGTTGGTGTCGGTGCCTCAAGAGTTGGGACGAACGCAGGCAAGGGACTTGGCACAGGCACTGTCGGTACTGGTCCTGCAGTTTGCTTCTTTCTCCTGCTGTAGGTAAGTAACTCTCCCTGAGCCGTAGGCCTAACACCTTCACCTTCTTGTCCCTTCTCCGTGCCTCCATGCCAAACTTCTAAATCGGTTACCACCAAGTTCTCCATCTCCCCCTCTCGCCTAATACTGGTAGTATTAGGCGTGTTGTGTGAAGTTCCGTCCTGGCGGTAGTATGGCTCATGCTCCCGAAAGTGAACATCCATACTGACAAACTTCTTCTTCTCTACTGGACTCCAGCACACATACCCCTTCTGGGTCGCCGAGTAGCCTACGAAGATGCATTTGACCGCTCTAGGGTCAAGTTTCCCAACTGATGGCCTGTTGTCCTTCACAAAACACACACACCCAAACACCTTCAGTGGGAGTATCCCACTATTATTGCCTTGCAATACCTCACATGGGGACTTCCATCTGAGGACCTTCGAGGGCATCCTGTTGATGAGTTGAGCTGCTGTCAACACTGCATGCCCCCACAGACTCTGTGGGACATTCATGTCGATCATCATACTTCTTGCGACCTCCAGAAGGTGTCTGTTTTTCCTTTCTGCAACTCCATTTTGTGCTGGTGTGTATGCACAGGTGGTCTGATGCTGTATTCCGTGTGCTGACAAGTATTCTGCAAGCGTCCTGTTGTTGTACTCCGTTCCATTGTCAGACCTCAGTACCTTCACAACTGCTTTGTACTGAGTCTGGACATGCTTATGGAAATCCCGAAAACAAGCAGGTACATCATTCTTATTTTTCATCAAAAATAACCAGGTAACACGAGAGGCACACTCAATGAAAGAAACAAAGTACTTATAACCATTCATAGTGTTAGTAGCACATGGACCCCAGACATCAGAATGTACTACCTCAAAAGCAAAAGTGCTCCTATGACCCGTACCAACATATGAGCTCCTAGTAAGTTTTCCTAACTCGCACGCATCACATACTAATTTCTCTTTATTTGTTTTTGCATAAATCTCTGGATACAACTTACTTAGAGTATCAAAGGAAGAATGTCCCATCCTCCGATGATGGAGTATCAAGGTATCCTCAGTCCTCTGCTGCAGTCCTTCCATGCCAGCCTTCTCTGCCATAGATATCAATGCTGAGTCCAGTCCTTCTCGATCTAGGTACCACAGTCCCTCATGCCAAGTGCCAGTCCCAAGTCTTCGTCCTGTCCCTTTCTCCTGGAAGGTCACCTTAGGAATATCAAAAGAAACAATGCATTTAAGTTGGAGGATTATAGAACTAATGGACAAGAGACTGACTGGAAAGGATGGAGCATGTAAAACATTGGATAATCTTACTGAACCTGTACAATTAACAGTACCCTTACCGACCACTGGTTGGAAAGTGCCATCAGCTGTCTGAATGCTGTCTGCTGATGCTAGGTGAGTGTAGGAAGAAAACTCACTAGCATTCCCCGTCATATGCCGAGATGCTCCCGAGTCGATAATCCAGTCTGATGATTTAAGGGAAGAGATAGACGCAAGGGCAAGTGATTCGTCAGTACCTTCTGATGGATGGGCATACATGGCAGCGTTGCCCCTAACAAAGAATGAGGTGGACGCCTCCTCTGTTCTACTCCTCATGTCTCACAGTGCCTGGTCCTCCACAGTAAAGGTGCCATCAGCTTCTCTGTTCCCTTCTGATATCAGGAGGTTCGCCCGATAACCTCCTCGGCCGCCTCGTCTACCCCCTCGACCACGACCACGTCCTCCATTATATCCTCGTCAGCCGAACGGTCCTCGTCCACCACCTGAATCTCCCTCCCTAGGTGGTTTGGTATAAGCATACCGATGATGACCCATCTCTCCACAGTGTAGCACTGCCGGTTATGCTGCCAGGGCTCTCCCTTAGATCCTGTGTTACCTGAGCTGGTGATCGCTAGTGCTGACTTTGCTTCGGGGGGACCACCTGTCCCGGCTTGCAGCCTGATGCGTGTCTCCTCCTGGATCATGGCTGAGATAGCCTCCTCAAGGCTAGGGATCTTTGGTTGGGCTAGAAGTAGGGCCGTCCTCTGTGCGAAAGCTGCAGTCAGCCCTTTGAGGAACTTCATCGTCCTCTCCTGCAGACACACCTGTCTCTCCTTACACTTAGGGTCCCCGCAGCTCGCCCGATCTGAGGAGTGATCATAATCCAACCACAGACGCTCCAACTCCGTGGCATACCCCTACACCGTCTTCTCTCCCTGTACGGTGTCATCAATCTCCCCCTTTATCTGGAAGACCCGTAAGTTGTTCCCCACACCATCATAGGTCCTTCTCAACTTCTCCCACACATCTTTCACCATCTCAATACCGTCTACTGTGGCGGCAATAGACTGGACTAAGGAGTTGAGAAGCCAGATGTAGATCACCATATGAGTGGACTTCCACTCATCGCGTCCTGTCGAGCCCTCGTCCGGCTCTGTCGTCTCGCCCGTCAGGAACCCCTCCATGTTTTTTCCTGCGAGGGTTCTTCTCACCCGCCGTGACCAACTCAGATAGGTGGCTGGTCCATCTAATTTCAGATCGATGGAGGGAAGCTTCAACTCCGGCGACGTTCGTGTCGTGTTCTCACCAGCCGACATCGTCAACAACTTCATCAACGTCGCCACCTCTGCAGAATCTAGCTTCTTGATGATCTCCTCCATCGATGCGTCGTCTATCCAATCACGTCACGTCCGCTCCTAGATCCGAACATGTCCCCCCTTTTTTCAGATCTAGGCATCCCTATTAGGCGATGTCTCGTGCTGGTGCGGAGGAGGCGGCAGCACGCATGTCACAGCCGCCGTCGCAGCAGTCGCAGCAGCAGCGGGACGGGGCAGCAACAGCAAAGGGCGGCCTGCGAAGGGCGGAGAAAAGAAGAGAAGGGACAGAAGGGGGGGGGCGTGGAAGAGTTCGGTGGAGGAGATCTAGGAAATCCTCCTGTGGGTTTGTGGAAGCTTGGTGACGGCTAGGGTTTGTGGAAACTTGGCTCTGATACCATGTTGATATTAGTTGATTGATTTTATTGATTGTCTCATTGGCATTATATAGCCTTACAGTCATTAATACAATGATCTCAATCATTATGACAATAATCTCATAATGGAATATCCTGTGACATATTCTGGCATCCCAAATATGTCCTCAGGATATTCCCATGTGCTTATACTATACTTAAATATGACACCCAACATACCATATCAACAATCACTCTATGGACTCAACCAATCTCCTCGAGCCTGGTTTGATAGATTCAGGAAGTCTGTCACAAGTATGGGGTACCGCCAGACCAATGCAGATCACACGGTCTTCTTCCAGCATGAAAGAGGCCACATCACCATACTTGCAGTGTATGTGAATGATATAGTGATCACATGTGATAATAAGGAGGGGATCACCCAGCTGAAGTCAAAACTCGCCAAGGAGTTTGAAGTGAAGGACTTGGGAATGATGAGGTATTTTCTCGGGATCGAGGTGGCTCAAGGAAGAGATGGGATCGTCCTCTCTCAGAGAAAGTATGTACTAGAGCTGCTCACAGAGACTGATATGCTGGGATGTCGATCGGCAGTCACTCCGATCGATCAGAAAGATAAGTTGGGAGCAGAGGTAGGAGAGCCTGTTGATCGTGAGAGAGATCAGAGACTTGTAGGCAGATTGATTTATCTAGGCCACACTCACCCTGATATCTCATTTGCTGTGAGTGTAGTAAGTCGCTATATGCATGATCCAAGGAAGGGCCACATGGATGCAATTTTTCGTATCCTGAGATATCTGAAGGAGACTCCTGGAAGAGGGCTATGGTTCAAGGAAAATGGACACCTGGGTGTTGAGGGGTACTGCGATGCAGATTGGGCAAGCTGCATGGATGACAGAAGGTCTACCTCAGGGTACTGTATCTTTGTGGGGGGTAAACTAATCTCATGGAGAAGCAAGAAACAGTCTGTGGTAGCACGATCGACTGCTGACGCAAAATATAGAGCTATGGCTCTGGGAGTGACAGAGTTGTTGTGGGTAAGAGCATTGCTGACTGAGTTGAAGCTGGACCAGGGAACACCGTTGCGTCTTCTGAGTGACAGTCAAGCTGCAATAAGTATAGCTAATAATCCAGTCCAGCATGACATAACTAAGCACATCGAAATCGATCGGTTCTTCATCAAAGGGAAGCTAGAAAAAGGGATATTAAAGCTCGATCACGTTCGCTCAGAAGAACAAGTTGCAGATTGTCTGACTAAGGGTCTTAATTCATCGAGTCTTTCTAAACTATGTAACAAGATGTGGATAATTGATATCTATCACCCATCTTGAGGGGGAGTGTTGAGAGTATTAGTGGGTATTTAGTCCCACATCTAGTAGAATAGTAGAGAGAGGGGTTAGCCTCTCCTATATATATGTAGCCCCACCCATCAATATAATCAAGCCAAATATTAAACCAAATTTCTATTAAGACAAACATGGTAAATACAATTGTCCCATCCCTAATTTGTAAACGTGGATCTGAGTCGTTTAAACCATGGGGTAGTCTCAGACACAAAACTCATAAAGTAAGACACAAAGGTAATGGTATATATAATTATATATCTGTGGACATCTATTTATTTATGTAAGCTTGTGTGTATTTTTGTACATTGTATAATTAAACAACAAATTTATTTGCAATGCGTGCACACATATACATCTTTATGTATAGATTTCTGTTGGCAGACAAGAAACTGGACAGATCAATCTTTAAGTTTTGACATGACAGGGTTGTTAGAGAATTATTGACAACTAGCTCCAAACAATTTAGAAAACGGGGAATTTCATTATAATGAATTCAGTTCCTACGGTACCCAAAACTCTTAGGGTTTTTTTTTTTTTTTGCTCAAGACAAAAAGGCTACAAAACAATTGTCTATCAGATAACTCAACGTGCAATGTTATTAGAAGTTATAAAGAGTTTCAGATAATAAAACATTATTAACCGCCGTCATATACCATTGCGCCATGCTCCTCCTTAACATGCATCAAGTACTGCTCTGATTCTTCTTTCTGTTGTAATATTTTGTCGGCACATTTTCGTTCCATTTCTTTTATCAGTTTATCTGCCTGAAGATTTGGAGAAATCAGATACAAGTTAAGGATGTAACGAAATAAATTTAGCATTCCGGAAGTGATGCATACCTTTTCTTTTTCGGCACCCGCAATCTCCACTTTCTCCTCTTCATATTTCCTTCGGATCTCATTGATTGCCTGCGAATTTCATGTAATTTTTACAATAAATTGATGATATGAGATATGAAGATCAGAAAGGGTATTGTTACAATAAACTTAGTACCTGATCATTTCTCTGAGAAAGTTCCTTTAAATGCTTTGACAGTTCAAGCTGTTTCCCTTCAAGCATTTCATCAAACTGCTTCCTATCTTCAGTGAGTTTGCATTCAGCTGCAGCAAGTGATGCCATAATCTGAAACAAACGAAGTGGTTCCAAAATGTTACAAAAAAATCAAACTTCATTAACTAGTTTGTGTGGGGTAATATACACCTCTGATTTTTGCTCTTCCAACTGTTTTTCTCTCTCCATAAAACTGATATGGAACTGTTCTTTCTCATTTAGAATGCTTCTAAGCTCGCTTATCTGAGTCTCCAGTGAATCTATATGCTGATCCCGTTTCAAAATTTCTTCACGGAGAGCTCCTGCTTCTTCAGCTCTTTCCTGTAAAGCTGACTGCACCTTCTCCACAAGGTTTTGATTCTCAGATTCCAAACTCGCAATCTTCTGTAACAGAACTTGCTGCAGAGTTCAATAAACATATTAGCAAGCAGCTAATTCTATTAATCCTATTCAGATATATAGTAAGTGTGACAAACCATTTCTTTTTCAGTTTGGCTAGAAGCTTCTAATAGATCTTTAACTTTCTGCCCTAAATCTGTAGCCAATGTCTCTGATTCATTCTTCTTTGAAACAAGAACTTCAACTTCAGTCTCCAATCTATGAATGGTATCTTCTGTGAAGCGGCATTCATCCGCACGTTGCACCAATGAAATCTCTTGAGCTTTCTGCAAATCCATAATCTTTTCCTTTAACTCTTTAATTTCTGCTCTGAAAGCGTCATTTTCTGACCCAATACTCATAAGTTGCAGATGGAGTTTATCCACCTTCCCTTGAGCACTTTTTGAGGCCAAGTCCTTCTCCTGCTGGACCAAATTGTAGTAATTTTCATTTGAGGAGACAAACTGAGTAAAATAGCCTGAAACAACTGAAGCCTCTTTGTCCAGTTCAACAACTTTGGCCATTAACTCACGAACCAAATCTTCAAGCCCCTTAATCTCCTTAACTGATTGGTCCACTAGTAACTCCAAATCAGTATTCTGGCATTGCAATTCATTCTTTTCTCTTTCCAAAACCTCCTGAGTGCCTCTCAAGCAGATACAAATATCTTCTTTCGATGTCAATTCATGCTGCACCTCACGCAATTTAAATTCAAGATCCTGCAAGGTTCTCTTACTTTCACTGATAGCATCATGTAGCTGCATGATAAGAGAATCTGCATGGAAAAACTTGTAACGTTCAGGAAGATTTCAAAAAAAGGAGAAAATATTGAAAACAATATTACAATTGAGGAAGGGTTCAATCCTCCCCATTCTCATATAAAAAGTAGCACAAGCGGTCCCTTGTTACACCTCAATGTCAAGATGGCATGTTATCTCACATAGATCCAAGTTATTTTAGACCTAAGCAGAATGAGCAATGCATCAATCATATAACTCTTCTGATTATTCATTAATCATGACGTAAGTTGGTATCATAAATAATTAAAGTGAAAGTTGAATAATCAACCTTCATAACCTTACAGCCTCTTCGAAAATCCATTGAACTCCTTATTCTCTAAGTACTCATTCTCTTAGCAACTACAAGATATTTTAATGAAATGCCACGTATGACCAACAAAAAAGAGAGCGTGTGAATAACCCGTTCCACCGTCTACAATATGCTACCTAAGTAAAACTAGACTTTACAAGAAAAAGATTACCTTTTTCCTTAATGACATTATTGGTTGTACATTGTTCGTCCCTGAAAGTTCTCTCCATCTCCTCTTTCTCATGTCTAAGCTCCAACACCTTTTGTTCGCCTACAAGAAAGTAAGATAGCACAAATATATTATTGATATAAAATTTCCATATCTTTACCTCTTACTCAACAGAAAATCAACTTGTATCCAATTATTTCAGCTTAAAAAATGTTTGATTAAACAATAAGTACTTAAGACATCCTCATTTAAAGAACTAACAGAAATGGAAGTGTTGCAGAGTGTACCAGTTCTAATTCTGTTGCCTGCAGATTCTAACTTTGCAGATAAATCATTTATATGAAAGTTGAAATCTTCAAAAGCCTTTGAGTTATTTGAAATCTTTTCCTCAAAGAACTTCTTGTCTTCCTCAGCTGCAAGCAACAAACTTTGAGAAATTAGATGAGAACATATATATATATATATATATATATATATATATATATATATATATATATATATATATATATATAACTTCAATCCAGCAATACCTGTATGGGTTTGACCAGCTAGCTGCTGTAGAGTTTCGGTTAGCTGATCACAGTGTGTCTTGGTTAAAGAAAATTTTGAATCTAGTCCCTTCCAGAGTTTTGAATCTTCTGTCTGCTTAGTTCTAAGCTTAGCAGTTTCATTCACTGCATCTTGCCATTTGGCCTCGAGCACATGAATCTGCTCTGATGCTTTTATCAGCTTCGTGTGCTTTATCACCATGGCATTCAGGCACTTATTAGCATAAAGCAACTTGGAAAAGAGCCTTAACAGTAGTTTGCACAGAGAAACTTGTGGGTGACAGGCTACTCAAAAACTATTTGATCTGAGCAAAATTTAGAAAGTAAACTATAAAGACTGTTGAGTTTCAGATGACAGCAGACATGAAAGATGAAGAGAATGGATGGTGGCTAACCCTAATATTACAGAGGAGACGGATTTGTAGGTAAAAAGAACCATACTCCCCATAGGGGAGTCTCGTCTTATGTATAATGAATCAAGGTACAAATATCTATTGGGATTCTCATCTTATGTTGTAGAGATGAATGCAATTCCCTGTAGATAATTGTATCATCTAGATTCTTTATACTAAAAGGGTAACTTGGAGGTTGCTCCCATGAGCTTAAACTGCATATCAGATAGGTAGGTTTACACCTGCCAAGTGGCCGCCTAGGTTTTATGGCATGATCCTCTCGTGCTCATAACAACATGGGCTAGGAATTGGGCACCACCATAGAGGGTTGATGCCAGATCGATGTACGGTCATAAAAGCTTTGTCCAATCTTGTATGGAGTTTTCTTATGCTCCATAGTTGATCCCATTTTGATGGGAGAAGGCTTAGCTGATGATGATAAAGACAACGACGAAGGGTACAACTAAATAGATTTGAATAACTTGAAACCTAGGAAAGTAATATTAAATTAACCCTAAAATGCTCATGCTGAACTTGTAACCTCACCATTTTTTCCCAAATTTGATTAAGTATTAATTAGGATTTATTAATACAAACGATGACATCATCGCATATGTCACGATGACCTCATCGCTTACATCACGATGACATCATCATGACCTCACCTCTTCTCTACACAATTCTTGGACACCTCACCCCTTCTACACCCTTCCATGACAACTCACCCTCTCTACACACTTCCACACATTCTCATAAGAAGAGGAATCCAATTTGAATTGGTTAAGGGCACAATAGTCAATTCACCATAAACTCATAATATCTTGACAACTCACCCTCTCTACACACTTCCTTACCCTCCTACACACTTCCAAGAGGTGACACCTCATCACCTTCTACATAATTCCTCACCCTCCCTCTCACATGACCCAACCCCCTCTCTCAACTCTATATAAGGACCCTTACCCTCTTCTTCCAACCCATCCCACTCTCCCCTCAGCCTTATTAGCAAGGGAATATGAGTTCTCCTCATAAGGTTATCTGGACCTTGTCACACACTCTGACTCGTTTCATCCGCTTTGGACCCCAGGCGAGTACAGTCTCTGATGGTTTTCTTACTGATAATTTCTATAATACATGTAGTATTGTTGTACTTGATTCCTGACACGAAGATACACAGACTAGTATATCTTGTGCTTTTAGACTTTGATCTTGTGTAGTACTTGATGTTCTTGTGATTCATGTATGCTAGTTGGGGCGGGAAGATGCTAGTTTATATGTGATCATACCCATAAATCATGTGCAAATATAATTCATGTGCAAAGGCTAACCATAGACTTCACGTATGATTAGCTGGCTCCCATTGTGCAATCCTAAGTCGATCACATAATCAAACTAGTATTTTAAAACACTTAGTGACTATAGATTTCCTTGTTGATACATGGCATATTTTTTTGTTTATTCATTTTTATATTCAATTTTTACCATGCTTTGATGTCAGTTTATTTATCCATCACGTACTACTTTTATTATTACTGTTTTATAGTCCTTATCATGTATTGAAACTGCTAGTAGAGTTGTACTCGTTCAATCCTGACTGGATAATATTTTATGTAGCACTTAGAAGAACCCGTGCCCCATCTATTATGAATTTTTGGAAAAATAGCTTCGAGCCTGATTTTACCTCTCGGAGGATCGAGGAAGGCCGCAAGCAGGAGACCTAGTTATGACAATAGTTATAGTTTGCAGACTTACTATAGTTGTATGAGTTATGAATACAAGATTTTGTAATGTAACCTTTATATATATATATATATATATATATATATATATATATATATATATATATTACAACATGTTTTCACCTACCTTAGTTTTATGATTGAGTATAATATCTGTTCCCTTTATATTATGAGGTGTTGGTTATACAGTACTAGTTCCAGACAGCGTTATACCGCCGACACTGCGGCGTAAGCTGGGCGTGCCCACGCACTCGTACCCGAACATCCGGGTGAGGGTCGTGACAGAACTAATCTAACCAGAACCTGACTGGATAATTCCAGTCCTGATTAATGGAAGTCCAGTTAACAGTCACACCCCGACTCCGTAAAGTCGATAATCGTCCCCCGGACGTGATACCGTGCGTGCCTAGATTGCGCAACACACAAGACAAGAAGATAATATATAGTTTTCATAGAAAACACCGAGTCGCAGCGAAAGATTTATATAGTCATATGAAACATTCAGAGTATGCGAAACGAAGCTCTTTTATTGATAATAGTAGCGGTTACAAAGTCTTGAATAGCCCCATTGAATATGTCAAGTTGGCTACAACACTCGTTGATCTCTCTTGCTTAAAAAGGATTTCCACCGTTCCATACATCATGTCTGTTAGAGTTATTTTATTTTGTTATTTATCATATGAGGGTATAATAGTAATTGTGGGTGTATTGCATATCAATATAAATAGACATGAGATGCAACCTAGGGTTTTAGACCCTTGCAATCTCTTTTCTCATATTCTCTCTTCCTCTTCTTCTCCTTCTCCTCTCTATCTCTAAACTTAACTTGGTATCAGAGCATATATTTGTAAGTACTGTACATCCCATCCCCGACAGAAAAAAAATTTGGGCTGTTTTTCGTCTACTTTTCATGATTCGTCGTTCGTCGTTCGTTGTTCGTGGTCGTTCGTCTTTCGTTTATGAGATCTAGGGTTTCTATAGATCTCCGTTGGTTATTAGTCGTCGGTTGAGGTTCGTTGTGAGATCTAGGGTTTCAAAGATCTCGTCTTTCTGTTGCATCTGCAAGTATGGTGGGGACCGAATCTTCTAGCGAGGTTAATAGTGGTGGTGGTAGCGGAGGTGGTTCTCCTTTTACTGTTATTCATAATGATGAATTGGGAAAGTCGATTACAGCGGTGAAACTCAATGGTGCGAACTACCTTGCCTGGTCCAAGTCTATCAAAGTGGTGTTAAGGGCGAAGAAGAAGTTGAAGTTTTTGACCGAAGAACCCCTGCCTGAAACGTCCGCTGAGTATGAAGATTGGATGAGTGCAGATGCATACGTTATGTCGTGGTTGTGGCATAGTATGGAACCACATATCGCTGCTAATGTTCAGTGGTGTGAATCAAGCAAACAGATTTGGGCATCTCTGGAAGAATCATATTCGCAGAAGCGAAACGTTGCCCGTATCTATGAGTTGTACGAGTTATTGTTCAATACAAAGCAAAATGGGAAGCCTGTGAATGAATATCTGGCTTCCAAGAAGGCTTTGTGGGAGGAACTGCTTCAATATCATCCTGTTACTACTGATTTGAAGGAAGCTCGGAGACAGAAGGAAGAGTTTCATGTTTCACTCATCCTAGCCGGCTTGGATCCTGCGCTCGAACCTTATAAAGCTCAAATCCTTGCTGGAGAGCAGTTACCTACGGTGGCAGATACTTTCTCCCGTCTCAATCGTTCCTTTCTGGGACAGAGTTCTGTGGTGCCGAGTACTGACTCTTCTGCCCTAGTTTCTAGTGCTGTTGGTCGTGGTGGTGGACGTGGTATTGGACGTGGCGGTAGAGATGGTGGTCGTAGTTTTGGTCGAGGAGGAGGCCGTGGTGGTAGAGACAATGGTCGTGGTGGTGGTCGCGGTGGTGGTGGTGGCCGCGGTGGTGGTGGCCATAGTCAACCACGAAAGTGTAACTATTGTGGAATGCTCGGTCATGTAGAAGACTATTGTTGGGACAAATGGGGCAAACCAGAATATGCACATCAAGTGCATGATGAAAATATGCAGTCCCAGGATACCACTTCTGCTCCTAGAGATGATACTTCGGGTTTCAATCAGACTTCAACGTCCGATACCTCATCTCCATTTCAACAGATCCTCCAGAAGTTGAACGCGCTTGCTAGTACCACCTCCCAACCTACTGCAACCATGGCACATATAGGTAATCCTGCTTTTGTGGCAACCCAGTCACCATCCACCTCTTGGGTCATCGACTCAGGAGCAAGCTCTCACATGTCTGGTATAACATCTATCTTTCATAATCGTAGTTCCATGAAACATAATATTATCTTGGCTGATGGGTCTACTCGTCCTGTGCTTGGGAAAGGTGTCATTCACCCTACTCAATCACTATCATTATTTGATTCATTATATGTGCCTAATTTTCCATTTAATTTGTTATCTGTGAGCCAGTTAACCAAATCTCTTCAATGTTCTGTGACATTTTCTCCCAATTCGTGTGTTTTTCAGGACCTCAGGACGAAGAAGACGATTGGTTCGGGGCATGAAAAAGATGGACTGTACTACTTGGATCTACCTGGAAAGGCCTTCACTTCTGTTTCTACTTCTCCGTTGCAGTGGCATTATCGTTTGGGACATCCGTCTTTGGCTAAGTTGCGTCAAGTTGTTCCTAGTTTGAGTCATGTTTCTAGTCTTGAATGTGAGGCTTGTCAGTTAGGCAAGCATCACCGTAGTTCCTTTCCTCGTCGTAGTGAGAGTCGTCAATTAGAGTCTTTTGATCTTGTTCATTCTGATATTTGGGGTCCGTCTAGAGTCAAAAGTCCGAAAGGATTTCAGTATTTTGTTATTTTTATTGATGATTATTCCAGAATGACTTGGTGTTATTTAATGAAAGAAAGATCTGAGTTTCCAAATGTGTTATCTGCCTTTTATAATGAAATCTATGTTTAGTTTGATAAACGTATCAAAATTCTGCGTTCTGATAATGCTTTGGAGTATACTCAATCTTCTGTGAACAGTTTCTGTGTTGATCGTGGTATGGTTCATCAAATCAGTTGTGTCCACACCTCTCAACAAAATGGTATAGCCGAACGCAAATATCGACACATTTTAGATGTGGCTCGAACTCTCATGTTCAATATGCATGTCCCTAAACAGTATTGGGCAGATGCCGTTCTTACTGCATGTTATCTTATTAATCGCATGCCATCATCTGTATTAAATAACAAAGTTCCATTTACCATATTACATACAGATGTCGCACCTTTTTCCTTATCTCCTCGAGTGTTTGGGTGTGTCGCTTTTATTCATAACTTGGAACCTAATCGAGATAAGTTGGCTCCTAGATCTCTGAAGTGTGTCTTTCTTGGTTATCCCCGTACTCAAAAAGGTTATCGTTGTTACAGTCCACAGTCACGCAAATATTATGTCAGTGCGGATGTTACATTCTTTGAGTCTACCCCTTTCTTTTCTTCAGGAGACCGTTGTATTCCTTTTACAACAGATTTGATATCTTCCATACCACTTCCGGTCATTCCTGAATCAATTTCTGTCTCCATTCCCCATTTACAGGTTTATCAGAGATCCAAGGACAGACCAGTGGTTCTGCAAAATTCAGCCTTCAACCAATCATCTTCCGTGCCTGAGGTTTCTGCTCCCATCACCACAGATCCAGATGATCTTCCTATTGCTCTCAGAAAAAACCAACGCCTTTGTACCACAAAGAATAAGCATCCCATTTCTAACTATGTTTCATTACACCGTGCTTCATCATCTTTTCATGCATTTGCTGTTTCATTGTCTTCTACTTTTATTCCCAAAACTTACAAGCAGGCTATGTCATCTTCTGGTTGGAAAAGTGCAATGGATGAGGAGATGTATGCTTTACATCAAAATCAGACTTGGGAGCTTACATCACTTCCTGTTGGAAACAAACAGTGGGTTGTAGATGGGTGTACACTGTTAAGTATCACCCTGATGGTTCTGTTGAGCGCCTCAAGGCACGGTTGGTTGCCAAAGGGTATACTCAGACATATGGCGTGGATTATATGGAGACTTTCTCTCCAGTGGCTCGGCTAAATTCAGTTCGGATTCTTATTTCTGTGGCGGTTAATCACCAATGGCCTATATATCAGCTGGACATAAAGAATGCTTTCTTGCATGGTGACTTACAGGAGGAGGTTTATATGGATCAACCACCGGGATATGTTGTAGCAGGAAATAAAAGACTCGTATGTCGATTGAAGAAAGCATTATATGGACTGAAACAGTCACCTCGTGCTTGGTTTGACAAGTTCAGTTCAGTTCTCATTCAGTATGGCTTTCGGCGTACCACATCAGATCATTCAGTGTTTTGCCATTCTTCCTCAGCAGGTATTATCGTGTTGATTGTTTATGTTGATGATATCATTATATCTGGGAGTGATCATGCTGGAATTGCGGACTTGAAGGCCTACCTTAGTCGTCAGTTTCATACTAAGGATTTGGGTCTTCTTCGATATTTTCTTGGAATCGAGGTTGCTCGATCTAAGAAGGGGGTGTATCTGTCACAACGCAAGTATGTTCTAGACTTGCTTTCCGAGACTGGTATGTTGGAGTGTCGGCCAGTTGAGACTCCTATGGATTATCATGACAAGCTTGATGCTGACAGGGGAGAGTTATTTGAGGATGTTGGATATTATAGACGTTTGGTTGGCAAACTTATATATCTTACTGTTACTCGACCAGACATCACATATGCAGTTGGAGTAGTTAGTCAGTTTATGCATGCCCCTCGGCAACCACATTGGGAGGCTATCTCTCGCATTCTTCGATACTTGAAGGGTGCACCTGGAAAGGGTTTGTTGTACAAACCTTCCCAGTTGCTTACGGTGACTGGGTTCAGTGATGCTGATTGGGCAGGCAGTCGCAGTGATAGGAGGTCTACTTCTGGCTATTGTACGTTTGTGGGTGGCAATCTTGTCACGTGGCGTAGTAAAAAGCAGAATGTTGTGGCTCGTTCTAGTGCAGAGGCTGAGTACCGTGCGATGGCTCATACAGCTTCTGAGATGATGTGGGTGCAGTCCCTTCTTCATGAAATGGGAATTATGATTCCTATTCCGATGGAGATGTATTGTGATAATCAGTCGGCAATGTTTATCGCAAGTAATCCGGTGTTTCATGAGCGCACGAAGCATATCGAGGTGGATTGTCATTTTGTTCATGATTTGTTGCTGAAGAAACAGATTGTCACTCCTTATGTTCGGTCAGAGGATCAATTAGGTGATATCCTCACCAAGCCACTTGCTCGCGGTCCATTTTCTGATTTATGTAGCAAGCTGGGCATGTCTGATCTATATGCTCCTGCTTAAGGGAGGGTGTTAGAGTTATTTTATTTTGTTATTTATCATATGAGGGTATAATAGTAATTGTGGGTGTATTGCATATCAATATAAATAGACATGAGATGCAACCTAGGGTTTTAGACCCTTGCAATCTCTTTTCTCATATTCTCTCTTCCTCTTCTTCTCCTTCTCCTCTCTATCTCTAAACTTAACTATGTCTTTGTATATCCAAGCTAAGGCCTCGCACCTGAGAACCTGAAAGAGGGTGCCCACAAACGTGGGTCAGTACGCAACTTGTACTGGTGAGCAGGATAACTCACTCGCCTAAACCGATACTAAGTGATCATGGCAAGCATACAGATTTTAGTGATCTTTCTATTAGAACCTAGATGAATTTCAATTCATGTTGAGGCAAGCCTCGAAAGCAATAAATCATGCTCGCATGTAAACTTGAAGTTATGAAAGCACATTCACATATAGGCATTGAATTCACTTAAGCGGACAAGCATGTTATTTTCGATCGCATCGGTAAGTAAACTTGTTATATTCGGTCGCCTCGATCTCTAAGCATGTTATATTCGAATCACAATCGTTAACTAAGCAAGCAATACTTGTATCGCTTATGAAACACATGAAACACGTTGAATCGTCTCGCTCAATAGCGACTCAGAATATGTAGCCGATGTGCACGCTCTTACTCTACGCAAGGCGGGATTCATCCTCCTGGCTAAGCCGTTTGATAGCCCACTGTCTCTTATCTATATGCAGGTCACTGACGACACGAGCTTCATATTGGGCATCTCTTACATTAAACGGCACGCCCTATCAGCTCGGAGTGCGAGTCCTGCTGAAGGTCCCGCAATGCCATGACATTGGGGCGCATCCTCTCAGTCTGAGTCGACCTGAGGTCCCCATATATCCCGCGCCGAAGCACATTACTTGAGTATGCGAGATCGTTCCAACTCTAGGTAGCAAGCCCGTTAGAAGTCTCGTCATACCCCGCGCCGAAGCACGTTTCTTTGATATGCGACACAATCATTTCAGCGCCCGGGAGCAACCCGCCTGAAAGCTCCACTATACCGTTCTAGGAGAGCACTCTCAAATTTCCTCCAAGGCCGATACGATTCCGGCCACGCCACCCATGACCATTTACCATGCAACATTTCTACTCGACATAGTAAATCATTCTCGCGCAGTCTCAAGGCACCATGCCACGTTTCGATAGTTTCGATAATGTAAGTACGGCGAGGTACGTGTCTACTCGCCCTACTATTGAAATGTAAGTAACGCGAGGTATGACTCGCCCTACTATACTCTAGCGTCTCTTCGTCCTCCAATCCATTATTCTGTGGCGACCCTTAGTCACTCATTATTCCGTGGCTCATGCCCTTTCTGATATCGTATTACACTTCTGATTACACTTAGCGACCCATAGGTCCCGAGGTACTGAGTCACCGTGCCACTTCTCGACAAATTGTTCCATGGTGCCCTATCCCTGATCGATAGTTCCGTGGCACCATTTCCCCTTTCGATTACTTAAGATATCTCGTATCCCGTCTTGACAGTTCCGTGGTCTGAACCACAACTGTCTGCTTCACTGATGAAGCGTTCTTATGATTCTCGTTCGATACTTGTGCTCTTTATGCACACCTCGATATACTTTGTTTCAATGTTCTATCTTAGTGTTCAACTATGTTTCGACTTATGCTTATCTGAACCACGCTCGATGAGTCTTATGATATCGCTAGCACGTAACTGATATATTTTATTAAGCATGAAGGAGTAGAGGAGAAGGGGTAGTGTCACGCCCAGGTTCCTATAATACGAAATCCAGGTACAATAATACATCCCCAGGCTACGCACCCGTACAATATGTTGGTATATTAGAATATTCTTGGTATATTTGTTGGAATATTAGAATATTCTACATGAATTTTTAATAGGGTATTAATGTAAGATGAAGGGTTGTAAGGCTATAAATAGCCAAGAGATTATCAATAAAAAATATAACAATTACTTCAAAATATTCTATATGGTATCATAGCCCAAACCCTAGCCACCACCTCCCAAACCCTAGCTACCACCACCGCCATCGCTGCCACACCGCCCTCCACCACCGCTGCCGTGCCGCCGGCCACCACCGTTGTCACACCGCTCGCCCGCTACCACCACCGTGAAGCCACGACTTCCGCGGAGCCTTCTGCCGCGGTTCCTGACGTCTCCCGCGGGTCGTTCCAGACGTTGACATCGAAGGCCTAGATCTTATGGGGGAGAGACATGATCGGGTCTAGGAGAGGACGAAGAGGACGAACGTGAATCGTGGGACGGATGTGAGATGATCGGAGAAGAGGAGGATCGATGAAGGAGATCATCAAGAAATTGGAGCGTATGTGGTTGGATTATGATCACTTTTTAGGGAGAGAAGACGGTACATGAGTATGCCACGGAGTTGGAGCGTATGTGGTTGGATTATGATCACTTTTTAGATCGGACGAGCTGCGAGAACCCGAAGTGTAAGGAGAGACAGGTATGTCTGCAGGAGAGGACGATTAAGTTTCTTAAGGGACTGGCCGCAGTGTTTGCTCAGAGGACAGTACTACTTATAGTCCAACCGAAGATTCCTACATTCGAGGAGGCTATCTCGACCATGATCCAGGAGGAGACTCGTATCAAACTACAGGCAGGGACATGTGGTCCTCCTGAAGTGAAGACAACACTGGCTGTTGCCAATTCAGGTGGTACAGGACCTAAGGGAGACCCCCGGCAGTGTTACAACTGCGAAAATGTGGGCTATCTGAGGTATGCTTGCACCAAACCACCCAAGGAGGGAGATTTAGGTGGCGGACGTGGACAGATTGAAGGACGTGACCGTGGTCGTGGGGATCAACGGGGTGGTCGAGGAGGTTATCGGGTGAACCTGCTGGTAGCAGAAGGCGAGGAGGGAGCTAATGGTGCCTATACTGAGGAGGATCAGGCACTACTGGGCATGCTGGAAGTACCCAGGAGAAAGCAGAGAGCGTCAAGCGATGGATACAGGAGGAGTGGGACTGAGGAGGGGTCCACCTCAGTCTTCGCCAGAGACAACACTGCCATATATGCCCATCCATCGGAAGGTACTGATGACTTACTCGCCCTTGCATCTATGTCTTCCCTTAGATCATCGGACTGGATTGTCGATTCGGGTGTCTCTACACGTGACAGGGAATGCTAGTGAGTTCTCTTCCTACACTCACCTAGCATCTGCAGACAACATTCAAACAGCCGATGGTACTTTCCAGCCAGTGGTTGGTAAGGGTACTGTCGATTGTACAGGTTCAGTAAAATTATCCAATGTTTTACATCCTGTCAGTCTTTTGTCCATTAGTTATATAATCCTCCAACTAAAATGCATTGTCTCTTTTAATATTCCTAAGGTGATCTTCCAGGAGAAGGAGACGGGATGAAGACTTGGGACTGACACTTGGCATGATGGACTGTGGTACCTGGATCGGAAATGACTGGATTCGGCAATGGTGTCTGTGGCAAGTTGATCTATTTGAGCCACACACGTCCTGATATCTGCTTTGCAGTGAGTGTGGTAAGCCGCTACATGCATGACCCAAGGAAGGGTCATATGGACGCAGTATACCAGATTTTGAGATACTTGAAGGGTGCCCCCAGAAAGGGGTTGATATTCAGGAAGAATGACCACTTGAGTATCGAGGGCTACTGTGACTCTGACTGGGCTAGCTGTACTGATGACAAGAGGTCTACCTCGGGCTATTGCATATTTGTAGGAGGCAACTTGGTCTCTTGGAGGAGTAAGAAATAGTCGGTGGTGGCCAGATCGACAGTTGAAGCGGAGTACAGATCTATGACCTTGGGAGTTGCAGAGCTGCTATGGCTGAAGAGTATGCTGGTGGAGCTGAAGCTGGATCAAGGAGCCAAGATGAAGCTGTGGTGTGACAACCAATCAGCCATCAGTATCGCCAACAATCCAGTGCAGCATAACATGACCAAACACATCGAGATCGATAGGTTCTTCATCAATGAGAAGTTGGACCGTAGAGTACTGGAGCTAGGTCATGTTCCAACCAAGGAGCATGTAGCAGACAGTATGACTAAGGGACTTAGCTCTGCAGATATGATTAGACGATGTGACAAGATGGGCTTAGTGAATATCTTTCGCCCATCTTGAGGAGGAGTGTTGGTATATTAGAATATTCTTGGTATATTTGTCGGGATATTAGAATATTCTACAGGGGGTTTTAATGGGGTATTAATGTAAGATGAAGGGTTGTAAGACTATAAATAGCCAAGAGATTATCAATAAAAAATATAACAATTACTCCAAAATATTCTACACAATACTATTGGTATCATACCTGCGATCGTCGCCTGTAAGTTCTAGGATAAGTACAGGACAATAATGCTACATTCTAAAACATCCATATTTATACATTTCAATATTTACATCATCAACTCTTTTTCCAAAAAGTTTAATTTACATATTCAGTCACATAAGTTCTTAAACTGATTTATCCCCAAAAGTCGTCTTTCATTATCCATCGACCTCGTCGATGCTAAAATGAGGTAGTGCTTCTTCTTTATTTTCTTTAGTTCCTAGTGAACAAAAACTAGGTCGTCAGAACGACTAACAAGCCCTTATGTCAAAGACGGACATAAAGATTAAATAAAGATGATGTTGTAAGAAAAGTTAATTAGAAAATAAATGGATAATAATAAGAAAATTTTGAGAAATGTTATTTTTGAAGAATTTATAGTGTAAACTTGAAATATGAGTTTTATAACTCTAATTAATCCTATTCTACAAAGTGTCCAATCACAAGTCACAACCACAACTCACAGTTGAAATATTCCTATATGCAGATGCAAATTTTGGAGAACGCTTTCGGATCACCGTCAACACCCATTGTCCCTGCAATAATCCCATTTATCCGGGATCAGGCAACTTTCTGGCAGATGGTGCTTAGATTCCAATCCACATAGGTGTTTTGACAGCATTGTGTCAACAACATTAATATTGAATCACATAAAAATGCGATAAATACATGATATAAACAATTATCGAATTTTTTTTATTTCAGAAAATTCGGATCATGTGAAAATAAGATTAATTGTCGAATATCTTGAAATTTTCCAAGAATTCGGAACAAAGGTCAACATTGGACATATACAATTGTCGAATTCGATCACTTTCGAAATTCGGATCCAATGGAAAATAAGTGAGTTAAGCCTCACTGCGGTCATCGTATGGCCATACGTATGCCGGAAACTACTGATCAGTTTTTAAAATAAATATTGCTGAGAGTTCGACGGAGTGATCCAAATGTTCTCTCCCATCCCAATGCAAATTTATAAAAACTTACAATCATTTCTAATCTAACAATCATATTAAATTGAATTATAATTCCTGCTTTGCATTCTCGGTTTGTGTGTCAGAGATTACACGTTTGCGAGAATTTCACATTTTAATAAATTGTTCCATCTTTCGCGGAAACGTCAAATATCCAATAAAATTTTGTTTTAGTGTACTCGGGGTATCACGCTTAACGGTGCTATTCCAAATGGTAGAAATTTTTTCGAAAACATGGAAATCATAATCCTCACCTTGGAATATATATAACAATGATAATTTTGTTGCTCTTTCGTACATGTGCAAAAGTGTCATACGCGTCCTAAATTTAGATAAATTCGTAATATAAGGATTTTAGGGTTTAATCCTAAATTAAAATTTCTAATTCATAACAGAGAATAATCGATTATTCGGATTTTTTCGAAAACGACTATACGACTCTCTTTAAAGTTTCTTGAAAATTTCGGCAAAATCTCCTTCGTATTTTGGACTCCGAAAATTTCATAATTTTAAAATAAAAGACCCGGAGCAACCCTCCGTAGAATTCCTGGGTACGCCGACCCCTTCAGTGGAGCAACTCTCTACACCGGAATCGCACGCATTAAAATATAAACTAAAATTACAATTCTTTAAGAAGAAAAGTTCTTACCAATGCTCGTTTGTAGCGATTGCTTTAACTTAGTTAGTCTTACCTTTATACTAGCAATTCATGTTTTTGCAATTCTTACTATAAAATATCAACTAAACACAGAGATTAGAAAAATCAAATTTTTATACCGAATAACCCATCAAGAATTTACACCACTTTTGGATTTACGAATATTCAATTCCTAATTACAAATTTCATTTACAAGGGGTACATTTGTAAGATATTGATCATTTTAAATATACTAATTTTCATATTAGTTTTTAATTACTAGTAAAATTTTAATCAATACTTTCACAAAGTAGTAGCGCTAATATTAGCAAAATGTACTATTTACCGTCTTGAAATAACTCCCAAGTTCAAATATGAAGATAATTCTTCATAGAAATATATATATATAGACTCAAATTGATTTTTTTTCTCAAAAACATCATTAAGATTACAAAACGAAATGTTTTAACCTTTATAGAAAATAATATTCGATTACCCTAGTATATAGGTGTTGGTAAGATACTAGTTCTAACTACAAACTAAGATAATTTTAAGCAAAACTTACATATATCAAATCTAGACAGATTTATAAATGTCTAATTTTATGAAAATGAACAACTTCTTCATGTATTTTTCAAGGAAAAATTAGAACTACATATAGATGTTCATGTATATATAAATATTAAGCTATAATTTATAGACGATTAAATCCATGAACAAGGGTCCTTCCATAAAAGAGTATAATATGTATTTCTTAAAATCTACTCTATACTAGCTCTTGCTTATATATATATATATATATACACAAGCACAAGCACAAGCGACTATATTCACAAATTTTATTAATCATAACTAATACATAAACTTATATACTTGAGCTTCCCATAATTCTCAACCTATTTATTATTTCCTAAAGCATTCACAAATAAAATTTTCATGCCCATGCACAAGATTAAAATTTAGCAATCATACCCTAACAAATCCTTGTAGTTATTTATTATGGTCATACCATATCAGCATTTATGTGCTACACATTCAATTCATTCAAGACTAGAAATTAGAATGGTATCAATTATACCCTACCATGTCCAAGTCTTAGTGTAAATATTCCATAATTAATATTAGGAATAATATAAATTTCATAATAAAAATAATAAAATTATTTTCAGAAAAGTTCAAGTTTGGGCTCTGACATGAATATTTGACAAATAGCCAAAATTGAGGATAATTTTGAGAATAAGGAGGAAGGGCTAGACTAGTTTTGGTTCTTGATTGAAAGAGATCTTTGATTTTCTTACTTTCTTCCCAATTGATAGCCTAAGACTCAAAATAACAACATATAATCAAAATAAATTCTCATTTTAAAAGAATCTGACCTAGACTCAAAGATTGGGGAAAGTTATACCTAAGGAAAAGTGATAGTGGTAGAGGTGATCTGGAGGAGGTTGACTGGAAGTGTCGTCGACGAGGGGTGGCTGACGCCGTCGGCGACCGACGGATCACCGCAACAGCAACAACAGATAGCCGCAGCAGCAGGTAGAGGAAAAGGAGAGAAGAGGGATGGAGAGTGTGAGGGAGAGAGTTGAGAAATGAGGAGCCGGACCTCCCTCCTCCATTCTCCATATACAAAGTCCAATCCCCCATTTCCAAAGACCCATGATTATGTTTCCCTGGATGAGTCATTACTCTTCTTCTGAGCAAATGACAGGTATTGAGTTTTGTGAGAACTAAATTTTTGCAATTGCAAAAATCTCCCTAAGGGTCTATTTGTAATAATTTTTTAGATTGGACAATTGCAATGTTGCTTGAGGTCTGAAATGCAAAAAGAAAATTAATAACCATAAATTTTCAACTAAATAATATTCATTTTAGTATATATATATATATATATATATATATATATATATATAATAGGGTATGACAGGTAGAGCCCGCTCACCTTATACTCATCTTCTTATCGTTCCTTGCCGAACCGACGCCGCATATTGCTTCACCTGAGTCGATACGGTCTATCCCCAAATTACGTGGTCTGATACGAAGCACAATTTACTTAACTGGTATAACCATGCGAGCAGGCCGTGCTTCTCAATCATCCAACCCGAGCGGATTCAAGGAAGACTGCACCATCGCTTAAGTTCCACTATCTTTGTACCATTCTGAACTAGCCCACTGATTTTTTGTACGATACTTGACTCCGTGCTTCTGCCTGCATCGAGGCGATAAATCGAACCTCAGAAAGTTCTACGTAAAGCCTATAAATGAAACCAAAACCCGAATCAATACTTGTTCCTGAATCCGTCTTATCGTAATTCAAACAACTCATTGCCTCGTTTCCATTTCGACTTATGTTATGCAACCAACCCAAATGTCTCGTTTCAAATCGACTCAGCGTAATGCATCATGCAGAGCGGGGAATTACATTAACTACTGACCATATTCTTCTACAAAAGAAATTTCTGCAATGCACTGTGCTAAACATGAGAACATGGTCATTATGTTCTTTCAGGTAGGTTTAATAATGGGTAGAGTATATCAAATTTCTGGAATGCACTTTCTACATGAAACTTTGAGGTTGATAGTGAACTATCCAGGATGCATTGCGCTTACAAAGCTATGTAAACTTGACTATACCAAAAAACAGTCCAGAGTAGAAAAAATTTCTATGTAGCATTCCTTATTTGACCATAATTGGTGCCAGTGGGATTTAAGCTTCCAATTTTTTGTGATTAAAGAAGTTGCCTTACTTGGCTAGACCCACTTGGTAAATTTTGTATCTAACCATTCAAAAGCATCTTAGTGACAGAACTGATGCATACAATGTTTTCATCAAAGTAGTAACTTGCAAACCTACTTTGTCATCTCAAATGAAAAAAGTAATTAGGATCACAAAGTCATCAGATCCTTTGAAGATAAAGGCAACACTATAAACTTGAGAACTAGGAAGCTTGATGATTCAAGGGCCAGGAAATACCTACTAGGGCTGCAAGTGGGACTGGAGTAATCCACAACCTATTTATAACTGATCCAGGAGAATGGCATGGTTCTTGCGTTATGTAAGACTATGGATTTAGTGATCCAACAATCATCCACCCAATCCCATCCGAAATCCAATCCAGAACCTCTTCTTGGAGATGGATTTAACATTATCTACCCTTGTTTCAAGAAGTAGCAAAAATGATTCTATGAGTTTCTAAAAGCAATGATTGAACTTCGAATGAAAGTTCATTGTGGAACGAGGAAGTCTAATAGGTAATTAAGGCAAAAAAAAAGCATTCCTATAAAGATTGGCAAAATATAATAGTGATGAAAAGTTTGAGAGGTAACTAGAAACCAGAAAAGAAAATAAGAAAGCAATTAGTGAAGTTATCTATGGAAAATAATTATTTGTATAAGAGGTTAGAAATTATGGGAGAATTTTTTTATAGGCCTGCTAAGAGTAGGGATATGGGAGGGAATAGAAACCTTTGCAATGTTAAATGCATCAAGAGTGACAAAAAAGTAGTACTAAGAGAAAATGATATTAAGGAAAGGTGGAGGAGTTATTCACAAATTGTGTAACGGAAGCAACCTATAAAAGCTTAAGTTAGAAACAAAGTTATCACGGGAATGGTCATGTTGCAATTGTTGTAAGATTATGTTCTAAAGTTAAGTATACAACAACAAGCACAACAAAACCTTTAAATTATCTCATATTTGTGGGGTCGACTATTTGACTTCTCTTCTTCCATTCAGCTATGTTAAGGGCCATATCCTCCTAAGAGTCATAATTCTAAAGTTAAGGATGCTTTAAGAAAATGGAAATGGAAATGGAAATGGAAATGGAAAACAATAGAACCTAGATGATATTCCTATCAAGATTTGGAAATGTGTATGTGAGAAATGATTGATCTTACTAATTAACTCAACAAGTTCCTAAGAACTAGAAAATTACCTAAAAGATATAAACACAATATATAGTATCTTTATATAAAAATAAGGTAGATATGCAAAGCTATACTATGTATTAAAGGAATTAATCTTATGAGTCTTACCATGACTCTAAGGAGATAATAAGAGAAATATCATGAGACTCTCGGAGATGGTAATAGCAAATATTAAGAAAAAAAAATACAATTTGAGAAAATTAGTTTAGTTTTATGCCAAGGAAATCTAATAGGAAAATCATTTACTAATTAAGAAGTTTAATTGACAACTTTAGACCCAAAAAATAGAGATTTACATATGGTTTTATTGACTCAGAAAGTAATTATAACAGAGTTCCTAGGTGGATAGGCTTTGGAGAAGAAACGGGGCCTCTAGTGACTATATTTATACTATTAAGGATATAAACAAGCCTCTAGTGTCTATATTTATACTATTAAGGATATCTACGATGAAGTTACAATGACCATATGAACTATGGATGAGATAGCAAACTATTTTTTTTTATCACCGTTCGCTGTAATATCAAGGAGCAACATCAAGTCATTGCCTATTTTGTTAGTTATGCATGAAATTACTAGCATATTCAGAAGGTCCACTTAGTGTATGATGTTCGTCGATGATATTGCTATTGATCGATTAGAGTAGAAGGTTAGGTGCTTAAATAGAACTATGTAGAGACTTTGGAATCTAATATTTTTTAGCATGACGAAAACGTAGTATAAAATATAATTTCAACTATAAGTCAAAGAGAATTGAGACTAATGGTCATAGTATTCGCTATTTATGATCAATCATTCATCATGATGGAGCTAGAAAAGGATGTAATTAAAACATGATGATATTTTGCATATAACTAAAACATGATGATTGAAATCGAGGAATACTTGTGAGTATTTTGTGATCGTAGAACACCTTTGAAGTTGAAAGGAAAGTTCTATGATATAGTATTGCTACAAGACCAGCAATACTTTATGGATCCGAGTCTCGCACAATTAAGAAACATGTCCGTAAAATTAATGTAGCCGAAAAGAAATGTTAAGATGGATGAGTGACAATATATTAAAAGGGAGAATATTAGTGGGAATTAGAGGTGATGCAATGAGACAAAATCGTCTTAAATGGCTTGACATGTGTACCGTAAACCAATAGATGCTCTGATAAGGAGAAATAACAATATGACAGTTTAAGGAGCTGCAAGGAGAAAGAGGTAGGCCATGACGAACATGGATTGATGTTTTAAAGAAGGATATAGTTTTTGTTAGTCTTACATGACGTGTCCCTTAACAATGTTGAATGGAAGAAAATGATTTAAACAACCGACAACTAGAAGTTTGGGGTAAAGGCTTTGTTGTTGTTGTTGGAAATATCATCTACCCTATCACTGCCCAAAAATATTCTCAACTTTTTGATTCTTGTCTCATTCAGAATATATGGTTTCCTCAGTGAGGAAAACAAGAAGTATGGAACCCTATGGGACAAGACAGTCTACTTTAAGGTAAATCAAGAAACAAACTAGATTAGGATTTGGATTTAGATACATGTAGTGAATCAACTCGATCAGTATGTGAAGTTAATTAAACCTGAATAGAACCAAACCAATTGCATCCCTAACACATACACTAGCCTCAACCACGCACCTAGGAGTGAGGGAGGGAAATGACCCTAAAACAAACTGCATAAAAGTGGGATCTTTCATAAAAATTACAACTACAAGACAACAATCAGAAAGTCATAACAATCATGTAGACCCACAGACTTCTATCAAGGTTGATGGGATGTAAAGTTAAAACTAATGCATGAGAACAAAGAAAGCATGGAAGGTACCCTAGAGAAAGAAGCAAAATAACACCCCCCCCCCCCCCACCCACCCACCCCCCCGAACACAGCTGATAAGGGAAGATGTAGCTAATGCTATAATAGGTGTCAGATTTGTAATGGCGAAAGCACGAAGCTGTGGCATTGTCCTTGTAGCATGTATTTTTTAAATCATATGCAAAAACATGCACCATAACCAAAGCAACAGTACCTGTTTTCTAAATTAGAAATGGCTAGTTCACCAAAGAAGGATGGTAAAATGGTGTTACTTAGACTTTCAAGCGGTCAAAAGAAAACTTACGCAGCTTAAAATGAGAGATAAAGAAGGCAGCAGATGACTTAGTTTAGATTAAAAACTACAGAAAGGATCCTCCCTAGATTGCAATTGAACTGGTCATGTTACACACACGCTAAAAGAAAATTGTAATGAAATATAAACAAACAAGTTCAAAAGTTGTATAGAGAAATAGAATGTGACATCCCGGAAAAGACGAGAAGTCATTTTTTAGTAAATAAAAGCCATTAGACATACAAGGCAACTTACAGACTTATAGAAATGGTAAGTAAATATCTCAAAGAAGAAGCTTTACCGCCATTTCAAGATCAGTTTTCACTGAAGCTTGTTCTTTAACCAGCTTCTCTGAAATCAAGTACATCATGATCGGAAATGATCATAAAAACAATATTCGACTAATGAAAGGGGACAGAGCGAAGTAGAGAAACAACCTGCAGTGAGCTTCAGAGTCGCAAGCTGACATAAGAGATGGTATCTGAGGAAGAAGGCCTCGAATCGGTACCGCATTCGCTTTCACCTCTTCTAAAAGAGGTTTACTTAGGGATCGAATTTGATCCAAGCTCCTCATTCAGGAAACCCTAGCTTATCATCTTGACTCCTAAGAAAGCTCAAAACCCCAAGAACAAGCAATGTGTCCTCAGTTGAGTCCCACTTTCAACAGATCTGAAGAGAACACCAGTTCGATCAGTCAGACAGCAGATTATACAGCAATTGGCTGGGGCGCGCGCGGTGGGGGGGGGGGGGGGGGGGGGGGGGGGTTGGAGGAGGTTTAGCATCATCAATTTGATTTCCTTCCAAATTCCACAAAGAAACAAGGTCAATTGCAATCTAATGATACGAATCTTAACTCTCCTCTGAAATCCTAGCTTCATGAATCCCACAAAAAACCTAGAATAACAATCTGAGCTTCTTCTTCACTAATCCGAAGATAAAAAAAATCGATTAGACCCGGAAAAAAAACCCTAGATCAACGATTATGAGCTTATTTTTCACTAATCAGAACCAAAAACCCTAGATTAACGACCTGAGCTTTTTCTTCACTAATGTAAGGAAAATAATCAAGCAAAGCGAAATAAAAACTTAGAATAACAATCTGAACTTCTTCTTCACTAATCAGAGGGAAAAAAATCAAATAAATGCCCCCAAAAAAAAAAAAAAAGATGAACGATCTGAGCTTATTTTTCACTGGTCTGAAGAAAGAAAATTTCAATCAGAACAAAAACCCTAGATTAACGATCTGAGCATTTTTTTTTAGTACCTGAAGAAATAAAAATTCAATCAGATCCGAAAAAACCCTAGATTAACGATCAGAGCTTTTTCTTCAGTAATCTGAAGGAAAAATAATCAATCAAACTGAAACAAAAATCCTGGACAAACAATCTTGACCTTCTTCTTCACTGATCGGAAGAATTTTTAAAAACACCGAAAGAAACCCCTCGATTAAAGAAATAGGAAGATTACAAACCCTAGAATCAAGATCCTCGTCGTAGACTGAACGGATTTCGAAGCGCTGAGAGTAAGAAATCCAACCTTCCCTTCAAATTTCGCAGATGGAGATAGTAGAAACCCTAGATTTGAGCAGGAAACCTAGCTCTCGGAAGAGTTCCGAATCGCCCGAGCATCGTTGGAGAAATGGGAATTCACTGGAGGAGGGAAAATGACGTTTTGAATAAAGCGAGGGCGCCATCTCCCTATTTATAGACGTAAGTTGGTAGGTTGTTGCGCAGAAATGACATTATATTTGGACGTAATTACAAAAATACCACCACAGCTGTAATGGAACTGCCACATCATTACGCCACCTGGGAATGCTGATCTGGCATTTGTGAACAAATGCAGGAACTTGCAGTACGTTTGGTTTGAGAGTAAGAAAAAAAAATGAAAAAAAAAATATAGCAAAGAATTTTCTACATAATAATACATTTTTGATATATTATATGTAGAGAAATAAGCTCGGAATAATTGGGGGTGGTGGGGGATGTTCCGTCGTTGGTTTTGGTGAACATCATGTCACAAATGAGGGTTAG